>CM052806.1:43965028-43991545 GCA_028533885.1 Nasua narica | reverse complement strand
CACAGTCTCTCCTGGTTCATCACCCCCTCCGATTTCCCCCCATTCGCCCTTCCCTTCCTTCTCACCATGCCCTCCATGATTTTCTTTATACTCCACATGTAAGTGAGACCATAAGATAATTGACTCTCTCCGCTTGACTTATTTCACTCCGCATAATCTCTCTAGTCCTGCCCATGTTGATACAAAAGTTGGATATTCATCCTTTCTGATGGAGGCATTATATTCCATTGTATAGATGTACCACATCTTCCTTATCCACTCATCTGTTGAAGGGCATTTTCAATAAATATAATTCTAATAAAAACTTAGTATACTATTATCCAGGATCATGGAAATGGTATTATTTGAAACCCTGACATTTCTCAATTTTAAAGCTATGTTTCAAATTCAGCAAGAAAACCATTTCTACTTTTAAAGCTTTATAAATACTATTTACTTCTATTCATGCCTTCTTTTGATGGCTTTCACCAACCATTAAGTGCAATAACTTTCTTTAAACTGCTTTAGCTTTCACTCTTGCTTTGGCATAAGTGGATAGTTTTGTAGCAGTTAGGATTATCAGAATTCTAGAAATAAATTAACATAGCATTTAATTCTCAAAATTTCCCTTTCAGCATTGTATTAGCTGTATCCTACAAACTTATGTATTTTCATTTTCATTGAGTTCAGTGACACCCCCAGGGGGAAGATGAACATCCTGGCTCCCAAATTGGTCTTCTGTGACACCAACCCTGTACAGGATGAGTAGAAGGGTTTGTTTAGGATACCTCGTTACAGCTTGGCAGAACTCTAGACTCTCTCCTAAGCCTTTGCTGGCGGGGGGGAGACGGTGGAGTCACAGTTTTTAATGTGGTATTGGGTGTTTGACTGGAGTAGAGAAATTATTGCCTAAAAGTTTTCTGACCTGCTAGGTATCTATATGTATCTTGTCTTTTTCCTGGTCTTTTAACTTGAGGGAGAAGGCTTTTGTTGGGCATTTTTGGTCTGTGTCCATTGGCGTTTCCTAATTGTCCGTTGCAATATTCAGTCTGTGATACATGTAGCAAAAGAAAACCCGGGGAATTCATAGCATTATTTCTTGTGTTTGGAGTTCCTGGCCAGACTGCCTTTGGAGTGTTATGTTTATTTCATATATAATGAAATAAACTGGGGTCTTAACTGTGCTTTGTGGGAGGATTAGGGAAAAGTACATCTATTTCATCTTTCCAAAAGCAGAAGTCTTCCATGAGTCTTATTTTAGATATAGTATTTAAAATATTGTTTAGTTCTAAGTATTTTATAATGTTTATTATTCCTTCTTTGATCAAGAAATCATTTGGAATTGCCTTTTAAAATGTCACAACATATTGATTTCTGGATATAGTTTTGTCATTGCTTTCTTACTCTTGCATTTTGTTGGAGAATATGGTTTAAATAATGTCAATCTTTAAAATTATTAGGAAGCTTCAGAAACTCAATGTGTTTGAAGAAGACATGACGTCTTCACTTGTTGGGTGAATCATATGAATCACATTCATATGATTAGATCAATTTTGTTACTTTTGTTTTCAAGTCTCTTTCTTTCTTTCCTGCTGGATATATTGTTTACTAAGATGCATTAAAATATCATATAGTAATGGATAATTTATCAATTTCTTTTTATACTTCTGTTAATTTTTCTTTGAAGTTATATCACTAGGTATATATAAATTAAAAATTGTTACCCTTTTCAAATTCAATGTTTAATTTTATAGTGACTATCTTTATCTTTAATAATTTTTGCCTTCATATTTATTTTATCTGGTCTTAGTATACTTACTCCAGCTTTCTCTTGCTTAGTATTTGCTTGGTTTATATCTTTTCTATTCTTTTGGCCTTCAATATTTTGTTTCTTTATGATATATCGGTCACATAAACAAAATTAACAGGACTTTAAGTATTTTTGTTAATTTAGTGCAATGAACTTTGGGGTTTTTTTTTAAACTTGGTTTTTAATGAAGAATTAATTTAGTTTTAAAATGACCACTGATAATCTTTTGATTGGTTGTATTATTTTATTAGGACTGTCCATTTGCCTCAGCTTTTCTCTTTCTCCCTGCCTTCTTTCTTGCTACTCAGTGCTTTTATTCTTCCCTCTTTTTCTTTTCTTTTGTTTTTGGTCTGTGCAGAAGTTTTTAATTATTATTGATTAAATTTAATAATTTTTGGAATTGAATTTGGATTTTGAATTCATAATTACTGTTTCTCTTTTCATAATTAGTGTGTTTTAACATTTCTGTAAAACTCTTCGCCTTTACCTCCTTTATTATCATCTCATCCAAATTCTATTATTTTCTTTAGAGCTCTTAGATATGTGCCATCTTCTTTTATTTGTTTGTTTTTAAGGTGTTATTTATGTATTTTAGAGAGAGAGTGCACTCAAGAGTGGTGGGAGGGGCAGAAGGAGGGGGAGAGAGAATCTCAAGCAGACTCTGCATTGAGTGTGGAGGCCAACGTGGTCTCAGTCTCACAACTCATGAGATCATGAACTGAGCTGAAATCAAGAGTAGGTTGCTTAAATGATTGAGCCACCCAGGCTCCCAGATATGCACCATCTTAATTTCTCATTTTTATTTACCATAGTTGTCTTTCTCTTTACAATATTCTGGATAATTTCTTTGAATTTATCCTTCATTTTGCCAATCTTCTCCTTAGATTTTCATTTGCTTATTTCAGGTACCTTGGTATTTAATTAAGTTCTTTAAATTTTATTCTCTATTAAACCTTTTTCAGACAACAGAGGCAATAATTGAACTGTAAATCCATGAGGACAACTTTGTGGTTATAAATTCTCTGGAGAGAGTCTCTGCTCCTCCCACCCCCACTATATCCTCATCTATGTCCTGATGTGAGACAGGCAAATTTCCTTGTTATCTCCTTGAGAGTAGCAGGTTTTATTTCTTCTTCGTCTTTATACTGCTT
Organism: Nasua narica; assembly: GCA_028533885.1. Classification (NCBI taxonomy): domain Eukaryota; kingdom Metazoa; phylum Chordata; class Mammalia; order Carnivora; family Procyonidae; genus Nasua; species Nasua narica. The sequence continues at coordinate 43,988,605 of CM052806.1, read as the reverse complement.
GATAGAAAAGCTTACTAGATTTCTCACTTTGAGCAAGTGCTAAATATTATCACTGGTATGCTGTGCGGGCTTTAGAGAGAACTCAGTTGTCCAGGGTTGGGCAGAAGTTCTCACAGAAAAAAAGCTACATTAGGGAGCTTTAGACAAGCTTACTGGCTTATCTCCCAAGTTTCCTGTGCAGCCATGAGGGGCTCCACAAATTCTTTCGTTGGTTTCTTAGTTTTTAAATCAGCAAATATTTTAAAATTAAAACTGTACATATATATTTACCATTTTAATTGATTTTGTTAGAGAGTAGTTCAGAGTATCCAATGCTGCTAGAAATGAAAGTTTAGACCTAAACCTTCTTATTTATAATTTCACTTCCTCTGCAAAGTCATTATTCCTTATTAATTTTGGTGTTAGTGGGTGGCTCTATTACAAGCTGACATCACTATACCCTTTAGGCAATGAGTCAGCTGTTTGGGGGTTAAAAGAAGAATTAATCTTGCATCTGCTTGTCACTTAGGTTTTAAAGTAGATAATTTCATCTCTTGACTTAACAAAAAATCTGTTCCTGTATTTTACAAGCAGATGATAGCTGTGGAAACATTCTATTTCTATTTATTTCTTATATTTTTCAAGCATGGTCAATATTTTTGCTAGGAAGGTGATCATATCTCCCTTGATATCAGATATGGCTTGTTGTTTCCCATTGTTGTACTGACTTGTTACTGTTTGAGTATCAAATGTGGAGACCATTTTAGGTTTGATTAAAGAGCACTGGATCTGGTCACTGTGTAGAAGAGAAAGTGGCTGTGAGGGGCACCTGGGTGGCTGTGTCGGTTAACCATCTGCCTTAGGCTCAGGTCATGATCCCAGGGTCCTGGGATCGAGCCCCGCGTTGGGCTCCCTGGTCCGTGTGGAGCTTGCTTCTCCCTCTCCCTCTGCCTGCTGCTCTGCCTGCTTGTATTTCTCTCTCTCTGTCAAATAAATAAATAAATAAAATCTTAAAGAAAGAGAGAGAGAGAGAGAAAGAAAGAAAGAAAGAAAGAAAGAAAGAAAGAGTCTGTGAGAAAAAATTCCTGTCCACATAGAGTCACATAGAGATTGGATTCCTTCAGAGTCACAGATCAGATTCTTGAAGATCAATCTGAGATTCTGCTGCTTTCTAGTCTCAGCTTTTACTTGAACATCTGTGTTGATGGCTATGGTTACTTTTCTAATTAGAAGTGGAAAGAAGAAAGGGAGGGAAAGAAGAACAAAAGAAAAAGTTTTCCTAAAATTTTTGGTTATTCTTATTTAATTATCAAATATTTGTTGATTACTTATAAAAAAGCTGCATCAAGGCTTCTATAGAAATTTGTTATCCTTAGCTTGAAATATTTTCCCATATGTGCCCATTCTACCCACCTACCCAAATGAAACAATCATCCCCGTTCTCATTTCATGAGTAGATAGTGACATCATGGAGAGCAAGAACCATCTTTTCTTTCCTCCTTCCATCCTCTTTCCTCTCCTTTTCTTATTTTTCTTAAAGCCTGAGGGCTTAGGAATTAGAAAGTCTTCAGTTAAGTTTTAATTCAAGCCCCATTCCAGTGCTGTCTCCTCTGGTTATACTCTTTGTGAGAAAATGTACCCTAAATACTGTACTACAGGGTAAGTACAAGTTACCTATAGTGGATACCTTAGGGAAAGTTATTTATAGAGACTTCCTTATTCTACATAAATGACTTTGGGTTAATTAATAAAATGGTGTTATTGGTGCAATTGAAATGAATGGGATTTAGATTATGAGGTTGATTGGAATGGTAATACAGGACCCATCACTCTGGCCTGAACTAATATATAGCAGAAAACACCCAACCTAGCAGTGTGTCAGTGAAGCAGAACTCCAGGTTTGCATCTTGTGGGCATGCAGACTCCTTGCCCCAGTGATGGAGATCACACTACAGGATCCAACATTGAGTATCCTTTGAAGTGGGCATTCTAGCCAAAAGGCTGCTGGTTATTTTTTAGATCAGAGGGAGGAGCTCTGCACTTCAGAGAGGTCACAGTGGCTTACTAATAAATGTCTTTGCATTTGGCAAAAGGTGGTCTGAGATTTTTTTTTATTGAAAGAGATCCTTTGGAAATGAGGCATAGGGGTGGGGACTATTGTCTCTGCTGCTTCTTCTAAATATTAGAGGTCTCCAAAAAGAACTGGACTTTTGTTAGAGAGGCTGGCTGACTGGTTTGCAACACTTTAATTTTATGGTTATTTACATTCCTGTCTACTTCCTTAGGTATCAGAAATTCTCTGAGAGCCAGATTCCAGAATATACTGTGAGCAGCCCTGATATTAGGGTGCTGCTTTGACATAGCACATAGTAAGCGTTCAAAAAAAATCCAGTGGGGTCTTTTGAATTCTGTGATAGTGATAACACTTTTCTGAGAAAGCATTGAAAAAAGAAAAGAAACAGAGTACATTACTCTCCTACCTTTTTGAGGTTAACATTCCTCTTGAATTTATCTTTGTTTCCAATCCTTTTCCTTGACCAACCAGTGACACTATCTTCAAACTAAGGAAAAATGATCACATGTCTATATTCACATGCAAAATGGTGACACTTGTTTAGTGTTATATGAAACAAAAAGCCTAGTATTTGCAAATCATATATCATTCATTGTTCTTCGGAAATGAGTTATACATGAATTATATTATAGCCAATGCAGCCTGTATGTGTATGTATGTATGTTTGTGTTTCTTCTGTAAGTTGCCATATTAATTTTTCTGCATAGGCATCCTCCTCAACTGTCACATATTCTTTCCCTGAAAACTTACTGTGCTTTGTAGCAAATATGTTAAAAAGCTTTTGTTCTGAAAAAAGCCACCCATTGAGTAGGAGTGTGAATTCAGATGTTAAGGTCACCATGACATCCCACAGTTATTTGGCTCAATAAGATCTGTGTGACATCACACTTTTGTGAAATATCTTAGGGAAAAAAAGAGAGGGAGAGAGAGGCTAATGCTTGCTGACTCTAAATGCTGAAAGAACTTTTGTTTCTTGTCTAAATTCTCTCTCTCAACTCCAACCAAGGCAAAGGAGCATTTCCCAGCATTTTAAATTTATGTTATATAAAAATGGGATTGATTAATCCATCTCTAAACTATAAAACACTGACCATTTCACTGAGTGGATACTTTTATAGATTTTCCTCTCTTTTCTGTACTTTTTCTAGAACAATATTGGGCAGATGTTAACTTTACTCTTAGAAAAGATAGTGTGGATTTCTTGTTTCTTGTTTCTTTTATTATTGTAAAAAATACACAACATAAAATTTACCATCTTAACCATTTTTAAGTGCACATCTCAGTAGTGTTAAATATAATTACATTGTTATGCAATCAATCTCCAGAACTTTCTCATTTTACAAAACTAAATTAAATAACAATTCTCCATTTCCCTCCCTCCCAGCTTCTGGTAATAACCATTCTGCTGTCTATCTCTATAAATTTTACTACTCTAGGTATCTCATTTAAATGGAATGACCTTAACAGTATGGAGGTTCCTCAAAAAGTTGTAAACAGAGCTGCTGTATGACCCAGCAATTGCACTACTGGGTATTTACCCCAAAGATACAAATGTAGTGATCTGAAGGGGCACATGCACCCGAATGTTTATAGCAGCAATGTCCACAATAGCCAAACTATGAAAAGAGCCTAGATGTCCATCAACAGATGAATGGATAAAGATGTGGTATATATATACAGTGTAATATTATGTAGCCATCAAAAAATGAAATCTTGCCATTTACAATGGCATGGATGGAACTAGAGGGTATTATATAAGTATTAAGTCAATCAGAGAAAGACAATTATCATATGATCTCACTGATATGAGGAATTTGAGAAACAGGACAAAGGATAGGGGAAGGGAGGGAAAAATGAAACAAGATGAAAGCAGAGAGGGAGACAAACCATAATAGATTTTTAATCTCAGGAAACAATCTGAGGGTTGCTGGAGGGGAGGGAGATGGGAAGGAGGGGGTGGCTGGGTAATGGACATTGGGGAGGGCATGTGCTATGGTGAGTGCTGTGAATTGTGTAAGACTGATGAATCACAGACCTGTAGCCCTGAAACAAATAATACATTATATGTTAGTTTAAAACATTAAAAAAAATAATATACTTATGATCAGCACTGAAAAAAAATTTTAAAAAATAACCCCCCCCAAAAAAGTAAAAAAAAATAAAAATAAATGGAATGACCTGGTATTTCTCTTTTGTGACTGGCTTATTTTACTTAGCATAAGGTCTTTAATGTTCATCCATATTGTAACATGTATCAGAATTTCCTTCTTTTTAAAGGCTGAATAATATTCTATTGCATACCACATTTTATTTATCCATTCATCTGTCACTGGACACTTGGGTTGCTTTTACCTATTGGATGTTATGAATAGTGATGTTATGAACATGGAGATGCAAATATCTCTGTGAGATTCTGCTTTCAATTATTTTGAGTATACACTGAGAAATGGAATTGCTGGATTATGATAATTCTAATTTTAACTTTTGAGGCACTGACGTACTGTTTTCCATAGCAGCTACACCCTTTTATATTCCTACCAACAATTCATAAGGGTTCCAATTTCTATACATCGTTGCCTACACTTGTTATTTTCTGTTTGTTTTTTTATGAGTTTGAGGTGAAATCAAATTATGGTTTTGATTTGCATTTAACTAATGCTTAGCTATTACTATATCATCTTTCATATGGTTGTTAGCTATTAATATATTATCTTTGGAGAAATGTCTATTTAAGCCCTTTACCCTTTTTCAGCCATGTTATTTTGTGGTTGTGCTGTAAGAGTTCTTTATATGTTATAGATATTAACCCCTTATCAGATATATTATTTCTGAATAATTACTCTCATTCTCTAGGTTGCTTTTTCATTCTGTTGATTTGTGTCCTTTGATGAACATAAGTTTTTAAAGTCTGATATAAAATAATTTATTTTTACTTTCGTAGCCATGATTTTGGTGTCATATCCAAGACATCCTTGACAAATCCAACGTCATGAAGCTTTCCCCTTATATTTTCTTATGAGAGTTTTATAATTTTAGGATTTATGTTTGATTTATTGTACATTAGTTTTTGCATATGATGTAATATAAAAGTACAATCTCATTCTTTTGCATGTGGTTATCCAATTTTTCCAGCACCATTTGTTGAAGAGACTGTTCTTTGGTTTTGGAACCTACATTAGTTGACTTGGGCTACCATAACAAAATACCATAGTCTGAGTGGCTTAAACAACAGAAATTAATTTTCTCACAGTTTTGGATGCTGGAAGTCTGGGTTCTCTATTTCATTGGTCTATATGTCTCATTTCTTGCATTTTTGCTTTCTATCATAACTAAATTTCAGTGCCTTTTCTTTATATTTGAAAAAGGAATAAAAGTTTACTTGGAAATTTTAAAATATCTGGTAAAAAGATATTTTGAAAATTTTTAGTAACCAGCTTAATTTCAAAGTGTATTTTCTTGATAACATTGCAATATATATTTTTGACTTCTCAGAAGTGCCTGTTACTAAATGATAAGTTCTGCTTTATTTTATCAAAATATATTCTTGGATTAATTTATTCAAACTTCATAACTATATTAACTGTGTTCTAGCATAATCCCCATTTTGTCTTAGTTTTTTTATGTTAGTCTTGTTTCTAAGTATTATAGAAAGCACGTTATATGTTTTTAAAATTAGATAAAGTTTTAAGCATTTCTTTAGATAGTACTTCCATTTTTTCAGTATTTAAATTTTAGTTTACCTATAGCTTGTAAACAGACAACCATTGCTTTTTCCCTCATGTAGAATAGAATTGTATGTACTTAAAGCAAATGTAAGCTAAGTCACATAGTAGCTAGGTATGAAATGTCATTAGGCTCCTTTTCTTCTAGCCACCCGATACCTGATAGTACATAATCAAAGAACTATCAAAATAGAAAACACTGAACAAATGTGGGAGTGAAGGAAAGAACACAAAAGAGCCTGCTCTAGAAGAAACTTTTGATTCTAAGAAATTAGGTATAAGTTTATGGAGTACATATTCAAATTTTCTTTGTAATTTCTTATAAAGAGAACATCTTTCCATGTCATAAACCAGTATTAGTAAACTAGAAGGAAATAGAACAAGAAAATGCTAATTTCAAAGTACAAAATATCTTTCAAAAGTAATGTATCTTGTGGGATGCCTGGGTGTCTCAGTCAGTTAAGCGTCTGCTTTCAGCTCAGGTCATGATCCCAGGGTCCTGGGATCGAGTCCCACATTGGACTCCTTGCTCAGCAGGGAGTCTGCATCTCCCTCTGCCTGCCATTCCCTCTGCTTGTGCATACTCTCTCTCTGACAAATAAATAAAATCTTTAAAAAAATACATGTATCTTGAAATTATAGCTATATTTAAAGTTATGAAATGTATGTACAATTCAACCTATGTGCTAAAGCAGACCCCAGTCACAACACTGACTTTACAAGCCTCTGTGTCTTTATTAAGGTTTTTCTTTTGAGAAGGTTGAAGGTGAAAGTAGCATTGTCATTTGAGCATAGCATAAACAGCACAGACTGGGGTGTGAATCCTTGCCCTGCCATTTATTAAAGATAGTGCATTAGACTAGGTACCGAGGAGATCAGAGAGGATCCCTGAGCTTCCATTTCCATACCTGTTTGCAACTTTGTAACAGATTATTTTCTTAAAGAAGTTAGCAAATGATAGGATTTAAAAATGAATAGGTATTATGGCTGATGCAAAAACATAAAACTCTATATTTATGCTAAATATGGAGATATTTCACCAGGCAGGGACTATGGTTAACCTTCTATCTGTAGAGTTTGTATAGTTGCTCATGGCCTTTAAAAAAATAGATTTTCTTGGTATGTAAGCTTGTAATATGTTAGAAATCTTTAAAAGTTGCTTTAACAATGTAGGGGCAAATGGAATTTGCCTAGAATTCCTCTCTTGCTAGGCATCCCTCAACTTAAAATGAAGTAGGGATATAGCTTAGTTATTTGCTAATCTCTGATGTACTTTTCCAGCTGGGAAAATTTCAAGGTTGTTTGAGTCTAGATGTATTGTAGAGTGTGTACGTTTGGAACCAACACTAAGGGTTGCTCTTCACTATGGAGGTAAGGTCTGGTAATTGTTTCTCTGTGGCCCAAATAGATTTTGATTCCAAGAGGCCCTTAGGGTATTTGCCTAGTACTCCACTTTAGTGACTTCTTTTTCGTTTTGGCTAGAGAAGAGCAAGCATACCTCAAATAATTCTGTATAGTGATCCAAATCACTGGAGATTTCTGGGTATTGAATGTAAGAAGCATAAAAATATAAAATAATACTTTAAATAATACGGTAGCCTGAACAAATTTCACACAAGTTACTTTCTGCTAGTGGTAGAACCAAGTTAGGAATATTTCAGTAGGACATGTTTTACAAGTGGTACCTCTGTTTTTTTTTTTTTTTTTTTAATATGGCTTCATGAAAAAGTATATGGAGACAGAAGAGACCAATTTAAATATTTAGTTTATTTTTGATGGAAAGAAAGAGAATCATTCCTTTAAAATTTTCTCTTCTTGGGGCACCTAGGTGGCTCCGTCAGTTAAGTGTCTGCCTTCAGCTGGAGTCATGGTCCCAGGGTCCTGGAACAGAGCCCCACAACAGACTCCCTGCTCAGCGGGAAACCTGCTTCTCTCTCTCCCTTTGCTGCTCTCTTGTGATCTCTCTCTCTCAAATAAATAAAATCTTAAAGATTTTTTTCTTTTTTCTATAATCTAAAGTTCCATGTAAATGTCAGTGGCTACACACATAGTAATTTGAGAACCTTGAGGGTAGGCTATTGAATACACATTAAGTCTATCATCTATATCTATTATATAGCAAATTATTTTCAAAATGAAGCTGGATTCTTGGCACTTTTATTGGCACAAAATAAAGTGTGTATCCATATCTGAAATATAATTGAGCCTTTTTCCCCCTTAATCCCCTCGGGGTATATTTTGGAATATCTTCCAAGGAAATTATAATAAGAGTGAGGAGTAAAGTAAGTGGCTGGCCATTAAATATTCCTATAGATGCCAGTAATTTCATTTTACTAGCTTAAGTGCTTTAAAAAGGGAAAGTCAAAGTAAAATCTCTTTTTCAGCTTATTGTTCCTTTGGGAGACAGTTGTCATTTCTTAAGCATTTTTGCATTTTACTGTAGAAAAAAAAGATCTGATAAGAGATCATTTATTCATTTAGAGGAGGGCATGCACCCTGGGTTGTTTTTCTGGTCATGATGATAGATTTCTGCTGATCCTTGTACACCCTCCTGCCCTGTTGCCATTATGAAATAATGGCTTTTATTTATAATGTGACTAACCAGGGTTGGGGTACATTCTGCAACCACAGAACAAAATGAAGCCATTGGCCTCAATATAGACTGAACCTTTGACATTGACCATGTTAGTATTTTAATCAATGTGGAAACTACCAGAAGCTTGTACTTAGAATCGTCCTAAACCACATAATGTAGCAGTTAACACTAAACATCATTATGGTTAAAATGCCCCTGTTTGTGAAATAAAATATTAAAAAACAGCCTACTGTTAAATCTGTATTGATGCCTTACTTTCTCTTGATAGTAATAAGTTATGTGATTAACTATTGTAATAATAACAACAATAACAATAGCAGCCACAGCAGCAATGATAGCTAACATTTATTTAGTGTTTCTGTTAGGCCAGTTTTATGGGTTGAATTGTGTCTCTTACTTCCCACTCCCCAGTACATATGTTGAAATCTTAACCCCCAGTATCTCCTTATGTCACTGTATTTAAAGAGCCTTTAAAGAGGTAATGGAAGTTAAATGAAGTCATTGGGGTGAGCCTTAATTCAGTATAACTGATGCCCTAATAAGAAGAGGAGATTGTGACACAGACAAAAAGGGAAGAGTACAGGAACACAGTGGGAGAAGATGGCTGACTACAAGTCAGGGAGAGAGGCTTCAGAAGGAACTAGCTCCACCAACACCTTGATTTTGGACTCCTCACCTCTTGGAGAAAATAAAGTAATTGTGAGAAAATAAACTAATGTTGTTTAAGGCACACAGTCAATAGAATTTTATTTTGGCAGCTCTAGCAAACTGATAAAGAAAACACTATGCTAAGTGTTTTACATTAATTTTCTGTTAGTTTTCATAATAATCTTTGGAATACATGCTATTATTATCCCTACTTTGCAAATGAAGGGTCTTAGGATAAGATCATTTTTTAAGGGTTAATGAGTAGAAAAGCCAAGGTGAGAACGATTTGCAACTACATTCTAGCATCCACAGATTTATCCATGTGGATGAATTGCCCCTCCCCTACCGTATCTCAGGTGATATAGGCAGTAGCACAGATGGGGAATTTGAGGCTCATCTGAGACTCATGAGTGTCTTGTCTAAGGTCACTCTGTCATCAAGTGCCTGAGTCAGAATCCCATGTCAGATGTGTCTCACTCTATGATCGTAAATCATAACCATCAAACTATCCTGCCTTTATTTCCTTTTATCAAGAAAAAGAGCTATTTCTTAATTTACTTTTGGATCTTTAGAGCCTAGAGTTATGCTTAGACAAAATTAAAATTGATGAAAATAACTTACTTTGTTCTGATTACTTTAGTGCAGCATTTGAAATTTTAATAGTTATTCATTATTACTTAGAACTAAGGGGAAGAAAAAGGTCTAAAAGGAAATCACAAACAGCATAGTCACTTCCTTCTGACAAAAACAATAGTTTATGACATTGACCAGCTATTCTGTACTTTAGTAATAGTCACAAAAGGATCAGACTGTTAAATGGTGTAGTACATGGTTGAATGATTGTCTTTGAGCTATTTGGTTATTTTATCTTCCACCCCATTAGGCTTCTATTTCATGTGTCCACAAAAAGGCAATAACATTTTATTTTAGCTTGCTCAGTATAGGTTTTATGAAAATTACTGAGTAAAATGGGAGTTGGAAAACAATTTTAATTTAATTGAAGAAACATAATGGGGGAGAAATTCAAATAACCTAAGAGCAATTGTATTCAATTATTAAGTGACCCATTTAAACCCAATACATTTACACAGCATATCTTGAAAAATATCACCTTTTTAAACCATTGTGTCATATTTTAAAGTACATTATAAACAACAACAAAAATTCATGAAAATTCCAGGCAGATCTAGAGAGATATAAAGATGGACATTTTAATTATCTGAAATTTGCTTTTCTGGTAAACTCCAATCTTCAGAACTTGTCTTAAAACACGAGTTTGCAAATACAAGACTTATGCTTCAAAAATAGACTTCAGAGTCCATGTGTTAAGACTCCTGTGCTCACATAACAGGTATACTAGTATACCTAGTATATAGGACTTAGTATACCTATCCTTGACCAGAACAAATTTCCTCCTAACACACCTAACAAATTGTTTATTTCTCACTACTTGTTGGAAGCAGCAAATTAAAAAGGAAGATTAATAATACATTATACTTAATTTAAAAAAAGGAAGCCTTGGGGTATTACTAAACACAAATAATTTGTTAGTAAGAAAAAAGACTTCAACATAAAAAGTCATTTAAAAAAAAGGTACATTTAAAACATTGTTTAATGTCAAATGGCAAGAAGGTAACAGTGTAGAAAGAGTAGCTTTTGCACACAAATAGTCATGTGTAACAGTCTACTACCTGTTTAAAATCTTAGTATCCATGTTATCAAGTGTAAAATGAAATAATATAATCTAATTTCTAGAGTGGTACAGGGACTAAATGAAATAATGTGTGCAAAATGCCCAATTAATTTTTGTTTCATTCTCAGGCCCAAAAGCATATCTCAATAGCTTTCAGAACTCAATAGATCCTAAAGTAGTTCATGCTTATAATAATGACCGATACTGGATTGTTATGAAAATATTAAAGCTATCTCCAGTATATTCTACTTAAGAATTTATCCCAATATGTATTTCATGTTAAAAAACATATCGGAATGATTATTGTTTGAGTCATCTATAGAATGGGCTACTTGGTCCATTTTTTTTCTTGGTTACTGATACCACTATTTGGAGGCACTGAGTACACAGTCCTCCTTCCAGGACTCAAGATGACAGGGCATTTTATATCTCAAATGTTGCCAAACCACCAACACTAGGGAAACAAGCTCTGGAAAGTCTCACACCGGCAATTAAATGCTCTAGCCCAGAAGTGACACATGGCTTCCATGCACGAATGCATCATTGTCATATGGCCTCATTCAACCACAAGAGGACAAGATATGAGTTTTGCTCTCTGCCCAGAAGGTGGAGGACTGGAAATATTTGGGGAACAGCAATAAAACTAAACTCAAAAGAGGCTGATGGATAAACCAAGTTTCTAATATATTTGTTTGAAGAAGAGATGTCAGAATGGATCAGACTGTATGCTAACATTCATCTATGAAAAAAATCTGTCCCATTGCCATCTTATTTGTTTAAAATGGGGAATATCTATTTTTAGTTTTTGGATTATTGCTGCCAGCCTCCCAAAGAACACTTAACTGTGTCCAAGCTGAGAAGCAGTAATTAGAAAGTTGCTTGGTGGTTGCCAAGTCAGATCAGATCACAAGTGTTAGATACATTAGAGGAATGATTCATCCATGTTCTGATAAAGCCTAATAAAGTATCTTTGCCTCCTGAGAACATTTCTCTAAGGGTGGTAATGGTAGATCTAGGGTCTCTCCTTGTTAGATCGTGGTAAATAATCATCAGCAAATCATCTGTTTTTACTTTCCTCAACCTGTTTCATCTTTTTTAGACAGGTTTCCTTCAAGTATACTAATGCTGTTGCTGAGACCCCATTCCAGCCCTTTTTTTTCTGTCTTTTTTCAGTTTATTGGGGTATAATTGACAAATTGTAATATGTTTAAAGTATATATGTGATGATCTGATATATGTATACATCATAAAAGTCTTCCCACTATTGAGACAAAGAAAGACTATTACCACAGTTAAGTTATACTCTCTTTGCAAATTTTAATTGTACAAGGCAGTGTTACCAACTATAGTCATGGTATTTTGCATCAGATCCTCAAGTCTTATTCCTCTTATAACTAAAAGTTTGTATCCTTTACCAACTTCTTCCTGTTTCCCCCACCAAACCCTCATTGCCCATCTAGGCCCAGGACCACCAAACTCCTATTTCTGAGTTTGACTTTGACTCTCCTTCCTTCCTTCCTTCCTTCCTTCCTTCCTTCCTTCCTTCCTTCCTTCCTTCCTTCCTTCCTTTTTCTTTCTTTCTTTCTTTCTTTCTTTCTTTCTTTCTTTCTTTCTTTCTTTCTGATTCCACATATATGTGATGCTGTGTACTATTATTAGTCTTTCTTTGTCTGGCATTTAGTGTAAGTCCCTTCTGGTTCATCCATGTCATTGCAAATAGTGATTGCCTTCTTTTCTAAGGCTAAATAACATTTCATTGTATATAAATGAATAGATAGATATCATGTTTTCTTCATCTGTTGACAAAGACTGAGGTCTCTGAGGTCTCTTGGCTGTTGTGAATAACACTGTAATGAATATATGCGTACAGATATCTCTTTGAGATAATGATTTCATTTTTGTTGGGTATAGACCCAGAAGTGGGATTGCTGAATCATATGGTAGTTCTATTTTTAATTTTTTGAGGAACCTCATTACTGTTTTCCATAGTGGCTGTATCAGTTTACATTCCCACCAACAGTGCAAGGGTTTCCTTTCTCCTCATTTTTGGTAGCATGTGCCTTTTTAAAAAATATTTTATTTATTTATTTGACAGAGAGAGAGAGAGAAATCACAAGTAGGCAGAGAGGCAGGCAGAGAGAGAGGGGGAAGCAGGCTCCCTGCTCAGCAGAGAACCCGATGTGGGGCTTGATCCCAGGACCTTGAGATCATGACCTGAGCCGAAGGCAGAGGCTTTAACCCACTGAGCCACCCAGGCGCCCCATGTGTCTTTTTGATAATAGACACCCTAAAAGGTGTTGAGGTGGTATCTCATTGTGGTTTTGATTTGCATTTCCTTGATGATTAGTAATGTTGAGTACTTTTTCATGTACCTGTTGGCTATTTGTATGTCTTCTTTGTAAAAAGTCTATGCTGGTGCTTTGCTTATTTTTAAATTGGGTTATTTGTGTTTTATCACAAATAACCTCCTTATCAGACATGTGGTTTACAAATATTTTCTCTCATTCTGTAGGTTACCTTTCATTTTGTTGGTGGCTTTTTTTGCTGTGCAGAAGCTTTTAAGTTTGATATAGTCCCCCATTTGTTTATTTTAGTTTCTGGTTTCAATTAAAAAAAATCATTATCAAGACCAATGTCAAAGGGTTTATCCCCTCCTGTTTTTGTGTTTTAATTGTTGGTTATTTTGTTTAATCAAAGTATATTTTACTTAAGTTGGATCTTGTGTATAGCTGATCTCATTCTTCATGTTTTACTTAACGAGCTTTGTTTTAGGGTTGTGAGGTGTTTGAGATAAATGAAAATATTAAATAAATTAAAAAAAAACTCACATGCTAGATCCGTTTACTAGGTTAGGGGTACTGAAAGCATTTGGTTAAAAAGGATTTCTGAGTCTAATCTGGGTTCAGTGGAGAAGAATGGTGAGATGGATTAGCAATGAAACCATGAATTCAAGAGGGGATAACCATATATAAGCCTTCTATTTGCCATATCAGAACTACAGTAATAATGGGAAGAGATTAACAGTTTGCACACATCACATCTCCAGATAATGGTGGTATTATTAGTCACCATAATTGTCAGCTCAGAAAGGGGGAAGAAAGTATAATTTTAGAGCTGAAAGGGCCTTATTGGCATTACTCAGTATTATTCAGAACATTTTTACATCCCTGACTGATCAATAATGGCCAAAAGATGTGCTGATTAAATACATTTTCCTTAGAAGAACAAATCATATTTAACTTACCACATTTAATTATATGCTTGCTGAAGAAATATAGAAAGAATGTTCCCTCTTTTATAACTCCAGAGATGAAATCAGAGCCAAAAAGGAACTCAGTACTTACAAGGTCAATACTAGTTGGTGTGCTTCCAAAATTGTTCTCAACATTAGTGTACAAGAAAAAAGTCTTGACATTTCATTGACCAAAAATATACAAACTGCTCTCTTGGGAGCTGATAGTCCTTGACTAGGGAAAAATATTCTAGGTTAGAATGATTTGTAGTCAGTCATGAGGTCTAGAGATAAGAGATGTGACAGAATATCACCAGTAGGAGTGCATTTCTTGAGACCCACCAGCTGGAGCACCTTATGTAGGGTAAGCTTCTACCTTTAATGGTGGAAATGATGTGGAGTAAGTGGTCAAGATATTTGACCCACTCTCTAGTAAAAATGTCTTAATAGGGGATTATAAGAAAAGTTATTGTGTGGTGGGAACTAAAATAGTTTCAATACAAGTTCTTATGTTTCTAAAAATGTTCTTAATATCAATGTATAAAAAGGAAACCTTCAGTATTTCTTTGAGCAAAAACATATACTGCTTCCTCAGGTATTTGATTGTCCTTGACTAGGGAAAAATTTGGGGGGAAGAATTATTTATTTACTTTAGGACTCTTGTTTCCAGCAATTCTAGAGATAATTTAATGTGAGCAGATACAGGATCAATTAATCACTGGCTACAGTTCCCACCTTCAGACATTTCAAGTTCAATACCCTGACACATCCTGTGAAGTATGAAGGAACACAACCTCTCAGATTTTCCTGAAGTTTGTTATTTGTTTGTGTTTATAGCAAATCACATTCTTAGTAGTTACTGTTTGTGAACTGGCCTCCTGATGAGGCTGCCTAAAAAGAGGAAGCCTAAAGCTTCAAACCAAATGACAAAAGCCTCAGGTTATATTATCTCTCCAGCTCTCTTGGTTCATAATGTCTGAGTCCAGTCTGGTTTTGGTTCTGGAATTATTCTGGGATGTAGTGAGCTTCACTGAGTCATTAATCCTACCATCAAGCTGATTCCTCCCAAATCTATCTTTGGGACTACTCATTCAACCAATATTTATTTAACACATATTTTGTGCTAAGCAATGCCTAGAATGTAGACATTCTACATATGTGTAGACACATTTTTTTAAAAAAAAAGACACAAGGAGATAATAGTTTGTTAGTACATTGGACAGATACATAAAGAAACAATTATAATAAAACAATTTATTTAGCTTGATTCAAAATTCTGAGGAAATCCAAAGTAAATGTGTTTGGCAAGTTTCCAGTGGAGAGGTGATGAAAATGCTGAACCTTGAAGATGAGCAGGGGTTTATCATCCAGAGAAGGTAAGGTGCAAATTGTATCAAACATCCTCTAGCAGTTAGTGATGTAGAAAATAAGAGTGAGGTCAATGTACATTAGAAGCAAGATTTGTGGATTGAGAGGGAGGTAGCTGGAGAGGAACAGGGGCAGGAAAGGGAGATTCAGATCACATCGTGAAGGCTCTGAATTCCATGGTGAGTGTTTGGGATGTTATTTTATTGGCAGAAAGGGAGCCACTGAAGTTCTGAAGTGGAGAAATACTATGATCGGACCTCTTCTTCAGAAATAGCCCTCAGATTTACATGGAAGGTAGACTAGAGATGGAGAAAGCCTGAGCAAGGAAGATGAGTTAGGAGGCCATTTCAGTATCCCTGTGAGACTTAATGGAAATATGGTAATTGGCTCTTAGAATACTGCAGGGCCTGGTAACAAAGGAAGAAGATACATTCTTATATTCATTCAGTAATCAATCATAGAACTCCTATTCTGTGCCAGACACTGTTGTAGATGCTTAGGATACTGAGGTAAAAAGACAAAAAAAAAGCCCCTGTTCTCACCAAGTTTCATTCTAGTGTATGAGAGAGAAAGAAATAAGTCCAATAATGTACATCCTCAGATGATATGATGTGATGTTAAGTGCTATGAAGAAAAATAAAATGCATTGTGGGAATGATGTTATGTGACTTCTGAGCTTGAAGCTTCTACTTTTGGCCTATAAAACATTCTTTGAGATGGCCAGGTAAAAAAGTTAGCAGATAGAATGATCAGGGAAAATGGAGATCCCAAGCACCCAGCTGATAGCCAGCATTGTCTGCCAAAGTAAGGAACATTCTATCTGAACTTTCCACTGAAAGCTGCCTCATTAGTGAGCTCAGAAGAAATCACTAGAGGAACTGCCCAACTAACCCACAGAGTCATGAGAAATCGTAGATCTCTGTTACTTCTAGCCACTAACTTTTGGGGGAGTTTTAATATACAGGAGTAGATAACAGAAACAAGGAAGAGTAAGAGAGAGTTATCATTCAAGAATGATTACTGGATCACTGACATAAAATAATGAGCTGGCTTCGTGGTGCCATTGGCTAATAGAGGCAGAACTTGAAAAAAAGGAAATTCAGAATTGCCCCAGGGTGGAAATTCTTTGGCCATTCCAGATGAGGGAAAAATTTAATATTTTTTTGTTATTAACTTTGAAAGGCCAGATTTAAGGAGAATCTATTTTTTTCCTTTAAAAACTTGACAAAGTAAATTCCTCAATGAGAGATAGTTCATTAGTTTGAATGTATTTTTAATTAAAGAGTGATTGCTAATCAATATATAACTGTAACTGTTCATCAGATATTTTCAGATTTTGTTTTGTGTTATTTTGATTATTTACATAGGACAGAGTCAGGGAAAGTGAGGAGAACAACAGGGTTTCAGAAATGGGTAAAAATAAGTAGGGAGACTAATACTAAGAGAAGATGGAAACAGAAGCACCTATGGGGAAGACAAAGTTTTCCTTTGTTAACTTTTATTCACTTGTATAAAAGGCAGTTGACCACAGAACAGTGTTTTGTCATCCAGTCTGTTTTGCATGATGATTTTTTTTAAAAAAGATGGAATTTTCGGGGCACCTGGGTGGCTCAGTCATTAAGTGTGCCTTCATCTCAGGTCATGATCCCAGAGAACTGGGATCAAGTCTCGCATTGGACTCACTGGTCAGTGGGAAGCCTGCTTCTTCCTCTCCCACTCCCCCTGCTTGTGTTCTCTCTCTCTCTGTCAAATAAATAAAATCTTTAAAAAAAAAAAGATTGAATTTTTATAAAGTAGGCTTTATTCTTACGAACTATATTAATCCTAGAGTAACTATCATGTATTTTGTAAGTGAGAAGAACCTCTGTGTTTTTCTGAGTTACAGTATACCATATTGGGTCATAAATAAGTAAAAAAAAAAAAAAAGTCTTTGCCAAATATCTTAATTTTTCCCCAGAAATTTTAATCTAATTAATGTTAGTTGTAACATAGTTGTAGTCATTCATTTTAGATACCACTAAGGATATTTCATCCTTTTATTGGCAACAGAATTCAAAGAAATATCTTATAATAGATTAATAGATCATCCTTATTAAGTCCCATTAGTCTGGAAATTGCTGCTCAGTGCTCTTGTTATACATGTTCCCTCAATTTCCATGAGATTCAGTATAGAAAGAGAAGATCATTTTATATATACTTTTATTATGATGAGAATATTTGTGTTTCAAGAAGAGAAAATGACCTAACAAACAAAATTCAAGATCAGTCCAAAGCTTTTATGCAGTCCCCCCTCTTCCAAACTAAGTTCAAGGTGCACGGTTTATACTATAGTTTGACCATATGACCTAACAAACAAAATTCAAGATCAATCCAAAGCTTTTATGCAGCGCCCCCCCCTTCCAAAGAGGGGAAAATGATAAAAATTGAGGGAAAATGATGAAATAATTTAATCTATTGATTAGTGCTTCTGGACTAAGTATTTGCGTCCCTCAAAATTCATATATCGAAGTGTAATCCCCAGTGTGGTGGTATTAGGAGGTAGGGCCTTTGGGAGGCATTTAGGTCATGAGTGGGAGTAGTACCCTTATAAGAAGTGACAGCAGAGTGTTTTCTTCCATTCTCTCTCTTACGCTGCCATGTGAGGACACAATGAGAAGATGGCTGTCTGCAAAAGAGTAAGAGGGCCTTCACCAAGAGCCTAACCATGCTGACACTCGGGTCTTGAACTTCTAGCTTCCAGAACTCTGAAAAATAAATGTATGTTGTTTAAACCACACAGTCTATACTATATTATAGCAGCCCAAACTAAGACAATAAGATTTTCAAATAGGAAGGAATGACATAACTTCAGTTTTTAAAAATTGCTTTTAACATATGCATTTAAACCATGGAATTCTCAGTAGCGAACTATTAATCTCATCAGAAGAGTTCTTTTAATACCTGTTGAATAAATACTAAAAGGAATGTGAACTTCTGTTTTCCTTCCAAGGGGCAAATAAAGTACTCTGGTATAAAGAAGAAGCTGTATTTCTTGGCACAGATGGACACAAGAGTGTCTGCATTATAGCCTATCATAATTGGCCTTATTATTATTTATGTTCATGTAAGTCTTCCTTATTAGGTCATAAATCCTTTGAAAGCAAGGAGTACTTTTTCCTCATCTTTATATGTCTGATGTTACCTAGTACAGGACTACATACAAATAATGAGATGAATGAATAAGCTGAAGTCATACATTTTGCTTCTCAGGTCTTAGCTCATAGCACTTGTAAGAGTTATAATTATTGTTATCAAATGTGAGGTTTGCTACTTGATGTCTAAGCCCCCAGTAGACTGGGGTCTTTGTTAGGGCATGGATAGCGCTTATCTAGTTCATCACTTTATTTCCAGGACAAGCACCTGCTGGGGTATGGTGGCTTCCCAATAAGTATAAAATCTAGTATGATTGAATGCACAAATTAATAAAGAAACACAGCTCCAGTGTACCATCTGTCTCAGAGAAGGAGAGCCCTAAAAGTACCTCCTCTCTATAGATAGTAAATCTCATTTTATAGCCTTTCTTTCACAGTGACAGTGTCGGCTACTACATCCTTCTGTGTGTCATCTAATAGCCCAGTTCTACAAAAGTCTGAGGATTTTACTGTTCCACAGTATTTCAAAAATGTGAAGTAGGGTTGCCTGATAAAAATGCAGGATACCCAATAAAACTAGATTTTCATTTTTAAGTATACATAGTTTCAGTTTTAAGCATGTAAGTATTCTAGGAAGTATAGTTATATTCTACTTTAATACAAAATATTATTTATTGGAAATTCAAATATCACTAAGTATACTGTATTTTTATTTGCTGAAGTTCGTAACCCTAGTGTAAAGCCATTTTCCTCTATATGACTAAGAGGGCTGTGTCTAGTCTGGAAGTTCATCTCCAAGTTCAGGGCTCTATTTCTGCTTGAGAGTTTGCTTCCTCGGGGAAGGAGAGCCTTGGAGAGCCAAATATTACCTTTCTGCCTGGCTCTTTTTCTTGTGGGAGCCACGCAGAAACCTTATTTTCATGGCTTTTTTTTTCTTGGGCATATTTTGTCTCATTAAATGTTATCACATAAAGCCATTCCTACTGAGGTATAAATGACAGATAAGTTTAATGTGTTATTTCCATCAGGAACATTTATACTATCCATAGGTACCACCAAAATAATTAATAAAAAATTGTGGAATTTTAGAATTTCTCTGAGTTGTTTTTGGAGGTAGTTTTAGAAGTAGAAATTGATTTGTTCTCTTGAAATTAAGCATTTGGTGTTTGACTATTATAGCCTCTTCAGTATGTGCACATAAATCTGGGGTTCAGGGTCCAGAATCTGGGAGGGGGAGGGTTATCAGGGAAAAGGGATTACTCTAAATAATTCAGATCCTTTTATCCCATGACCACAGAGGAAAACAGACTGTGTGTAACTTAAAAAGAAACAACTTCATGGAGTGCCTTCCCTTTGTTAGTGTTTCTTTGGCTACGTATTCTCACATGTCATTTTGGGAAAAGTTCTATGAGGTAGACTATATTATGTCCAGGTTTTAGATGGAGCAACTGAAGTTCAAAGAGGTTAAGTGACTTGCCTCGAGTCAGAGAGATGGTAAATGGCAGACCTGTGATTCAAACTAAGGGTTTTTTGACTTTGAGGCCAGTGATCTTTCTGTTATACCACGGTGGCCACCCACCCCCACAACCCCTTCTTGGGAACCCCCAGGATCCCCCTGAAGCTGTTCAGGGTATGGGCCTAGGGTGTGGTTGTTGGGTAGTAAATGCCCCATGGTTAAATGACTTTTGATTGCAAAGTTTTTTAAAAAAGCAATAATGCCAGATTACTTCAGTGTCAGAGATGGGAAAATGATTCAGAATCATATGCTATTAGGCAACCAAATTTGGTTGGACGTTTTTCTTTTTAAGAAGTTGAATTGCTCTTTATTCCTGAATAAAGCCATGGTAGAGGGTAAATAGATCATGATACCACCATTGAGATCCATTTTCAAGGCTATTGGGCAGTTAAAGGAGAAGTGAAGCAAAATTGTGATGTAAGGGAACTTCGTCTTTGGTGCCCTCTCATTGACCCTTTAAGGCAGCTTTGTTCTCCTTTCTTAGCTCTGCAGAGCCTAACAGTTTAGAAAGAATCTGGAAGATTGTTCTACTGTCATGTTAGCCTATGAGTACTCAAAATGGAAATTCTCCTTAGGATATGAGAACTTTAATAGGGAATATATGAAAAAGAAACAAAGAGTTGAATTTCTAAATGGTAGCATTCTTGTAGGTCAATAAATGGGAAGCAGGGATGTTTTGAAGATGGTGTTTTGAAGATGGAAAACTGCTTCCTATGCAGTACTAGAGAAGAGTGACTCTGAATTAGAAATAGATACTTTATGTTAACTGTTGGTTAGTATTATTTAATTAGTAAGTCAAAGGCAGGACCCCATGACTTAAAGGTTGTAGAAATATGATGAAAATCAACAGCAAATTTTAAAATATGGACTTAAATCCTATAGAGAGTTGATGAGAATTGGGACCAGCATTTGGTATGTGGGAAAGAAAAACCAGACATAATCCCATATAAGGTGGGAATTAAGGGATTTGGTTTGATATCCTTCATCTTTACAAAATAAGGAACTAAGAAAAGATAAAAATGAATAGAGTTTGGTACAGAAAGAATCAATGGTGCATTTTAATGTTGGACTTCTTGGTGGAAAAGTATTTGGAGATACTGGAATTTGCTACTATAGACTTAATCGTTTAGACTAGGAGGTGGTATGATATAGTACAAACAAACTGGCTTTGGAGTCAGACAGAACTGGATCTTGTTCTGATCTATGTCAAATTCTTACTCTTTTTTTTATTAACATATAATGTATTATCTGCCCCAGGGTACATCTCTATGTCTTACTCTTTTTTAAACCTCAATTTCCTCCTCCGTAAAATGAGAACAATAATACAAAATTGAGTTAATTTAAGAATATTCTGAAAACTAATGAGATGCTACTTATAAGATACCTAGTGAATATATATAGGACTTTAGTGATATTCTCATATTTTTCTTTTATTTTAATAAATAACTTATATATAATTATGCCTGGATATAATAAATTGGTTATAGTTCCTAGATTAAAGCCATGTCGTCTAGCAGTGAAATAACGGTAAGAAGGCTTACAACTTAAGAGCAATATTCATGTAAAGTTAGATGTGTCCAGTTGGTGTTTTTATCTTAATTTGTGCCCAGTGGAGTTTTTATCTTAATTTGATCACACTATGCTTTCACACTAAGTTAGAAAATAGGCATATCAATAGACATATTCCTCTTAAGTACTTAGGAAGAATAAATTACTTGGACCTTAAGTCAATAATGAATAGACTAAGCTGTTTATATTCAAACCTCATAAGCATGCTTTTATTGGGAGCAGGAATTCATTAAATATTAATAGTAATAATGATAACCTATTTCTGGAATTGGCAAATCACTTTTGGAATTGGAAACTTTGCCAAGGACTTGGTACTTAAATTTATGCAAATGCAAATAAAAGGGGTGGAACAGGGAGAAGGTGCTGCATCTGCCATAATTGATCACGAGTACATGGCAGGGAAGCCTGTGTGGCTCAGTTGGTTAAGTGTCTGCCTTCGGCTCAGGTCATGATCCCAGAGTCCTGGGATCAAGTCCCTCATTGGGTTCCTTGTTCAGCAGGGAGCCTGCTTCTCCCTCTACCTGCTGTTCCCCCTGCTTGTGCTCTCTCTCTGTTGAATAAACGAATAAAATAAAAAAAAAAGGAGTACATGACAAATTATTACAATTTGTAAAATATGTTATATTGTTATATATTTTAACCATATGCTAAGAATCACTGACTTAAACTTGTGGACCTTATCTTTTGTTCATAATCTGACATGTTTTAAAATAGTCATTTGGGACACTGTTGAGAATAGACTATAGGGAATAAGAACTGAAGTAAGAAATAGAGTTAGGAGGCTCTCATAATAATCAGGGAACAATGGTAAGTGCTTAGACCAAGGTAATGGCATTTGAGGTTGTAAGAGATCCTGAATTTATGTTGAAGATGGAGCCAACAGGTGCCCAAAAGACACATGAGGAAATGCTCAATATCACTAATCATCATGGTAATGCAAATTAAAACCACCATGAGATATTATCTGTCAGAATGGCTAAAATCAATAACAAAAGAAATAAGTGTTGGGGAAGATGTAGAAAAAACAGAATCCTTGTACACCGTTGATGTAAAACAAATTGGTGCAGTCACTGTGGAAAACAATATGGGGGTTTCTCAAAAAATTAAAAATAGAATTATCATATGATCTAGTAATTCCATTACTGGGTACTTATTTACCCAAGGAAAACCAAAACACTAATTGGAGAAGATATATGCACCCCTATGTTTACTGCAGCATTATTTACAACAGCCAAGATGTTGAAGCAACCTGTGCCCACCGATAGATGAATGGATAAAGAAGATGTGACGTATATATACAGTGAAATATTAATCAGCTATAAAAAAGAATGAAATCTTGCCATTTGTAACAAATGGTTGGACCTAGAGGGTATAATGCTAATAAGCAAAGTAAGTCAGTCAAAAAAAGATAAAACCATATGATTTCACTTGTATGTAGAATTTAATGAACAAAACAAGTGAACAAATAAAGACAAAAACTCTTAAATATAGTGAAAGACAAAGGCTCTTAAATATAGTGAAAAAAACTGGTGGTTGCCAGAGAGGGGTGAGTAGGGGGATGGGTGAAATAGATAAAGGGGATTAAGAATACACTTATCTTGATAAGCACTGAGAAATATATAGAATTGTTGAGTCATTGTGTACCTGCAACTAATATAAGACTAATATAATTATAATGTAATTATGTTAATTATAAGACTATTAATAATGTTAATTATATTTGAATAATAATAATAATAGACAAAAGCTAGACCCTATAGGTTTCTTAATGGATTGAATGGGAGAGATTAAAAGAGAAATCAAGAATAACCACACATTTCTGCTTTGAGTAACTCTACAAAGGATATTGCCATTATTATGGAGAAGTATGTGGAGGAGCAGGGTTTTAAAAGAAGGGTTTGACAGAACAATCTATACTTTCAATGCCATCCCGATCAAAATTCCACCAGTTTTTTTTCAAAGAGCTGGAGCAAACAATCCAAAAATTTGTATGGAACCAGAAAAGACCCCGAATTGCTAAGGAAATGTTGAAAAAGAAAAACAAAGCTG
>CM052806.1:43954383-43964528 GCA_028533885.1 Nasua narica | reverse complement strand
GGGGGGGGGGGGGGGGGCGGGGGCGAGCCTGGTGGTGGGTATTGAGAAGGGCGCGTATTGCATGGAGCACTGGGTGTGGTGCATGAACAATCAATCTTGTAACACTGAAAAATTAAAATAAACATATTTGGGGAGAAAAAAATAAAAGAAGGGTTTGAGGTATAAGGAGTTCAGTTTTACTCATATTAAGTTCGAGATGGCTATTAAAGTTATCAACTGGGAAGTTAAGAGGTAAATGGATAAATAAATCTGGGTTTCAAGAACTAGAGAGAGAAATTTAAAATTGTCAATGAAATAAGTTATGAAACTGAATGAGATCATGCAAAGAATGAGAAAAGTTCTTAGGACTGGGTCTTTGGGCCCTCGAGCATTCAGAAGCTGGAAATCTTTCCAGATTTCCAGGCCCTCCAGACCCCAGTAGGGTCCCCCAAAGGAGATTGGGAAGAGATAGCCAATGAGGAAGGAGAAGCATTGAGGAAGAGTTTTATCTAGAAACCAAGTGAAAAAAAGTGTTTCAAAAAAACAGAGAGAGATTGAGGCACCAGGTGGCTCAGTCAGATGAAAGGCTGCTTTCGGCTCGGGTCATGATCCCAGGGTCCTCGGATCGAGCCCCGAATCAGGCTCCCTGCTCAGCAGAGAGCCTGCTTTTCCTCTCCCTCTGCATGTCACTCTGCCTACTTGTGCTCTCTCTCTCTCTCTCTCAAATAAAGAAATAAAATCTTGAAGAAATAAACAGATTGTCAAATATTGCTGGTCAGTGGAAATGAAGACTATGAATTGTTCAGTTTAACAATGTGGAAATTATTGATTGGTTTGATGAATTATTTCAAATGGAGGGACAAAAGGCTTACCCTTAACCTTTGCAGGCTCTATAATAAGAGTACAATTTGAAGTCTCTGCACCATATATCTACATTTTAAAAATTAGAAATCAAAATAGCAAATAGCAGATATATTGTAACCACAAGGCAATAAGCATGAGAAATAGGCCAAGAAAATAGCTGAAACATCGTTGGCTCTGATGTAGTCTAGCCACTGAACCAATGCCCGCAGCCACCCCTGCCCCCACTATCACACCCAGGCTTGCCAAGAGAAGGACCAAACCCCATCTTCTCATCACCATGCTGGGAAACATGCAGGCCCTAGTAGTCTTTGGACCATGCAGGGTGGGTCTCTACTCTTCCTCTTCTTAGAGTGCAAGCATTGAGAACAGCCTAGTCAGTGGGATAATACATAGTCTGCTTATCTTTGGGGTTGCCAGGTGTCACAGGAGTCTTCTGAGAACAGAGCTTCCTTGAGGTCCATGAGATGGAGGAAGCCATGAGTCCTGTGGGGCACCAAGGTGAGGCATAGCCTCCCTGCTGAGAGAAAGGGGATCCCCAATCTCAGATACTTTGTTTACAGTGAGCTTCCAGTTATTTTGGGGCAAGCCTGGTCTTACACTATGAGATTTTCTATTACTTATAGCTGAATGAATTCTAAACTGATTTATAGGCATTCAATAAATATTCATTAAGTAGCTGAATGAATAAGAAAACATTATTATGATATAATATATAGCCATTAATAAGGGTGAATCATAGCTATTAAAATGATATTTATTATGATTTTACTTACGTATGTGTTTATATGTATTTATGTATGTATATACATTTAGTACATGTCTAGAATAGGTGCACAGAGAAATATACGTGTACATTTGTGCATGTCTTCTTTTTTAAGGGTTTTATTTATTTATTTGACACAGAGAGAGAGAGAGAGAGAGAGATCACAAGTAGGCAGAGAGGCAAGCAGAGAGAGAGGGGGAAGCAGGTTTCCCACTGAGCAGAGAGCCCCATGCGGGGCTTGATCCCAGGACCCTGAGATCAGGATCTGAGCCGAAGGCAGAGGCTTTAACCCACTGAGCCACCCAGGCGCCCCTGCACATATGTCTTCTTTATCCCCTTTGGGTGAGTAGAGTTCTTTGCTACTAGCAAATATTTGAATGCTTATGGAATGATTAAACACTGAAATAATAGTTTAGAGTCTTAATCTAAGAAGTAGTGTAGCATCGGATTCTCATATCAATGATTGGGTTCACTCCAAATTTCAAGTTTTCCAACCTGCCAAAGATACCTTTCCCTTTAAGTCCTCAAGTATTTATCTCAAGGCTCCTTTCCAAATTCCTACTCAAAGCAGTTACTTTATTTTGCTTTCTGTCTACCAGTGTTCATTAAATGCTTCAGGAAGTACTTGTTTTTCAAATCCATTGAAATTTGTGCTTGGCAGGGCCATTTCCAGTGATATCTCTGGAATACTTTATTTGCTTTCTACATTCTGCTGCGTCTGAATAGCCCCCTCCATGCTCCTGTGGCCTCCATTCCCAGACCTTAGTTCTCCTTCTTAGAAGTTTATATTTTAATTTGTTGGTTAACAACAGTGTTGTATTAGTTGTAGGTGTGATATAGTGTTCACCACAAGTATACTCCTTAATCCTCATCACCTGTTTCATCCCCCCCATCTCCATTCTGGTAACCATCAGTTTGTTCTCTGTAGTTAAAAGTCTATTTCTAGTTTGCCTCCCTCTTTCTTTCTTTTTTTCCACCATTTGACCATTTGTTTTGTTTCTTAAATTCCGTGTATGAGTGAAATGATATAGTACTGTCTTTCTCTGACTTGTTTCAATTAGCATTGACTTGAAATGGCAAGATTTCATTCTTTATTATGGCCGAGTAATATTCGTGTGTGTGTGTGTGAGTGTGTATACACACATCTCATCAAAGCTACAGCCAAAGAGGACAGGACAAATCTTCAGGACTTAGAGCCAAACTGAAAGGGCTTCAATTTAAAAGTTACATTATATTGCCCTTATATTAGTAAGCGTTTTCTCCCAATGTAACATCATCATTAGCACACATCTTCGGATGTTTTTGTCTTTTTCCTTCTTACTGCACTTATCCTTTATTGTCCCCCAATATATGCTACATCTTAATTTCCTGAAAAAAAATATTTATCTTAAAAAAAATATCTCACATCTTTTTTATCCTTTTATCCACTGGTGGACATTTGGGCTGCTTCCATAATTTGGCTATTGTCAATAATGCTGCTATAAATATAGGGGTGCATGTATCCCTTTGTTTTAGTGTTTTTGTATTTTTTGGGTAAATAGTGAGTAGTGTGATTGCTGGGTTGTGCGGTAGCTCTATTCTTAATTTTTTGAGGAATCTCCATACTGTTTTCTCCAGTAGCTGCACCGGTTTGCATTCCCACCAATAGTATAAGGGGGTTCCACTTTTCTCCCCATTATTGCCAACATCTGTTGTTTCCTGAGTTGTTCATTTTGGCCATTCTGACTGTTGTGAGGTGGTGTCTCATTATGGTTTTGATTAGCATTTCACTGGTGGTAAGTGATGTTGAACATCGTTTCATGTGTCTGTTGGCCATATGTATGTCTTCTTGGGTGAAATGTCTGTTCATGTAAGACCTTAATTTTCATTGCCAATGGACATTGGCCTATCATTTTAACATAGATTTCATTAAGGCTTAGAACACCCAAGGAATTACAATGTAGACAAGAACTTAAGACTGCCTCAGTAGTCACTGTCATAGTTCAGGCTTCTTCGAGAGTGCCCCCTATTGGCCACACTTCTCCTGGGGCCCTGCAGGTTGCTTGGGTAGGGAGGGAGGGAGGCAGATTGTGGGGGGACAGGGAGGGAGGGAGGCTGAGGTAACTTCTCTTCCCCAAACTGTAGAGTCCCCTTCAGATTTCCTTTCTTTTTCTTTCTCTGTGGGCCTCAGCAGAGCTCAAAAATTTTCCATCTAAAGCCTAATCCAAAGGAAGGGAAACAACACAAATAGCCAAACAAACAAACTACAACAAACAACCCCACAATTATCCCCAGGCCCTTAGGCCTCAAATGAAGATTACCTTTTACATCATGACACAGATAGATTATGGATTTAGTCTGGAACATCTGCATTTAGACATTCCATTGCTACTTGGCTTTTCCAAGAACAAAATCTACCTCTACATTCTGTCTCCTTTGCTCTGAACAAATATTTATTGAGTATATACTATGTACTAGACACTCTACCAAGTATTTGGGATACAGCAGTATATAACAGACACCCCTCCCCCATACTGACAGAACTTACATTCTTACAATTAAAACTCTGAACACAGTAATTCTTTCTAGAAAAAATGAGAGATTTGGCCCCAAGAATCAAGACCAGTTTCTACTCTAAAATACAGAAGTTACTATCCTCTTAATAAATTTACCAACTTCTCTACTCAAGTCCAGACACCATCTCTAGCAGTAGAAAATGGTGCCTTGATACATTAATAATGAAGAATATTTGTGGGGTAAATCTCAGAATTGTATCAGTAGTATATAACCTAACCTAAGTAGAGTATTTTTCTAATCCAAGCTCTAAGGAGAGAATGTATCACAACCACTTGTGAACTCACAAGCACACACACAGCACACACCACACTTACACTATATACACACACACAAACCATCCCTCTTCCACCCTATCCCCACCTCCTGCACAAAAGGGCCATACTGCTAAAGTTCCAACAGGGAGTATTTGACTTGGGGTGGGGGAGTAGAGGCAGGGAATCAGTTATGTTAAAAAAGTGATTGGAAATCCTAATCATCTATCAGATTTGGATTCTAA
Organism: Nasua narica; assembly: GCA_028533885.1. Lineage (NCBI taxonomy): Eukaryota > Metazoa > Chordata > Mammalia > Carnivora > Procyonidae > Nasua > Nasua narica. Next base: position 43,959,870 of record CM052806.1, on the reverse strand, counting down.
TCCAGTAGAAAGATCAGTTGATTGGAAATTTGGAGAACTTGTTTAGAGAAATGGTGACCGTGTTCTCTGTAGTAATCTAGAGGCATGGGGAAGCCATGCACCCTTGAGATCCTGTCTCTCCATAATTGTACTGCTCTCCCCACCATGACCTGCAATTGAATTATAATTACAATTGCTTTTCCAAGTACAGAACCTTGCCTGTATTCCCCAGACCATATTCACATGAGTTGTGGTGGAGGTCAGTGTCCTTTCACTGAAGGTCCTAGAAAATCTTACATACAGCACAGGAACAGCAGCATAGGAATTCCCCAGAGACTGTGATTTTATGTAAATTGCATAGTCCTGCATTTGCTAGAATGTAAGCTCCTATAGACTTCTTCAAATCTTCAGTTGGTATTTCTTCCCTATCTTTGGCAATGGTCAACTCTGGCCATAGGAGGAAACGTTTCTATCCCTTGATACCTTCTTTTTGTCAAGCAAATTCCAAGTCCTGGGGATTTCTCTGGATTCTAATGAGTCTCATCTCTCCCCGGACTCTGATTCCTAAAGCAAGAGAGAGTGGATTCAGACCTTTTCTATATCCGATAAGAGCCTAAAAAGCAGGCACACATTGCCAAAACTAGGGCCTTATTTTTTTGTCCCAAGACAACATATTAAGTAAGTGCAGTCCTCTTGTATATATGTCTTGGATCAAATTCTTGGCCTAAAAATAACCCTGGCATGAGTGGGAGTGGGTTATGGAGCATCTGATTCCTTTCTGGGCCTGGCTTATTTCAAGAATCACCTCATTAGGTGTCCATGACTCTATCTTAGCCATCTTGATGATACCAGCTTCACTTAAATTACTTTTTTTTAATTAAAAATATTTTAATTACAATTGTAGACGATGATATAACAGATGGTTATTTTTCCATACCCAGATCTAACAGTTCTTTCAGTCTGCCCTCTTTTTTGATGAAAAAAATTGTAGATACAGCTAAGGAAACCTCCATCCAAAACCCTTTCCGCTCCCGGAGTCCCAGCAAAAGTCACTATCCCCAAAACGTTGTGAATGCACAAGTTTATTATTTATACTGTGTGTGTTATGTATCCTAATAAACAATATCTAAAGTTATTTTGTATCTTAAAGTTTACATAAATACAAATAAATAGGGTTAAATTTGATGAGATCTCCATGAAATGTGATTAATATATTTTTTAAAGCATAATGTTTAATTAAAAAAAATTTCTCCTTATTAGAAGAAACAGGAGAATAGTCTTGATTTTTCATTGTATGAAGTGCTGTTCATTCAGTTAGATGGGACCAAACAATCATAATGAAGACCATTTTTTAAAACAAATGAACGGGTTCCTGGGTGGCTCAGTGGGTTAAGGGTACTGGGATTGAGTCCCACATTGGGCTCTCTGCTCAGCGGAGGGCCTGCTTCTCCCTCTGCCTGCTGCTCCTCCTGTTTCTGTTCTCTCTCTCTCTGTCAAATAAATAAATAAAATCTTTAAAAAAATAAAACAAATGAATTCACACCCAATATTATATTTGTATATTTAAAATCTATTGGATTCAAGGGGGAAAAAAATCTATCCTTAAACAGCAGCAAAGAAGAGAAATATGCTTTTTCTTGCTGTCAGAGAACTGATGACATGGGTCAGATCCAATGACAGCTGTAAAGAATTGGGAAAGCACTTCAGCAGAAAGTGCCTCATAAGATAGCAAATATGGACTTGAGTTTAGGAAATGCAAAATGGATATTTGGAAAAACCCATCATCATGGAGCAGTTTACAGTTGTTTTATGATCTTATTAGATTACAAAACATGAAGCAGAATAGATTAACAAATTAAGCCTTTACTTGGCCACTGGGATAACTTTATAGAAATTTAGATAATGAGCATTTTTGCAATGTAAAATGTAGTTAAAATAATGCTGCAATAATTTAGAAATGCTTGCATGAGGAATAAGAAAGACTTGACCAATGGTTTGAATTCATTCTGTTTCCTCTTCATTTTTTAAATTTTAAAATCTGTGTGTATTTCTCATACAAAATGTAGAAGACATAGAAAATCATGAAGAGGAAATAAATTGCTCACAATTCTTTCACTAACATTTTTTCAACTGCCATATAATGAGCATTTACTTATGTAATTACTCTTGTGTAATCTCATTTTCTTTTATAATTTTAAAATTATAAAATATATGCTTATTGCAAAATATTCAACAACATACACATACCTGCATTAAGAAGTCTGTTCTTGGCTATCACTTCCCATGCAAATTTCCCTCCACTGTTTCAAACACTGTTTATGTTTCTATGCAAACATTTTTAAAACAATGGTTTTCCTATTATACTCTTCTATTTTTCATTTGTTTACTTAATAATTGTGGCAGACTGTTATAGTGGTGACCCCCAGTGAACCACGCTTCCTGGAATCCATACCTTTGTGCAGTCCTCTCCCACATTGTGTCTAGGTTTGGCCATGTGCCTGGCTTTGGCTAATGGGACATTAGCAAGCTTGAAGCAAGCAGAGGATTAATAAGAACTTCCCAGTGGGGCTTGACCTCTTGGATCACTTCCTCTTGGAACCCAACTATACCATTCTGTAAGGAAGCTGGCCTAGCCTTATAGATGAAGAGAAGTTTTATAGAAGAAGCTTTATGGAAGAGAATTGAGGTACTCTAGGTGACAGCTAGGAACAAATGACAAATGTGTGAGTCAGGTCTTGAATGTTCCAGCCCCAGTTTACCTGCCAGCTGAATGCAGCACTGTATGAATGGCCCCAGCCAATACCAGAAGGAACAGGTGCATACCTCTAGTCAATCCACAGCATCTTGAGAAATAATAAATAATTGCTTTATATTTGAGTGTTTTGTTAGGTAGCAATCAATAACTGAAACAATAATATACCAGTTTACGTTCATTTATCTCCTTTTTTCATTTCTACTTAGTATGCAATTATATGAATATACAACCATTTATTTAGTTCTTTATTTAGATTTTTTGCTTGTTTGTACAAAAAATATGGCAATGGACATCATATTTAACAATAAGGCAAATATCTTGATACATAAACTTTCATGTGTACCTCTGAATATGTCCTTAGAATAAATTCCTAGATACCTCTGAAGCTAGTCTGACTAGTCTGTTTTTAAGGCTGTTGATATATTTTGCCAAATTGCTCTCAAAAAGAGGTGAGATATCTTTATTTTCTGGAAAAAAAATGAAGATAAGAAAGTCCACATTTAATCAGTGACAATCATTGGAATCTGGCCTATTTGCCTTAATTAATTACTTGGATTGAGGGGGTGGAATATAATTTGTGGATAAACAAACTTCTTTTAATGTGTGTTGGAATGAGGATCCACCAGATTCAAGCATTATTGGAGTTGAATTTTCTATTTTCTTTTTAAAAAGTTGAAAGGAGAGAAGGGTTATGAATTTGACCTCTTTCAAAACAATTTTTTCAATATCTTGTTTAGTTGAAGTTGTATATACCTTTTGTTCCAGAAATTTTGCTTCTAAGTATAGCCTAGGGAAATTATCATGGCTGAACACACGTGAATTTTGAAAAGTATTTTTTGTAATGCAAAGTTATCCTGTTTGTCAGTAGGAAAATGGCTATATGGATATATTTTGATACAACAGAATCATGCAGTGCAAATACTATTACAGAACCTTCTATATCAACAGAAGTGAATCTCGCAAATATAATGATCATGAAAAGAGAGAGAAAGAAAGAAAAAGCAAGCTGCAGAAGTATTCATACTGTGTAAAATGATTTACCTTTAGTTTTGGAAACATGAAGTACTATCATATATGTTGTCTAGGAATGCATACAGAGGGAGTGAAAGTATAAAACATATGGGACTAAGCATCAAATTCAGAGTAGTAGTTATTATTCTAGGAGGGAGTGAGGGCCATTTGATCAGATATCAGTTCTCAGATGCTTCTAAAGTTTTGATAATATGCTATTTCTTTTTTTATGAATATGATATTAGTATTTTAAAATACAGCATGGCAAATCTAGACTTCAGAAAAAAGAAAAACTACACATCCCCAGATCTTCAGCATATTCTGTGCAAATACTTGTTAGGAATAAAAATTCTACATTCAAATGAAGAAGATCGACGATGTGCATCTATTTTGGTTTAATCCCTGTATACCCCAGGAGGTATCAACAGTTGTCCTATGGAAGCTATTAAAGTTGCTGTCCAAGGTTAAATGAAATTTCAGTTTATCAGAGTAGCACTGAGGAAATAAGGGAATTTGTTTATGGCTCTTGATTAATGCCAAGTATGATCCACACAAAGCTATACATCATGTGGGTAATTTCACATGTCATTGTGCTTGCTTTCTGCCTTGAGTGTTCATGGCCTTAAGTTTCAAAATTGTATACCTGATGCCACTGAGTTCTGAACCAAAACATCCCTCTTCTTTTGTTGTGTATTTTCTGTTATGCATACTTTTTAAAGACATGGTAAGTATTTCATATACATTATTTAATGTGTTTTGGGACCAAAAAATATGTCTGGCTTTTTAATGGGTTCTCCTCATACTACATGCAATAAAACTTATTAGGCAGCTCTTTTCCTTTTGAATTTTTCTTTTCTCCTAATCATATTTATGTCTTAAAATCTGATGTGACTGAGGCTATTTCTCAAGTTGGGAGGTAGGTACATGACTACATGTTTTATTATTTTAAACACATTTTTATGTGTTTTAAATATTCTGTATGTACACATTTTAAAGACTGTGTTGGGGGGGCGGATAATGCAGAGGTGGCAGATGTCTCCTGTGGTGTAGTATTTCTTCATGCTGAGATGGGGAAAGTAACAGGTGATGGCTGGGGAATTCCCAGTCATATGTACAATCAATCCTTTGGTGGCTGGTGTCTGCTAACTGGAAGAAGAATCCCCAGTATTTTGGAAATATTTAGAATATCAAGAAAATTTTCCAGTGGATAGGGCCTTTTCTCACTTCCTTTAAAGTACTTCCTAACATCTCTGTATCATAATAATGCATTTTTGGCTCAATTGGGAAAATAATCTGTTGTTCATGTCTTTACACATCGAAGGGTCAGTCCTTCACCTTCCCAGATAAGGAAGTGATAGAAGGTAGTATGGTGTAACGGACATGGAACATGGATTGTGAAGACAGACCATCTTAAAATTAGATCCTGACTTCTTATGCTGCAAGCTGTATCAACTTGCACAAGGGTTAAGTTACTCAATTTTGCTGATTTGTTGTGAAAATCAAATGAGATGTCCTCTATAAAGTGCCTGACACACGGGGGCTCAGTCATATCCTATTTTTTTCATAAGACATCTGCAGTTTTGGGGTACCTGGGTGGCTCAATCAGTTAAGCATCTACCTTTGGCTGAGGTCATGATCTCAGGGTCCTGGATCAAGCCCCATATCTGGCTCCCTGAGGAGTGTCTACTTCTTCCTCTCTCTGCTGCTCCCCCCCCCCCCCCGCCCCAGTGCCCTGCCTCACA
>CM052806.1:43867917-43954283 GCA_028533885.1 Nasua narica | reverse complement strand
TCTCCCTCTCCCACTCCCCATGCTTGTGTTTCCTCTCTCGCTGTGGCTCTCTCTTCCTGTCAAATAAATAAAAACTTTAAAAAAAAAAAAGACATCTACAATTTCTGCATCATTTTAATGATACCTGCAACCACATAACTGAATGATTATATTCAGAAAACATTGAAATTCATACCCCAAAACTAAACCAGGGATTCTTGGGGTACTTGTTTTTTTCCTGGCTGAACAATAAAATAGTATGCTGAAAGAGGCAATTAGGCTACTCTTTGTTGAGTGAGCTATTACTTATCAAAGCTAAGGACTTTCCCCTTATATGTAATTGTACAATAGAGGGTTCTTTATTTATATTAGAAGAGATGAGGATATGTTTTGATATTTGTACTTTATATTTGCAAATTGAAAGTATATGATAAAAATTTCTTTTAACTGGAAAAATTGTAGCATTTAAATCCCTTAGAGTTTTATATTTTAAGTTGTCTTTAAAGACCATTCTGGGCCTGTCAGGACCTATGAGGGGAGGGTGATCCCTGGGGCCTCCTCACAAAAAAGTTTGATTGACTCATCATGAGTAGCATCCTTTTCCTGCCCTCCCTCTCCTAAATGAGGGACTTCTAGAGATTTCATTCTCTAGTCTGTACACTTGCTGTCCTCTTCCTCAACTCCTGTAGTTTTAAGATTCAGAGGAAAGAAAAGTTACTCTTCTTTGAGAGGAATTTAAGACTCCTTACCTCATCTAAGCCCCCTGGCGGGGGGATTGTGATACAAACTTCTGTATCACAGTTTGGTCATTGTGTTTCACCCTTCGCAGCTACTGTTCTGCTTTGACCCCCATTACAGACTTGTTGGATTTTAGTTAATTGCCTCTTCCAGGAGGAACTGGATAAATAGAAGTTTAAAAGAACCCAAAGAAGATTAAGATTCTTTTGTCTTGACAAATTTGGATGACAATAAAGTTGAATTAACATTTTACAAGCACAGGGAATTTATACCAACAGAACTGTTATAGTACTAATGTAAACTGAGGTAAGGTAGAAGAGAAAGCACCAAAAACAAGATACTAATCAGCTACAGATAAACAAAATTCCATTATTTTGATTCTCTTTCCAAAAATTCTGGAAAGCTAGCTTAATCGTACCTGGCTTATAAGCAACAGAAATATATGTTAACATCTCATAGTACACACTTTTTCCATTTCTGTATCCTCTGGTTAGGATATCATTTGTAATCTATGTTTTCATTATTCCTTGTTATTCTTTAAATTTTATTTGATTAGCTAATGCTGTGTTTTCCATTTCTGATAAAAATTCCAGAGAAGGAAACTAATCATCAGATGAAATGAAAGCAAAATGGAAAGAAGGAATGACATGTAGCCCATTCAGCAAACTAATAACTAAAAGTTCCACATATTGAATGTCAGAAAACAGTTGGTTCCATATAAATACCTTTTTTTAAAAAATGAAGATAACTATTTAAAGTACATTATTAGAAATATTTGTTAAATATATCTTGAATAAATGCACCTCTTTCACAATATAAACTTCAATAAAATGTTTTCTTTTTATTTTAAAGATTTTATTTACTTGAGAGAGAGAGAGAGAGAAAGCACAAGCAGGGGGAGGGGCAGAAGGAGAGAGACAAGCAGACTCCCTGCTGAGTGCGGAGCCCCACTTGGAACTCAGTCCCAAGACCCTGAGATTATGACCTGAGCGGTAATCAAGGGTTGGATACTTAACTGACTGAGCCACCCAGAAACCCCTCAATGAAATATTTTCTTGATGACTCCAGGGAATATTTATGAACTGAAGTTTCTTTTTAGATCTTACTGTAGGGTAGCCACTATCCTAAATGGGCTAAGATGATTATGGTTTTAGAACCCAGGTCTGCTTTTCGTAGATCTTTTTCTCCTTAGCCTTTTCTCCAATATTAATGTTATCCAATTTGCAGAAACTAAAACGAGTCATGTAACATTTATGATAATTTATGATACATAAATATGATGGAATATTATTAAAATTGATTCGTTTCAGACTAGTATTTACTAAGTAGAAGTGCTCATGATGAAATAAAAAGTAGAAAAAGTATATAAAAATAGTGTATGGGCTTGGATATCAGTTGAAGAAAACAAAAATACATATATGCATAGAAAAACAGAAAACAAAGCAAAAAGTATATAATACTTAACGTTGGTATTACTGGAGATTTCAGTAGTTCTTTACTTTCATTTTTTCAATTTTTCTAATATATATTATATATCTACTATATCTGTCTAATACATCTGTCCTGAGATATGTATACATACACTTTGAAGAAATAGGTAGCTCACATCCACATACTACTGCTGCTACTGCTGCTACTACAACTACTACTAACTAACCCTGACACAGTTATTACTTTTCTTAGCTCCTTGCATATGTTAATTCAACAGCATGTTGGAGATAGTTCTCCATAGGTCTCTTGTACCGCTAACCATCTTGCTGGAAATGCCAAGAATACAAGTGCCTGACAGCTCTTTGCCTGAGTCACTTTTCAGGATTGTGTTTGCAGTGACAACCTTGGGAATGAGACAATATCCTGCTCTTGAACAGAGTAGGCTTGCTTACAACTTTCCATAGAACAGCAGCTCATACTAGGCAAGCATTCCTCTTCTGTAACACATACAGTGTATGTGCAGACATCAATCTAGGCAAACCTGCAGTGTCACTGGAGACTTGTATTCAGGGAATTGACCAAGCAGTGCTGATGGCTATTGCTTTTGGTGTAGGTAATAAAGCCTTTTGTCTCTGATCCAAGAATCTTGTATCTCTTGTCAGTATACATGAAATTGTGGCAAGTTAATTTGTTAGCTTGCAAGTGTCATAAAATCTGAGTTTTTATAATTCTTGAAAAAACTGCATTATTATTCCCATTAGATAGATGAGTAGATGAGGAAAGAGAAACACAGAAGTTAAGTGGCTGACTTGAGTTTATATTGTTAGTAATTGGTGGAGTTAGATGCGAAACCTGGTAGACAAGCTCCAGTGTCCAGGCTCTGAATTACTACCATATACTGTTACTGTATAGCAACTGAAACTAGGTCCCTTGGGTGTTCAAATGTCTACTACCCGCCCTATGTGGTCAACAATCCTGCAAAATTCAGATTCCTAAAATTTGCCATATATGATAATGTATCTTTATCTGCGAATGTGTAAATGTGGCAAATTGTCACCATGAGATCCTGGGATGGCAGGTCATAAGGCCCCTCTATTCCTATAAGATAAACTAAACGTAAAAATAAAGGGGTGGGATAAAAGCAGAAACTATTCTATCACCTTCATATTCTGTATTATATTATTGTATGCTTGCCATTTTGTAGTATCTCTGGTAGTGACTAAAAGGAACACTCCTCAAAAAAAAAAAAAAAAAAAGGAAACGTTATGTCTGGATCTTATCACTTTCAACTATCTTGGTTATCACATATGGAAGTGGATCTCTTTATCACTTCAAAGCAGTCACTAGGTTGAATTTCAGAGCTTGACTCTGCATGAATCTCCAGTTGTGCTTGGATCCAGAGCTGCTGTATTATACAATTCTTAAAGGTACCATTGACATTCACATAACATTGAATGGTCCCTTCTAGAGTTGTGTGATATGGAGATATGTGAACTTTGATGCATTCCACAAAAGGGACATCACTGACCTTAAAAAAGACAAAACCAGTGTAAGCAATATATAATTTTTAATGTCTTTTCACTTTGAAATAAAAGAATTTTGTTTGAAAGCACTTCTGAGTGACCTCTTTTAGATTTCTTTCTCCCTGTGTTTGATTTTCAGATTAAAAATTTCCATATAATACAAGCTATTCCTATTAAAATATTATAGGCAGATCTTGATTTGTTGAGTCTGGGGAGGGGGTTGAGATGCTACTTAGGTAAGGAATTTAGCACAGTATCTGACAAAGTGAATACTCATAAAATATTTTCCAATTGCCTAATTCTAGGCTCGCCACAATCTAGCCCTGGATTAGTCAGAGCTCTTGTGATTTCAAGTGACAGAAACATCCTAAACCAGATTATGCTAAACAAGGGAATTTTGGGGGTTAACAAAACAGAACAGTCTAGAGTTGTTCTGATTCCAGGCATAGTCGGATTCAAATGTTTAAACAGTATTATCAGATACCAATTTTCCACCCTCTCTCTTCCTTCCTCCCTACTTCTCTCCCTCCCTTCTTCCCTCCCTTCCTTCCTTTCCTCCTTTCATCCATCCGTCTCTTTCTCTCTTTCGTTCCTTTCTCTCTCCCTTCCTCTTCTCTTCTATCGCTTTCCTTTTCTGTCTTTATGTCTTTTCTCTACTCTGTGTCTTTTTTTTTCCCTATTTCAATGCTAGTTTCTTTTGTATTTTCAGTATGATTCTCTACATGGAAGATGTCCAGGGGCATCTCTAGGTCTACATGCTCCTTAAATCTTAAATGAAAATGAAAGAGAGAGTCTCTTTCCCTGATAGTGCCAACAAAATGCTAGAGAGGAATCTAACTTGCCTATTCCTGTACGTGTTTACATTCCTAAATGGGGAATCAGGATACTTGCATTACTAAAACTGGAGTTAATTCTACCCAAACCATATGGGTTGAGGAAGATTAATGGAAAAGGGGTGGGGGTAGGGAGTCATTCAAAGCTTGGAGATGGTATTGTGCAGGGAAATCCACTCTAGGCTCAAAACTATTATTTCCAGCCTTATTATTTGGAGTATTACTTAGTGGTATATGTCACACCGTTAACTAGTTGCTGATCTATGACTATTCAACATCTATCCTTTTTCCTAAGGTATTCTTTTAGTTCAATGTTAGATTCCCTAACATTGTCCCCTATTGTCCCCTATTCCTGCCAACTTATTGTCGTTATTCATATTATTGTTCAATTAAAATGATCTTTCTCTCTGAAGACTTCATTGGAAGTTGTGATAAAAAATACATAACGTGAAATGTATCATCTTAATCATTTCTAAGTATACAGTTCTGTAGAGATAAGTATATTCACAATTCTGTGAAACAACAATCTCCAGAACTTTTTCATCTTGCGAAACTAAAATTCTACACCCATTAAATAACTTCCCATTTTCCTCTCCCTTCCATTCTCTGGCAACCACCATTCTACTTTCTGTTTCTATGAATCAGACTACTATAGATGCCTCATATATGCGGAATCATATGGTATTTGTGTTTTTATAACTGACTTGTTTAGCATGATGTCGTCAAGCTTCATCAGTGTTGTAGCTTGTGGCAGAATTTCTTTCAATTTCAAGACCAAATAATATTCCATTGTTTGTACATACCACATTTTACTTATTTATTCATCTGTTGATGGACAATTGGATTGCTTCCCCCTCCTGGCTTTTGTGAATAGTGCTGCTATAATATAGTGTACATGAAACCTTTTTAAATCCCTCCTTCATCTTCTCTTTCCTCCAAGGAACGAATTTCTCCCATTCTTATAAAAATGTTGGTTCTTCCCATGCCATAATCCCATCCTATCCAAGCCACTCCGAACTTCATGGTACATTAATAACTTTCAAGGTGAGGCAGGTATGGGATTTGAATACTGTCTGTATTGTTCTTGATGTATACATGGACATCCATTCTTATAGATGTTTCACCAGTTGCAAGATTTCGAGAAAAGAGCACTGCTCTAGTTATGTAAAAAGACAAATGTTTAAGACTGTCACAATTACTTCTCCGTGTTGCATGTTAAAGTGGAACATCTGATGTGTGAGATCGCATATGTATATGTGTGTTTTAAAGCATTTGATTAATGAACTTCATGTTTTTGTTCAAATTAATTGCCGTAACTGACTTTCTGAAGAAAAATCATAGTTCACACATATCATTTACCTAGTAGTTCCCAGAAATATATTGTCAGAGAGATACAAACCCCATACATGAAAAAGCATATCCTTTTGGATGGGCATTAAGGGTTGCTTTTGTTTTCGTTTTATAATTTTGGTGCTAATGACTCCATTTGAAAATTTTGACAGCTATCTGAAACTGCACATAAAGTAAATCCTTAGGATGGAGCAATTGCCTCTTCAGTCTTTCTTGTTTTCAAAAACTGATTTCAATTTTGATATTTTTCCATAAATGTGTAATTATAAATGAGAGAAGCAAAAATAATACTGCTTGAGATTCTCTCTCTTCCTCTGGCCTTTCTCCCCTTACCTCTCTCCTTCTCTAAAAAAACGAAAATAAGCATTATTTACAATAGCCAAGTTATGGAAGTAACCTAAATGTCTATCCATAGCTGAATCAATAAAGAAGATGTGGTTCATATATACAATGGAATATTACTCAACCATAAAAAGAATACCTTGCTATTTATGACAACATGTATGGAGCTAGAAGATATTCTGCTAAGTAAAATAAGTCAGACTAAGAAAGACAAATACCATATGATTTCACTTATTTGTGGAATCCAGAAACAAAACAAAACAAAACAAATGAACAAACAAAGCAGAAACAGACCCATAAATGCAAAGGACAAACTGGTGGTTGCCAGAGGTGGAAAAGCTTGGAGGGATAGGAAAAATGGGTGAAAGGGAGTGGAAGGTACAGGCTTCCAGTTATGGAATGAATGTAATGGGAATGAAAGGTACAGCATAGAGAATATATTCCATTGTATGGTAATAGATGGTAGCTACCTTTGTAGTGATCATAACATAATGTATAGAGAATGCTGAGTCACTCTGTTGTATACCTGAAACTAATGGAATGTGTATAAACTACACTCCAGTAAAAAGAAATTCATATAGTCTGTGTTAGCATCTGATAGAGAACATAGCGTAAGGCTTCAGTCGTGTCCTCATCAGAAAGGAGTATCTGTCTAGTGCCCATCAAATGTCTGCCTGAGAAAAAGGATATGTGTTGATAATCATTCTTGGCATAAGCACCTCACCTTCAGAAAAGCTCTGTGAAGGCAGGGGCTTTTATGAATTACTCAAAGCTCTATCCCCAGAAACTAGAACAGCAGCTGTTCAGAAAATATCTGAACATAAAGTAGTATTGAATAAATGAATACATTCAAGGGTCCTGTATTCCTCCCTAGATAGATTTCACTCCAAGGACAACCATGATCTAGTCCTTTAAGTTTTAGTTCCTAAGTGATTCCCAAATGTGTCCACAGGTCTTCATATTAACAACTGCCAACTCCAATAGCCTCTCTACTTGTTTTTTTCTCTACTCTGCTTCCCACTGTGGTGGCCAGACCCCAAAGATGTCTACGTCCTAATCTCTGGAATTTGTAACTATGTTAGGTTATAAGGCAGAAGGGAATTAAAGTTTCAGATGGAATTATGGTTTCTAATTAGCTGACCTTGAGATGGGGGAGATTATCCTGGATGATCTGTGTGGTCATACTGTAATCAAAAGAATCTTTGAGTTTGGAAGAGGGATGCAGAAGAATCAGTAACAGAGGGTTGTGATGTGACAAAGACTAGACTGTCCATTGATAGCTTTGAAGTTGGAAGAGGGTCATGAGCCAAGGAAAGTGGGCAGCATTTCTAGAGGACTCTAAGTGGTAAAAATCAAGGAAATAGATTCTATCCTAGAGCCTTCAGAAACGAATATACCCCCATCAGCAGCTTGATTTTGTCCCAGTGAGACCCATTTTGGACTTCAGAACAACAGAACTTTAAGGTAATAAATTTGCATGGTTTAAGTCACTAAGTTTGTGGTAATTTGTTATATCAGTCCTAGAGAACTAATACATCCTCCAAATGAATCTCATTAGCAGTACCTTCTCATTCAGCACCTTGTGTGAAACACTTGATTTTCCTATTTCTCTTAAGGTGAAGACCATGTTGCTTAATCTAATCTACAAAGTCTTGCCTGGGTTGGCTTTCCCTAACTCTACAGTCTAATTTCTTCCAAATTTGCCCATAGCATCTGTCTGTACTCCAGCACTAGCCTTCGTGGCTTTCTGTGGTCCCCTCTAACACTAATTCTGTTGTCCCTGTCTGCTTTGGTTGGCTAGCACTTAGCACTTAGAAAAATAATCGCTTCCTTAAGAAGTGTCTCTTTTCTCTATAACCAGATCAGTTTCCACTATTAGGAGTTCTGGTATCACTGGAGAGTGAGCAAAGATCAAAAGTGTGATTCCCATAAGGGGAATATCACGTAAGAACCCAGAGGATATGGAGCGCCTGGGTGGCTCAGTGGGTTAAAGCCTCTGGCTTTGGTTTAGGTCACGATCTGAGAGTCCTGGATTGAGCCCCACATCTGGTTCTCTGCTCAGCAGGGAGCCTGCTTCCCCCTCTCTCTGTCTACTTGTGATCTCTCTCTCTCTGTCAAATAAATAAAATCTTTTTTTTTAAAAAAGTGTGATTTCACATTTGTTCATGTGATTCTTTGATTAAAGTCTGCAATCTCCATAGGGTCGTCCTCACATGTCATAATATTCCTAATATCTAGCATAATGCCTGGCACACAGTAGGGGCTCAGTAAATACTTGTTGAATAAAGGAATAAATGAATGAATGAAGTTGGACTACCAGAAAACTGGGTCCCGGATTAGTTGTGCTAACTCTTTAAGGAATCACTCTAATGGAGAGAGGCATGTTAATATTATCTGTTATCGAGGATACTGTTGCAAACAGCTCCATGAAATCTGTTAACTCTGTTTCCTATAGGGCTTTTGGTGAGAATTTTTTTCCATCATATTAATCAGTTTTCTATATACCAAGTAATGAAAATAATTTATTTTTCATCCTGTTTTGGAATAACGTTGCTTTCCCACAGAGTAATCTGTTTTCTTTTATAAGTGAACAGTAGGGGTGCAGATTAAATGCATGACTTTCAAGATTATAGCACACATAACAAAGCTCCTGGGAGAATTGACAGCTGATGACTTGCAGCGAAAGCCCTTCCCGCTCACCCTCAATTGCCCTCTGCTGAAGAGAGCCACCTGGCCCAACCTTACTCCACTCCCCAGGAATAGTCTGCATCAATGATGGCCCAATCTGGGGGTGGGGGGTTAGAGGTATAAAGCTATGTTATCCAATTGGAAGAACTCTGCAGAGCTGCCCCAGCTTCAGTGCTCCCCAAAGAGGAGACTTTGTTTGATGGCTTCACAGTTCAACTCCTCTCTCTTCCCATTGGACTAATAGATACTAATCTCAAGAGCCTCCCCTCAGTAAACTTCCTAAATACAAAGAAGTATCCTTCCTAGAAACCTGACTTATGGCCTTCTCTTTCTCCAAAATGAGAACTGAATGATTTTACTTCACCAGGAAGCTCAGAAACCCAACTAAAGTAGTTAAGGTGACTTACATAATCTATATATTAACAGATTTGGTCTAGGTTGTCTATTTGCATGCCTGTTTGTCCAGTCTCTTTTTATTCGTATTATATAATTATTTTTATGGGTATACTCTGATTTGAAAATATCCCAACTTTCAAGTGGTGAATAAAACAGGATTTCAACGAGTAAACAAACCAAATAAATAGAAATAACAGTCTGTTTAGGAGATAACATAAACACTAAGCACAGAAATTTAGGTTTACCTAGGATTTGTTGAAATTTCTTGTACTAAAGGGAGATAGATATGCTCAAGTATTGGGCATCTTGATTATTTTTCCTCCAGTGTGCTTCCATTAGGGTACAGTTATGATCATTTGAATAAAAGTTAGCAGGACAGAAAAAGGAGCTGTGAGTGTATTTGCCTT
Source organism: Nasua narica (assembly GCA_028533885.1). Classification (NCBI taxonomy): domain Eukaryota; kingdom Metazoa; phylum Chordata; class Mammalia; order Carnivora; family Procyonidae; genus Nasua; species Nasua narica. The sequence continues at coordinate 43,944,596 of CM052806.1, read as the reverse complement.
TTCTTTAAAATTTACTTTATGCCTAAGAAGGAAGCTGGGAGAAAAGAAAATGGGAAAATCAGGAGGCAGTTGTCACTGGTTCAGTCAATATTTTACAGTTTCCTCATTTTAGACAGTTGTCCTTAAATAACCTTTATCATGTCTTGATTCTGTACTACTGCAAGCCATTTATCTCCTGGGAAATGAAACAACGTGCAATGTTAAATTTCTCCTATAAAGTGGGTATGACCCTGCTTCTCAGTTCCTCATTTTCCAAACCCTTGTAACCAAAGTTACCAAACACAGAAATAGCGTGAGAATTAAATAACAGAAACATTTCCTGATGTACTTGTTCAGTTCATTTACATGCATCTCATAGGTTCGTCATTTTTAGGGAGTAGAAAGCAAAGCTTCTGACCTTGTGTTTTGTCTTGAGTCATTGAACTATGTGTTCTGCTAACATTCCTGATATACTACTCCTTGTTCCCGTATCAAAGACATTTGCATTTTCTGATCCTATTTCCTCATGGTAAGGTTTTCTGATCCTATTGCCTCATTTGAAATTTATCTCCAAAAATGAAATCAGAAACAAAAACTTCCTTGATAATGTTGGGGGAAATGCCAGGATCTTTTTTTTACTTGTAGTTACGGTCTTCCTTAGGAACATTGCATTCCTTGATGAGGGAACACTTTACATAACTTAAGGAACATTGAATCTAGTGCATTTCCCATTAATGGCAAATTACTTCATACACTCAGGAGTCTGTATATGATGTTTAATGTAGACCTCAGAGACTATTTTAGCTTGAATGTTAACCTTGGTAATATCTGAACATCCTAGCAGAGAAAAGAGATGGAGTGATTCTAGAGATTTATTAGACTATTTGCTAATCTATTTACTCTGTATTATGAATACCATTTAAGATCAACGTATAAAAATAGTAGAAAATACAATTTAAAATGTAGTGAAAACTGCCAGGCAGTTAAAGAACTCTTCCTATAATATATAACTGAGGGGCACCTGGGTGGCTCAGTGAGTTAAGAGTCCACCTTTAGCTCAGGTCATGATCCCAGGGTCCTGCTTCTCTCTGTCCATCTGCTGTTCCCCTGCTTGTGCTCTCGCTCTCTCTCTCTCTTTTCAAATCAATAAATCAATAAATAAAAATCTTTAAAATAGAAGATAAGAGGGCACCTGGGCGGCTCAGTCACTTAAGCCTCAGATTCTTGGTTTTGGCTCAGGTCATGATCTCAGGTGTCATGGGATTGAACCCTGTGTTGGGCTCTGCACTCAGGGTGGTGTCTGCTTGAGATTCTCTCTCTCCTTCCTCTGGTCATGTGCCTGCACTCTCTCTCTAAAATAAATGTATAAATCTTAAAAAAAAAAAAATAGAACTGACTAATAAGTTAACAAAAGAGTGCTAAGTCATAAGAAAAATCTGCTTTTCAAATCAGTTTATTCTGATAATCATCCTAAAATATATGAATTCTTTTAGAAGTAAAGTCTTTATAAAAAGAAATAAATTTGGGGGAGATTAAGGTAGTTACTTAGCAAAGTTAAGATGGTGTTCAGAAACATGGCCTGGAGAAATGAATCCTGATGTAAGAACATTCTTCCAACCCCTAGGAAGATAATAGGGAAAAGTGACAGTAAAAGATGTGGCCTCCTTAACCTAATTATACTTCTTAAAAAATACTATCTCAGTCTTAAAATTTGGCTATACAACCACTAAGTGGACTCAGTAATGGAGGATAGAAAGCAAAAAAGAGAAGATTAGAAGAACTTAAAGAATGTCGTTAGAATGTGATGTGACTTCAATTTAAAAAGGACTGCAGTGGATTCTGACCTTAATAGGCCCAACTTCACAGATTAGTCTCTGTAAGACTGCCCTCATTTCAGACATCAACTGCAAGGAGATCCTAGGCCACCCTCTCTTCTGACCAGCTAGCTATGGATTTAGAGGTTCCCACTACCTCGTCAGTTGTGATAATTTATTAGAATGACTCACAGAACTCAGGAAAATGCTATACTAACCATTATAGTTTTAATATGGCAAAGGATACAAATCACATCCAACCAAAAGGAGAGATGCATGGGTTGAGGTTTGGGAGGGTTCCAAATACAAAGCTTCAATTGTCCTCTCCCCATAGAGTGAGGACAGGCTACTTTCCCAGCACATCAGTGTATGACAGTGCATGTATTGCTGACAAGGAAATTCAACTTAGCTTTGGTCTCCAGAGTTTTCCAGATATTTGAACTCAATCTCCAGTCCTTCTCTCCTCCTCAGAAGTTGAGCTGTCATTATCTTGATCAAAGCCTTAACCCTGTAATCATATAGTTGGTCTTTTGGGCATTGCCAGCCTCCGTCCTGAATTATCTGCTTAGCATAAATCATCAAAAGGATTACTCTGTTAACCTTATTTTAGTCACCTAGTTGGTATAAACTCAGGTGTGGTTCCAGAGGCCCAACAAGAATATCAAAGACACTGTTAGCACTTTGGAAATTCCAAGGGTTTAGAGGATACTTCTCGGTAACAAAGGACAGAGGCCAGCCAAATTCATTATTAAATAAAAGGTAACTAAAATATTTTAGGAGTGTGTCATTATAAAGAAAAAAAGGTAAAAATGAATTTTTACATTATTCGTGTAATTACTATTACATAACTTATTCTGTCACGCAAATACTATTTGTGCTTAATGAGTCCAACTACAAGGTGAAAGTATTGACAGGCATTTATTGCACTGACTAGTAGCAAAATGCATTTTAAAGAGCTTTTTTTTTTAAAGAAGCTTTTTAATTTTTGAGAGTTTTAAGTATCCAAAGTCCATTTTCATTATGCAAAAAGTGACATGAATTACTAGGACAGCACAAAATATTAAAGGCATTAGATGACTTTATGTGAAAGAGAACATGGCAATTTTTTGGTAAAATGTAAAAAAGGCTTTCATTTTAATTTAAAATATACCTTATTTTGTAAGCTAATTTATTTATTTATTTTAGAGAGGGATAGAGCAGGGAGGGAAGGAGCAGAGGGAGAGGGAGACAGAAAATCCTAAAAATCTTAAATTGGGCCTGGAGCCTGATGTGGGGCTCAATCTCATATTCCTGAGATCACCATCTGAACCAAAATATAGAGTCAAACGCTTAAGTGAGCCACCCACCCTAACTTGACTTTTTTTCAAAGATTTTATTTTATTTTATTTGAGAGAGAGAGAGAGAAAGTGCAAATGAGAAAGCAGAAGCAGAAGGAGCAGCAGAGGGAGAGAGAGAAGCAGGCTTCCCACTGAGTAGGGAGCCCACTGGGGTGCTTAATCCCAGGACCCTGGAATCATGACCTGAGCCAAAGGCAGCCACTTAACAGACTGAGCCAACCAGGCACCTCACCTAATCCGACTTTTTAAAAGCAAGGCAAGATAAAAATTCTGACTTATTTTGTATTAATCAACATTTTGCTTAAGAACCATGGTTCATTGAAAATTACTCAAAAACTAATATATTCCAGCATATGATTAAGACTTAGTGATATTTTTTCACTGAATTTTGTATTTAAATGTTTATAATTAAATATTTGTGTAATGTTAACTTATTTTATTTTTTTCTAATAAGCCATCCTACAATATATGAGATTTTAAGGGGTGACGTTGCTGGATAAGAAAATAACACATGGTGTTCACTTGATTGGGATTCACAAATATGTGCTTCTGACTTTACATTTTAGGATTTTTCATTTTCTACTTAATCATTTCCAAAACACTGTACTGTGTTATTCTTACTATATTTACCAAAACTATAATAATGAAAACTATTATTTTGTCAAGTGTTAGCTCATTGGGTCTGAAAACAGGTTTTGAAATTCAGACATTTCACATCCAAAGGTTTTTTTCTAAAGGTAATTTTCCTAGACTTTCCTAATTTTCAGAATATTCAGGAAGACGATTTGTAGGATGATTTGTTAACTGATTAAAGAAAAATAAGATACAGAAATGACAATTCGATCTGATTCTTTCATTGGACAAATCACTTGAATTACTAGCTGCATAAAAGTTTCCTCCACTTGTTTTTTTTTTCTCTTCCTCCCTACCTCCTTTCCTTTCTTCCTTATTTTCATTCATATGGTGCTTGGTGAGAGAGAAATTTTGAATTTGCAGATAGAGACTTCCTTCCTTCCTAGCATATTTAAAATGCTTCTAATGTTCTACCAAAGTTCATCTCCTTGTAGTGTTAAACTATAGTACTTTTTGAAAAAATACTTAGTCTTAGGATCCTAGCATAAAAGGTAATAAAGCTCTGTATTTGTGTGTGTGTGCTAACATACTTCCAGAAACTTAGCAAAATATTTCATAATCCATCTGTGTAATAATCAAATCCAGAATATTCTACTATTCATATCCCAAGCATGTAGGCCTAGGCAATTCAGAAAATGTGTGGGTATTGAGCCAAACTTCTTGTGAAAACATTTCTCACTCCGTTTTTGTTGTCATCAAGCGGAGTGGAAGCAGTAGCTAGAAGGAGACCTGGAAAAGGGCCAGGTTGATAAGTGGGAAGGCCACTGGAGATTAAGGCCTTCCCTAAGCATCATTGACGAAGACAGAACTGTCTTCTTTGGTATTTCCCCAGCCAGTATTAATAACTTTGCTCATATCCTACCTCCTCAAGCCTAGAAACAATCCCTAACCTTTTCTTTGTACCAGTACATTCTTTTTACCTGTTAATACATTATCTGAATAAAGTATTCTCCTATATAGAGGATCTGATTAGTAAATTCACACTAATAATAATAACTGATAAGAGCTAAACATGTTCTTACTCTCTTAGAAGGATATTGCATCTTAGAGATGGTGCTTTGATTCAACAGAACAAAAGTTTCATGACAGAATCTTATGAAGACCGAAGAGATGATGATATTTTGTAGATAACTTGGTTATAACCTAAAAAGCACAAGAAAATTATGAAAAATGCTTAGAATTAAAAGACATAGATTGAATATAGTAAGAGAAATTTACAGAAGTCAGTAACTTTCTTATATGCAATTTACATTACCTAAAAGATATACTGAAGAGAGGGCGTGGGATATTCTTTATTGAATAACAAAAAAGAAAGCTTTATAACATATCAAATATTAACCCAAAACGTTTTTGTGGCTTTTGAGTAAAATTACAATGATGTATTGAGAGGTATAAAAGAAGAGTTGAATTTATAGTTTTATACAGGAATATTGCTTTTGTTTCTAAAGAGGTCGGTTCTTTTTTTAATTTTCAAGTAGCTGACAAATATTATTATAATAGTTTCAGGTGTACAGCACAGTGATTCAACAATTATATGCATTATGAAATGCTCACTAGATAAGTATAGTTACCTTTTGTCACCATACAAAGTTATTATAATCCTATTGACTATATTCCCTATGCTGTATTTATGGTCCCTGTGACTTATTTACTATATAACTAGAAGTTTGTACCCCTTAATCTCCTTCACCTGTTTCCCTATCCTCATGCCCCTCTCCCCTCTGGCAACCACCAGTTTGTTCCTTGTATTTATTAGTCAGTTTCAGGTTTTGTTTTTGTTTTATTTATTTGTTTTGTTTTTTAGATTCCACTTATAAATGAAATCATATGGTGCTTGGCTTTCTTTGTCTGACTTATTTCACTTAACACAATACCCTCTAGGTCCATCCATATTGTTCCAAATGGCAAGATTTCTTTCTTTTTAATGGGTGAATAATATTCCATTGTGTGTGTATGTATGTGTTTGTGTGCATATATATATATATATACACATGTGTATATACATATATATATATGTATATATATATAACATCTTCTTCATAAGGTCCTATATATAAGGACCTCCTTTATAAGGAGGCCAATTTTTACTAAATTATTTTTTGAAATCTCAATATAATTACTAATAGGATTCATTGTTGGATGTGGGACTTGATGCACAATTATGAACTTCATTTGGAAAAATGAGATTAGCTAAAAATGTTCTAAAGAAAAATAAAAAAAGGAAGGATTTGCCTAAAAATGCATAACTATTGTGATTATGATATTGCAGTAGTGTGAGAGTAGATTGACAGAGTATTAGATCAGAGTAAGTAGATAATCAGACTAGAATAGATAAATAAATAGATAGACATCCTAGTGAGGTTTCATAGTTCATTCACAGCAATCACAAAGGACTCACACCTGAAGACTTCCCTTAATTTAGCAACTTAATCAACATGAATCCTGACTAATGGCATTTCTTTTTACCAGCTGGAACGGAAGCCATCAGTCCCCATCCTAATCCCCTAGGCCTCCCTATTGTAGTATACTGCCGCCTTCTCCTCCAAAACCTGTGCTCCCTCATCTGGCTACTAAAGCCAGGTCTGCCTCCAGAGGCTTCTGGAAGTCCTGGAGAGTAAGCACTACAGCTAGTAGCTTTCAACCATACACTGACTGAGGTTGCTGCATAAAATCTCCAGTTCCCTCCTCCCTAGTGGGGATACCTTAGAGGAAGGAGGTCTACATGAACTCAGGCTTAAATTCCAGTTGCCTACAGCAGTAAAGAGTTTGGTACAAACTCTTTATTGATTATTTTCCATTTCTGTTTGTACTTACCATTTCCCTATCAATGTTTTCTCAGATCACTTCCCAAATAAATTACTTTCACTTGAATCTTTGGAGGTGAAAGCAACAGCTTCTGGGGGAGTCCAAATTAACCCACCAGCTAAGATTACAGGGCTTCTCAGACCACAGTTGCATAGGCCAAAGGTATAATTTTCTAGAATATACAATGCTATTTTGTAAGTGCTACCATCATATTGCACAATATGGGGACATGGATGGTTTATTATTTTTCCTATTTTTCTTTTTGGCATTACTGTATCCTTGAGAGATTTTTAATTTAGAGTGTAGGTATTAACTTTTCTGCACAAAATAATGCTTTATTAACTTTATCGTAGTAGAGTGTGTTTTCAAATTCCTATAATTTAAATTTATAAGCAAGAATGCATCTTCAGTTTGTGTGATTGCAATGACTTCAATGAAAAAATTATACAATAAATGGAGCCAGTAAAATTAGTATGAGGTGCACTTCAAGTTATCCCTAACCTCATAATAAAAGCAAAAATAAATATCAAATTCATCAGTAAGTTAAACGTAAAAAAAAGAAAAAATATTCTAAGCAACTAGAAAATACTGCAGAATATCTTGTCTTGGGGTGGGAAATGACTTTCTAACCAAAAAAACATTGAAGGAAACTGCACCTTTAGGTATTACTTATAAAACTGAAATATTTCTTTGTTGCAATTAATATAAATAAAAATAAGAGACAAATTATAGAGTGGGGAGATATTTTAAGAAGTTTTTTGGCAGGGGGTACTAAAACACCATATTAATGTTATGGACTTTAGGAAGCCAGAAATGGATAAATTTACTGGTTCAAGATTTGGCTCTATTTCCTAGCTGTGTGATGTTGAGCAAACAAATTAATCTTGACCAGTCTCTATTTTCTTATCTGCTAAAGGGAGATAACAATATATCTACTCATAAGGTTGTTTTGAGTATTAAATGAGATTATCTAGATAAAGTATTTGCAGAATGCCTGAAATACCGTAAGAGTTCAATGAAGTCTAATTCTAAGTTTTATTGTCTTTAAAATTGGTCTACTTTTTTTTGTAAATAGTGATTACTTACAATACAATTTTTTAAAAAGATGAACATGACAGAGAGAAATAAAGAGAAGACATGAACAATTTACAAAATAGATTGAAATGAGTAAGTGCCAGGCATTTAGTCTAAGCACTTTACATGTATTTGCTATTTTAATACAACAACCTTATAAGATAGGCACTATTATTATTTTCATTTTTACGAGATGAGGAAACTGAAGTGCAGAGGGGTTGAAGAACTTGCCAGTGGTCATGCATCTAGTATTATATATATTTCTCAAGGAGTTTCAGTGATTATCAAAAAAAAAGTAATTTGAAAACTCCTTTACCTAATTCAGAGTACCAAAAAACTTTTAATTATTTTTATAATCACTTTTTTATTGATAATATATTAAATACTTTTCGATGGAAATTGGTGTTTCCTTTTGCCCTCACCAGACATGGGCAGAGTGTAAAAATTAAATTTGGTTGAGTGACTTGGGTCATTCTGTTATATCTACTTTCTCCTACTCAAAAACCTGAAAGTATCTGGTGTTTGTGGAGAAGGGAACTGGGTGACTGGGACAGGAGAGGGAGGAAAGCTCTCAATAACTTAATAAAATTTTTCAGATAACAGTCTTGAGTAGAAAAATTATTTACGATGAAACTCATAAAGTAGAAAGCTGACAACCTAAAGTTTAGAAAAAATAAAGAGAAATTATGTAATGAAAATTAATCTGCTCACAGAAGTCTCAAGTATAGGGCGGCACTTTGTTTAGGTATAGATGACAGCAAAAGGTTTTAAATCTCGGGAGTTCAACAGCATTGAGATCCTTCTGGAATCCTTAAAGACCTGTTATTATTCTCACCAGCCACGACAGCATAGAGAGTCAACGTTGGAGGTGGTGGGAATGGCTGTCAAATGGGAAATTACCTTGATATAATGGAAGTCTACAAGTATTCAATCGGAGAATCTTTACCAGAGGCCACAGAACAGAAGGACTCAAAGACTAAACTGAAATCATTAAAGCTCATGGTTTATTGAATCAACATAAAGCAAAGAGTAAGAAACCAGAGAAAAGAGATGGGGTAACTTAACTTACCTACACTTCCGAAAGGGTAGAGAGTAAGAAGGACCATACTGTGTGATTTCTGTGTTATTCAGTAAACCTATCTCTTATTTTTCTCTTTGCCATTATCAGCTATCCCCACTGTCAGTGTGAATTGAGAGTGAACAAAGAACTCAGTTGATGGAAAGTGCCTGGAGTCAAATTCTTGTGCTATAGGAGAGACAGGGGCAAGGATGGCTTGCCACAGCTATAGCTTGCCCATTAGTTTCACTAAGCAGTGGTAGATTTTATCTGCATGTCTCAGGCAGAGGACACATGAATCAGAATGAGTGTTGCCAGTAGATGGAGGATAATTAAAAATCTCATGAACATTTAGTATCTCTTTGCCTCATAAATATTTAGTAGAACGTTAAGATTTGGTGTCTCATGTGCCATACTAATATTTGATCCCTTTGATTTTTCCATTTCCACCTATGTGACTAGTGGTCTTTTTACGAGTGGTAAAAGTGGTCTTTTTATTTATGTCTAACATATTTCACATGTTATTAAGTTACTATTTATACTTAACACATTTTGAGTTTTTCTTGTGTCTTACAAGCTACTTTTTTTTCTTACAAGCTACTTTTATACTTACAATCTATATTTAATGTTTCTTATGAGTTTTATTGATTCCATTTGCTTTTCCTGTCTTCTATAGGAGATCTAAATATGCTCAAATAATACAGCCAACACAACTTACCAAGGGGAGGGTGTGAATAGGGACAAAGAAGGATCAGGGGTTATAGAGAAGGAAGACTTCTGTGTGTTTGTGGAGACAGTTCTTTGGTGTGGTATGGCCTACAGAATCTGGCAAAAAGCGAACAAGATACTCTTCTTCTCTCTGGGTATTTCCTTCATTCCCTCTTAGCTCAAATACTCTAGACTGTTTATACAGCAGTCCCCCCTTATCTGCGGTTTTGCTTTCTGTGGTTTCAGTTACCCGTGGTCAACCCCAGTCCGGAAACAGATGATCCTTCTTTTGAATTATCCTCAGAAGGTCAGTAGTACCTAGTGCTATGTCACAGTGCCTACATCATTCATTTCACTTCATCTAATCATGTAGGCATTTTATCATCTGGCATTATCGCTGGAAGAAGAATGAGTGCAGTACAACAAGAGATTTTGAGAGAGAGAGAGAGAGAGAGAGATGGCATTCACAGAATTTTTATTAGAGTATATTATTACGATGATTCTATTTTATTATTATTGTTGTTGTTTATCTATTACTGTACCAGAATTTATAAATTAAACTTTATTGTAGATATGTATGTATAGAGAAAACAGTGTATATATGTACTATCCCCCATCTCGGGCATCCACTGGGGATCTTGGTGACCTGAGGTTGAGGTGGGGGTGAGGAGGGCTGATGATTTATAAACAAGCGCTGAAGGATACTCTTCATATAGCTGTATACTTTGAACACATTCATTTTATAAACTGTCTTATGATACTTATTCTTCTACCATCACATCTTTACTAAAACTAACAAATTATTTATTTTAGGTTGATAAGGCTTAACTAGAAAAACATACCAAAAATCAGAGTATCAGAGGATAGAAGAAAGGAGAATACACAGTCATTCTCAGGCAGATGGCTCCTAAATTATTCAAGATAGAATTAAGACTTGCACACAGAATTTGATTGTGGGTAACATATACAATTGGGATTCATCAAGTATCCTACTCTATAATTTCTACTGCATTCAACTTGTATTTGTAGTTCAAGGCATACATTTGATTTTGACCATTGAGTACTGTAAATTCCAGCTGAATTTTGATTAGCTGAGTTCTAATACAAGGCAGAAAAATCCCCACTATCATTTACAGTATAAGACTTTCTTCTTTGTTTTTCATCTTGGATCATGGAAATCACCAAAGTTTTACTGTTGTCTCTTAAGATTCTGATATAAGTGGGGGTAGTATTCATCCAATATTTGGCAGTTTCTGATTTCCCAGGCAATTACTCTGTACTCTGTCACACGAAGACAAATAAATTTTAGAAAGGAATATTTAACAATTTGCAATTCCTTACTCAGGTAATTTAATCATCATCTAGAGACTGTTATTAAGGCCCAAACTGAAAATGTCCACGTGCACACAGGTAGTTAAATACTTCTATGAAAACAGGTGCCAGTTTCATCACAGGAAATCTTTACTGGGCCAAAAGTTGCACTGTTCTGTGCTCCCATATGGTTTTAATTCTAAAAGCTAGCTTTAACCAAGGTATTTTTAATTTTTATGAAAACCATTTGGCCACATTTTAAATGGGTTTTGGTTTTCTATTCAAAGATTATGAGAAAATATTCAAAATGATTTTTACAAATTAAGGATTATATTTCACACTTGTTGGATAATGAAACAAGTTGTGTAAAACTATTCAAGTATGTGTTAAATTGATGTTAACAATATTTATGTATTTTAGTATTTCTCTATTGAATAGCACTTTTCCATGGGTAGAAGGAAACTGGTTGTGTGTCTTTGGTGGGGGATTTTAAAGAAATAGAGATTTTAATACAAGAAAGAATAAGTATATACAGGACATTATATGTAATTAAATTTAGATATGTCAAATAGGTTTCGTTTTTACATCCCCTAGAAAGATTAACATAGTGTTAATTCCATGTTAGTTCTCACATGGTATTGCTGAGCTTATACTGAGTAAATGTAACATCTTACCTTTTTCTTTTATACATATTTTTACAAAGGATTTTCAGAGAAACAGGAGGTTCTTTTTATCTTTGCAGTTCCACCAAAAATGAAGGAGCACAGTCTTCCAAAACTGTTCCAAGAGCAATAAGGGTGGGTGGAGGATTATCTGTGAGCATAACATTACTGGAATCTCCCCAGAACTAGAACTAGAAATTCCCTGTATTATTGTACTAGGAGAAAAATACCAATTTTAATACTCAAATATTATGCCACCCTGCCTCTCCACTACTCTCCCCCACTGACTCTCATCTCTGTTCCCTGATCCCCAGCAGTTTTTCCCTCTTCTTTTTTTTTTTTTTACTTTTTTTTTTTTATTAACATGTAATGTTAATGCATGTGGCTTTCCAATTTTCCCAACACCGTTTATTGAAGAGACTGTCTTTTTTCCATTGGACATTCTTCCCTGCTTTGTCAAAGATTAGCTGACCACAGAGTTGAGGGTTCAATTCTGGGCTCTCTATTCTGTTTCGTTGATCTATGTGTCTGTTTTTGTGCCAGTCTGATGTCTGTCAAGACATCACTGTCTTGATGATTACAGCTTTGTAACAGAGCTTGAAGTCTGGAATTGTGATGCCGCCAACTTTGGTTTTCTTTTTCAACATTCCTCTGACTATTCAGGGTCTTTTCTGGTTCCAAACAAATTTTAGGATTATTTGTTCCATTTCTTTGAAAAAAGTTGATTTTTTTTTTTTTAACATATAATGTATTATTTGCCCCAGGGTACATGTCTGTGAATCATCAGGCTTACACATTTCACACTACTTACCATAGCACATAGCCTCCCCAATGTCCATAACCCAGCCACCCTATCTCTGCCCCCTCTACCTCCCAGCCATCCTCAGTTTGTTTCGTGAGTTTAGGAGTCTCTTATGGTTTCTCTCCTTCCCCATCCCATCTTGTTTCATTTCCCCCCGCCCCACGACCCCTTGCCCTGCCTCTCAAATTCTTCATATCAGAGAGATCATGTGATAATTGTCTTTCTCTGACTGACTTATTTCACTTAGCATAATACCCTCTAGTTCCATCCATGTCATTGCAAATGGCAAGATTTCGTTTCTCTTGATGGCTGCATAGTATTCCATTGTATATATATACTACTCTTCTTTATCCATTCATCTGTTGATGGACATCTAGGTTCTATCCATAGTTTAGCTATTGTGGGCATTGCTGCTATAAATGTTCGGGTGCATGTGCCCCTTTGGATCACTACATTTGTATCTTTAGGGTAAATACCCAATTGCTAGGTCGTAGGGTAGCTCTATTTTCAACTTTTTGAGGAACCTCTATACTGTTTTCCTGACTGGCTGCACCAGCTTGCATTCCCATCAACAGTGTAGGAGGGTTCGTTCCCCTTTCTCTGCATCCTCGCCAACATCTGTCGTTTTGTTGACTTGCTAATTTTAGCCATTCTGACTGGTGTGAGGTGGTATCTCACTGTGGTTTTGATTTGTATTCTCTGATGCCAAGTGATGTTGCGCACTTTTTCATGTGTCTGTTGGCCATTTGAATGTCCTCTTTGCAGAAATGTCTGTTCATACCTTCTGCCCATTTCTTGATCGGATTATTTGTTCTTTGGGTGTTGAGTTTGAGAAGTTCTTTATAGATTTTGGATACTAGCCTTTATCTGATACGTATTTGCAAATATCTTCTCCTATTCTGTCAGTTGTCTTTTGGTTTTGTTGACTGTTTCCTTTGCTGTGCAAAAGCTTTTGATCTTGATGATGTCCCAATAGTTCATTTTTGCCCTTGCTTCCTTGCCTTTGGAGATGTTTCTAGGAGGAAGGTGCTGCAGCTGAGGTCAAAGATGTTGCTGCCTCTGTTCTCCTCCAGGATTTTGATTTTGACAGGACTCCTCCAGGAGTCCTGTCTCACATTGAGGTCTTTCATCCATTTTGAGTCTATTTTTGTGTGTGGTATAAGGAAATGGTCCGGTTTTGTTCTTCTGCATGTGCCTGTCCAGTTTTCCCAACACCATTTGTTGAAGACATTGTCTTTTTTCCATTGGATATTCTTTCCTGCTTTGTCAAAGATTAGTTGGCCATAGAGTTGGGGGTTCATTTCTGGGCTCTCTATACTGTTCCATTGATCTTTGTGTCTGTTTTTGTGCCAGTACCACACTGTCTGATTACAGCTTTGTAATAGGGCTTGAAGTCTGGAATTGTGATGTCACCAACTTTGGTTTTCTTTTTCAACATTCCTCTGGCTATTCGTGGTCTTTTCTGGTTCCACATGAATTTTAGGATTATTTGTTCCATTTCTTTGAAAAAAATTGATGGTATTTTGATAGGGATTGCATTAAATGTGTAGATTGCTTTAGGTAGCATAGACATTTTCACAATATTTGTTCTTCCAATCCATGAGCGTGGAACATTTTTCCATTTCTTTATGTCTTCCTCAATTTCTTTCATGAGCACTTTGTAGTTTTCTGAGCACAGATTCTTTGGTTAGGTTTATTCCTAGGTATCTTATGGTTTTGGGTGCAATTGTAAATGGAATTGACTCCTTAATTTCTCTTTCTTCTGCCTTGCTGTTGGTATATAGAAATGCAACTGATTTCTGTGCATTAATTTAATATCCTGACACTTTACTGAATTCCTATATGAGTTCAGCAGTCTTGGAGTGCAATCTTTTGGGTTTTCCAAATAAAGTATCATATCATCTACAGAGACTGAGAGTTTGACTTCTTCTTTGCCATTTGGATGCCTTTTATTTCTTTTTGTTGTCTGATTGCTGAGGCTAGGACTTCTAGTACTAAGTTGAATAGCAGTAGAGAGAGTGGGCATCCCTGCCGTGTTCCTGATCTCAGCGTAAAGGCTCTCAGCTTTTCCCCATTTTGGGTGATATTCGCTATGGATTTTTCATAGGTGGCTTTGATGATGTTGAGGAATGTACCCTCTATGCCTACACTATGAATAGTTTTGATTAAGAAAGGATGCTGTACTTTGTCAAATGCTTTTTCTGCATCAATTGAGAGTATCATATGGTTCTTGTTCTTTCTTTTATTAATGTATTGTATCACATTGATTGATTTGCAGATATTGAACCAACCTTGCAGCCCAGGAATAAATCCCACTTGGTCATGGTGAATAATCCTTACATGTTTGGTAGAATTTCCCTGGGAAGCCATCTGGCCCTGGCTCTTGTTTGTTGGGAGATTTTTGATGACTGCTTCAATCTCCTTACTGGTTATGGGTCTGTTCAGGTTTTCTGTTTCTTCCTGGTTCAGTTTTGGTAGTTTATACATCTCTAGGAATGCATTCATTTCTTCCAGATTGCCCAATTTGCTGGCGTATAGTTGCTCATAATATGTTCTTATAATTGTTTGTATTTCTTTGGTGTTGGTTGTGATTTCTCCTCTTTCATTCATAATTTTATTAAATTGGGTCCTTTCTCTTTTCTTTTTGATTAGTCTGGACAGGGGGTTATCAATTTTATTAATTCTTTCAAAGAACCAGCTCCTAGTTTCGTTGATTTGTTCTACTGTTGTTTTGGTTTCTATTTCACTGATTTCTGCTCCGATTTTTATTATTTCTCTTCTTCTACTGGGTTTAGGCTTTCTTTGCTGTTCTTTCTCCAGCTCCTTTAGGTGTAGGGTTAGGTTATGTATTTGAGATCTTTCTTGTTTCTTGAGAAAGGTTTGTATTGCTGTATACTTTTAGGACTGCCTTTGCTGTGTCCCAAAGATTTTGAACAATTGTGTTTTCATTTTCATTTGTTTCCATGAATTTTTTTTAAAGATTTTATTTATTTATTTATTTATTTATTAGAGAAAGAAAGAGAGTGAGAGAGAGCATGAGAAGGGAGAAGGTCAGAGTGAGAAGTGGACTCCCTGTGAAGCTAGGAGACCGATGTGGCACTCGATCCCAGGTCTCCGGGATCATGACCTGAGCCTAAGGCAGCCGTCCAACCAACTGAGCCACCCAGGCGCCTGGTTTCCATGAATTTTTTAAATTCTTCTTTAATTTCCTGGTTGACCCATTCATTCTTTAGTAGGATGCTCTTTAGCCTCCATGTATTTGAGTTCTTTCCACCGTTCCTCTTGTGATTGAGTTCTAGTTTCATGGCATTGTGGTCTGAAAATATGCAGGGAATGATCCCAGTCTTTTGGTACCAGTTGAGACCTGCTTTGTGTCCCAGGATGTGATCTATTCTGGAGAATGTTCCATGTGCACTAGAGAAGAATGTGTATTCTGTTGCTTTGGGATGGAATGTTCTGAATATATCTGTGATGTCAGTTGATGGTGTTTTGATAAGGATTGCATTAAATGTGTGGATTGCTGTAGGGAGCATAGACATTTTCGCAATATTTGTTCTTCCAATCCATGAGCCTGGAATGTTTTTCTATTTCTTTGTGTCTTTCTCAATTTCTTTCATGAGTATTCTGTAGTTTTCTTTTTTTTTTCCTATAGTTTTCTGAGTACAGATTTTTTTGCCTCTTTGGTTAGATTTGTTCTTAGTATCTTATGGTTTGGGGTGAAATTATAAATGGAATTGACTCCTTAATTTCTCTTTCTTTTTTCTTATTGTTGGTGTATAGAAATGCAACTGATTTCTATATATTGATTTTAAAACCTGCCACTGTACTAAATTCCTGTATGAGTTCTAGCAGTTTTGGGGTGGAGTCTTTTGGGTTTTCCACATGAAGTATCATATTATCTGCAAAGACTGAGAGTTTGACTTCTTCTTGGCCGATTCGGATGCCTTTTGTTTCTTTTTGTTGTCTGATTGTTGAGGGTAGGACTTCTAGCACTGTGTTGAATAACAGTGTTATAGTGGACATCCCTGCCATGTTCCTGACCTTAGAAAAGCTCTCCATTTTTCACCATTGAGGATGATATTTGCAGTGGGTTTTTCATAGATGGCTTTTATGATATTGAGGTATTTACTCTCTATCCCTACACTGTGAAGAGTTTTGATCAAGAAATGATGCTGTACTTTGTTAAATGCTTTTTCTGCATCTGTTGAGAGTATCAGAGGGTTCTTGTTGTTTCTTTTATTAATGTATTGTATTACACTGATTGATTTGCAGATGTTGAACAAACCTTGCAGCCTAGGAATAAATCCCACTTGGTCATGGTGAACAATCCTTTTAATGTACTGTTGGATCTTATTGGCTAGTCTTTTGGTGAGAACTTATGCACCCCTGTTTATCAGGGATATTGGTCTGTAATTTGCCTCTTTGATGGGATCTTTGTCTGGTTTTGGAATCAAGGTGATGCTGGCCTAGTGAAATGCCTTTGTAAGTTTTCCTTCTATTTTTATTTTTTGGAACTGTTTCAGGAGAATAGGTATTAAATCTTCTTTAAATGTTTGATAGACTTCCTCTGGGAAACCATCTAGCCCTGGGTTAGGCTGTGTATTTGAGACCTTTCTGGTTTCTTGAGAAAGGCTTGTATTGCTATGTACTGTCCTCTTAGGACTGCCTTTGCTGCATCCCAATGATTTTGAAGTTGTGTTTTCATTTTCATTTGTTTCCATGAATTTTTTAAATTCTTCTTAAATTTTCTGGTTGACCTTGAATAGGATGCTCTTTAGCCTCCATATATTTGAGTTTTTTCTAACTTTCCTCTTGTGATTGAGTTCTAGTTTTAAAGCACTGTGATCTGAAAATATGCAGGGAATGATCCCAATCTTTTGGTACCAGTTGAGACCTGATTTGTGACCCAGGATGTGATCTATTCTGGAGAATGTTCCTTATGCACTAGAGAAGAATATGTATTCTTTTGCTTTGGGATGAATGTTCTGACTATATCTGTGATGTACATCTGGTCCAGTGTGTCATTTAAAGCCTTTATTTCCTTGTTGATCTTTTGCTTAGATGATCTGTCCATTTCGGTTTGGGTGGTATTAAAGTCCCCTACTATTATTATACTCATGTCAATGTGTTTCTTTGATTTTGTTATTAGTTGGCTTATATAATTGGCCACTCTGCTGTTAGGGGCATGGATATTTAAAATTGTTAGATCTTCTTTTTGGACACACCCTTTAAGTATGATATAATATTCTTCCTCATCTCTTATTATAGTCTTTTGTTTAAAATCTAATTTGTGTGATATGAGGATTACCACTCCAGCTTTCTTTTGATGTCCATTAGCATGGTGAATGGTTTTCCACCCCCTCCCTTTAAATCTGGAGGTGTCTCTGGGTCTAAAATGAGTCTCTTGCAGACAGCATATTGATGGGTCTTATTTTTTTTAACCATTCTGATACCTTTTAACCATTCTGATGTCTATGTGCTGTATTCCCCTAGCGCTGGAGTTTTGCAGTTATCATTGATCGGTAAGCTTGGTCTTGGCTGGATGTTCTTGCTTATCTTCTGGGGGAGAGGCCCGTTGTAGTGATTCTCAAATGTCTTTGACTGAGACGGAATTGTACCACCCTTGCGAGGGGCCAAGCTAAGTAATCTGCTTGGGTTTGCTCTTGGTAGCTTTTGTTCCTTGAAAGCTTTCCTTGCAGCTTTAGAGGATTAGAATTAAAATGGGAGCTTCCCAATCTCTAGCCCCGGAGGAGCTGAGAGCTAGGGCTCCAGTCCTCACCAAACACTCAAAGAAAAGCAGTCAGTCACTCTTGTCTCTCTGGTCTCTGGCCGCATTCTGTGCTTACCTGGCCTGTGACTTAGCGTTTCTATCTCTGGCGCACAACTCCATTTGGATTTTCCAAACCCAGCAAATTCCTGGAGCACACCTCCTGTGCTGTTGCTCCTGGTGGAGGAAGAAGGGGTCTCCCCAGATCTGCCACTTGTGGGGTCCCTGCTCATAGAGTTGAGGCCCAACTATGCTGCAGATCATGGTTTATGGCAACCCCGAGCTAAGACCCCACTCCTTGACTCCATCTTTGCAACTGGCTTTCCTGCTCTGATACCTGGGAGCTCTGCCACACTTAGGCACCCCTAGTCTTTCTGTAACCCCAAGGGTCCCAAGACCATGACTGTCATAGCAAGGGTTCCACCCCTTGCTTAGCAACTGGAGCAACATCCCTCAGTGGAGCAGACTTCTAGAAGTTCTGATTTTGTGCTCTGCTACTCTATCACTTGCCAGTAGTCAGCTGACACAAGCTCCCTCCCCCCGTGGTATATCTTCCCAAATATTGCCTCAAATTCATTTCTCCACATGTCCTACCCTCAAGAAAGTGGTTGCTTTTCTGCTCATAGAACTGCTGCTATTCTTTTCTTCCATCTCCTATTGAGTTTGTAGGTATTCAGAATGGTTTGATAACTATCTAGCTGCATTCCTGGGACAAGATAAGATTTAGGTCTTCTCTTCCTCAATCTTGCTCCCCCCCCCCCCAGTTTCTCCCTCTTCTTGACATGGCTTTTTGCTAATAAAAAATGGAATGTAAGAATGCTTATGTCTAGATGATTGGCCCATGGAAAGAGAATTTAGATAACTGGAGAAGCGTTCATGAAGGAGATGAATTAAACTGGACCTTGAGGTAAAACAGGAATCCAGATAGATGAAAGGAAAGAGCATTGAGAGTCAAAGGACGTGTATCAGTCAAGCAGGATAGTGAGGTACCACAGCTTAGAGTTTGTGATTGCACCTTGTATAAAACATGGTAGAATGAGTGAGGTTATACTGTGCAGGGTTAAAAGCAGTTGAATTAGTTCAGAATTGAAAAATGTCAATAAATGTAAATTTATCATATCAACAAACTAAAAAAGAGGAAAAATATGATCAGAAGTTATACACCATCATTTTCAGAGTATCTTACTTGTTACACAGCCCTTTTAAATTTAGGAGAGTACTACATAGAGTTGTGAATTCCAGTATCTCTGGATCATTTGGGGGGCCATCTTGGATGCTGGCTACTACAGGCAGCAAAGAAGGACATGAAAAGAAGCTTCACATCTTTAGTAGCCATTAGAGAAGTGCAAATTAAAACCACAAAGATAGAGCTGTACACACCTATTAGAATGGCTGTTTAAAACCTGACACTGCAATGTCCTAACAGGGATGCAGAGGAATGGGAACATTTGTGTATTTCAGCTGGTAAGGTAAAATGGTACATCCACTTTGCAAAATAGTTTGGTAGTTTCTGATAAAGTTTACCACACATTTGCCATTTGACCTAACGATTCTACATCTGTGTATTTAAATAAGGGAAATAACATATATTTGCATGAAGATCTTTATGAGAAAGTATACAGCAGTTTTAGTCATAATCACCAAAAACTGAAAATAGCCCAAATATTCATTAAACAATGAATGGAATGTCAAGTTGTGGTATATCCATACAGTGGAATTCAACAATAAAAGAAATTACTTATACATGTCAGTGAGATTGCATCTCAAAAGCATTATGCTAAGTGAAAAAAAAAACATACACGTAAGTCTATTTTATGGTATAATACCATTTGTATGACTTTCTGGGAAACAGACTATTAGTGGTTGCCAGGATGTGATGATAGGAAGAGAGAATTGACTATTAAGGAGTGTTGAAAACTTTTGGGCATGATGGAAACATTCTATATTTTGACTGTGGTAATGGTTATATAACTATATGCATGTGCTTATCAAGATCCATCTGAAAAGAGTGAATTTTTCTATAGGGAAATTATACTATAATAAACCTAACTTTTAAAAAAGCAAATATAATTTGTTTACATATTATGCTAGCTTCCATTCTTTAGTATTGCTATGAGAAGATTGTATTTGGGTAAATGTTAGGCGAAGGGCTATTAATTCTGAGGGACGTTGTGAGTAAGACAGTTGTTTGGTTATGGTAAAAGAAATTATGGATTGTGTGAAAGGGGAGGTGTACTAGGTTCTCCAGAAAAACAATAGGACAGAAATACCTCTTTCTTTCTCCAATAGGATGAATATATATTTATATACATATATAGATTTTATCTGGTTTATATGTTTATATTTTATTCATTTGTTTATTTGTATATTTGTTTATTGGAATTCTCTCATGTAATTGTGGAAGCTTAGTAAGTCCAAAATCTGATGGGGGAAGCCAGCAAGCTACTCAGGGAAGATTTGCAGTTTGAGTCTAATTGCAGTGTTCTGGAGAGCCAGGAAGAGCTGATTTGCAGATGAAGTCCAAAGAATTGATGTTGTTCCAAAGGCAGTTTGCTGGTTCCTTCTTGTTTGAGGGAGGTTAGTCTTTTATTCTGTTCAGTGATAGAACAAACTGTTTCAACTTCAACTTCAACTGATCGAATGAGGCTCACTCATATTATGGTAGAGCAATCTGTTTTACTCAGAGTCCACTAATTTAAATGTAAATCTCACCCAAAACACCTTCACAGAAATATCCAGAATAATGTTTAACCAAATATCTGGACGATTTGTCCCAATCAAGTTGACTCATAAAATTAACCATCACAGGAGGGAATTATTGACTGAAAAGGGGGAATGATTGACTGGAAAGGGGGAATAAAGAACTTTCTGAGTTGAGAAATGTTCAATATCTTAATTGGGTTGGGGGTTGCATAGGTATATACATTTGTCAAAATTCATCAAGTTGCAAAGTTAAGATCTGTACATTCTATTTTATGTAAATTATACATAGGAGAAAAACATCTGAAAGGGGCCTTGGACGGTTGTGTCATGAGTGTTAATACTCATACAGAGAACATGTATGTGAGTGCGTATATGTATATGAGTGTGTGTGTGTTTTGGGAGTGGGAGCTGGTAGATAATTGATAGAGATTTCCTTGCTGTAACATTTTGTTCCCCATTTCTCTCCTTTATTTTTGAGCTACCCACACTCAACATACAGATTCACTGATACCTTCACTCATCATGTTTTAGAATGCATTTACTTTATCCCCAATTCTTTGGAAGTGTGTGGGTTTCTTCTTCTATTCCTCTCTTGTTTTCAAATGATTACTGGCTAATTAGGCCATTATCTACCCATTACCAGAACAGAGAGTTAAGATGTATGTGTATGCATACTGAATGACTAAGGAGCTGGGAAGAAACTTAAATTGCATGTTTATCTTTTATTAATAAAGGAAATTTAAAAGATACATATATAGTTACAATTCTAGTCACCCAATTTTGACTTGAAGACTTCTATTTATATTTTTATCCAAATCAACTCCATGTCATCAGAAGACAATGAGATGAAACCTTGAAACTTAGTAATTGTCTTTTCACAACTTATCCAAGGGCAAAGGAGAACACCATGGTCATCAAATAATAGGAAGCCAGGAAATTGCCTAGTGGAAAGTAATCAATATTTGCAAAATCAATCTGCAGATTAAAGTTAATATTTTTATGCAAAGTAATCTAATAAATTTAAATGTATTAAAATATAAACTTTAATCTTTTTAGTCTAATGAGATATAACTGACATGAAATATTATATCAGTTCCATGTATACAACAATGATTTGACATTTGAGTACATTATGAAATGTTTACCATAGTAAGTCTGGTTGCCATCTGTCACCTTACAAAGTTAATAAAACATTGATTATATTCCCCATGCTGTATATTACATCCCCATGACTTATGTATTTTACAACTGGAAGTTTGTACTTCTTAATCCCCTTCACCAATTTCTTGCATCTCCCCTCTGGCAATCACCAGTCTGTTCTCTGCGTCTGTGAGTCTGCATTTTGTTTTGTTTTGTTTGTTTTTGATTTATAGTTTCTATATATAAGTAAAATCATGAGATATTTGTCTTCATCTCTGTGACTTATTTCATTTAGCATGATATTGTCAAGGTCCATTCATGTTGTTGTAAATGGCAAGATGTCATTCTTTTTTTTATTACTGAGTAGTATTTCATTATATATATGCCACTTCTTTTTATTCATGCATTCATTAGGAGATACTTGGGTTTTTTTCTATATCTTGCTTGTTGTAAATGAACATGTAGGTGTATATATCGTTTTCAATTAGCCCTTTTGTTTTCTTCAGTTCAATACCGAGTAGTGGAATTGCTGGATCATGTGGTACCTCTTTTTTAAATTTTTTGAGGAACCTCCATAACTATTTTCCATAATGACTGCACCAACTTCTGTCCCCATCAACAGTGCACGAGGCTTCTTTTTTCTCCACATCCTCACCAACATTTATTTTTGTTTTTGTTTTGTCTTTTGATAACAGCCTTTCTGACAGGTAGAAGGTGATAACTCATTGTCATTTCAATTTGCATTTCCCTAATGGTTAGTGAAGTCGAGCATCCTTTCCTGTGCCTATCTTTGTTGGAAAAATGTCTATTTAGATTCTCTGCTCATTTTTTAATCAGATTGCTTGCCTTTTTGTCAGTGAGTTGTATGAGTTCTTTATATATTTTGGATACTAACCCCTTACTTTGCAAGTACGTTCTCCCATTCAGTAGGTTGCCTTTTCTTTGGTTGATAATTTCTTTTACTATCCAGAAACTTCTTAGATTGATACTGTCCCATTTATTTATTACTGTTTTTGTTTCTTTTTGGGGTCATATCCAAAAAACATTGCTAAGATCAATGTCAAGGAGCTTCCCACTTATGTTTTCTCTTATGAGTTTTATGGTTCAGGTCTTATACTCCGTTTTTAGGACATTTTGAGGTAATTTTTGTGTAGGGTGTAAGGTAAGTGGTCCAGTTTTATTCTTTTGCAGGTAGCTGTCCAGTTTTCCCAACACCATTTAATGAAGAGACTGTTGTTTCCCCATTGTATATTCTTGCCTCCTTTGCTATAAATTAATTGACTGTATATCCACGGTTAGTTCTGGGATCTCTGTTGTGTTCCATTGATCTATGTATCTGTTTTTGTGCCAATACCACAGAATAGCTTTGTAGTATAGCTCAAAACCAGGAAGTGTGATACCTCCAAGTTTGTTCCTCTTTCTCAAGATTGTTCTGGCTCTGTAGGGTCTTATGTGTTTCCATACAAATTTTAGAATGGTTTTGGTTCTGTGAAAAATGTCATTGGAATTTTGATAGGGATTACATTGAATCTTTGGATTTCTTTGAGTAGAATAGACAAATTAATATGTGCTTTTCCATCCATGAGCGTGGAATATCTTTCTATTTATTTGTGTCTTCTTCAATTTCATTCATCAGTGTCTCATAGTTTTCAGTGTAGAGGTCTTTCATGTCCTTGGTTAAATTTATTCATAGATATTTTATTCCTTTGTACGTGAATGTAAATGTGATTGTTTTCTTGATTTATCTTTCCGATAGTCCATTATTAATGTGTAGAAAGACCGTAATTTCTGATATTAATTTTATATCCTGTGACTTTACTGAATTCATTTATTAGTTCTAATAAATGAACAATTAGTTGTTTTTTTGTTTTGTTTTGTTCTGTTTTGCTTTGTTTGTGGAGCCTTGGAGGTTTTACCATGTCATCTGTTCATAGCAACGGTTTTGCTTTCTTTTCAATTTATATGCTTTTTATTTCTTTTTCTTGCCTAACGGATGTGGCTATGACTTCCAATACTATGTTGAATAAACTGTGAATAGTGGGCATACTTGTCTTGTTCTTCATCTTAGAGGTAAAGCTTGTGGATTTTCCCTGTTGATTATCTGTACAGTTGTTTTATACGGCCCTTATTAGGTTGAGGTATGTTCTCTCTCTATCCACTGTGTTGAGAATTTTTATCATAAATGTATGTTCAATTTTGTCAAATGCTTTTTTTGCATCTCTTAAGATGACCATATCTTTTTTATCCTTCATTTTTAATATGTGGTATGTCATGTTGATTCGTTGAACCATCCTTGCATCCCTAGAATAAATCCCACTTGGTCATGGTGTGTAATCCTTTTAAAGTATTATTGAATTCCATTTACTAATATTTTGTTGAGGATTTTTGTGTTTATGTTCATCAGTAATATTGGCCTTTAATTTTCTTTTTTTGTGATGTCCTTGTCTGAGTATCAGGGCAAAAATTTCATAAAGTGAGGTTGGAAGCTTTTTTCCCTCTTCAGTTTTTTAGAAGAGTTTGATAAGGACGGGTACTAAATCTCTTTGGATGTTTGGTAGAACACCATTGAAGCTCTCTGGTCATGGACTTCTGTTTGTTGGGAGGTTTTTGATTACTGATTTGATCTTATTAGTAATTGCTGTATTCAGATTTTTTTTTCTTCATGATTCAGTTAGAGTGTTGTAAATTTCTAGGAATTTATTCATTTCTTCTAGTGGTTCAATTTATTGGCAATATAACTGTCTTATTTGATCCTTTATATTTCTATGGTATCTGTTATAACTGCTCCTCTTTTATTTCTGATTTTATTTATTTGATCCTTCTTTCTTTTCCTTGGTGAGTCTGGCCAAAGGTTTGTCAGTTTTGTTTATCTTTTCAAAGAAAAGATAATAAGTAATTATACCTCAAAAGTAATTAGCTTCCAAACTGACTTCATGAGTTTTTGCCCTGATACTCAGACAAGGACATCACAAAAAAAGAAAATTAAAGGCCAATATTACTTAGTTTCATAGATCTTTTCTATTGTCGTTCTAGTCTCTAATTCATTTATTTTTGCTTTCACTGTTATTATTTTCTTCCTTCTGCTAATGTTGTGTTTTGTTTGTTCTTTTTCTAGTCCCTTATGTGTAAAGTTTATTTATTTGAGATTTCTTTTTTTTCTTGAGGTAGGCCTGTATTACTATGAACTTCCCTCTTATAACTGCTTTTGCTGTATCCTGTAGATTTTGGTATGCCATATTTCTGTTTTCATTTGTCTCTAGATTTTTTTTCTCTTATGACCAAGTAGCTTTTCAGTAACATATTCTTTAATCTCCACATATTCTTTAATCTCCACATATTTGTAGTTTTTCTAATTTTCTTCTTGTAATTGTAATTTCCATCTCATTAAGGTCCTTTTCTGAGGTTTTATCTTATTCTTTCATTTGAAACGTATTTCTCCGTTTCTCCATTTTGCTTGGTTCTCTGTGTTTGTTTCTGTGTATTAGGCAAAACAGCTACCTCTCTCAGTTTTGAAGGAACGACCTTGTATAGGTGATGATCCTTCTTTAACCTTGCCCTAGCTCTTGGTTGTCTTTGGAACCTTCGTGATCATCTGACTACCTGATTTATTCCTGATATGCCTACATTGTTGAGGGTGTGCAATACCCGTTAGTGATCCAAAGGAAGAAATCTCATATGGCACCTATTTTTATGCTGATCGGAAGTCAGGCTCTCAGGCAGCATCTTTTAAAGTTTGGACACATATGCAGTTCTGTGTAGCCAGTTGTAATCTCTCCTGGTATTCAGACTAGATCTGGAGGTGTCCTCTGCATGACAGTTGCAAAAATTTATACACTTTAGAAAAGTGTGTAAGTTACCTTCTGGGAGGTCTCCTTGAGTGTAGTGTGGTCAATTAGTGTGCTAGGATGGCATCTCTCTGTGTATGTTCTCTGGGAGTGCCTCCTTAGTCTCTAGATATGTGGGAAACCTGAAGCTTATCCCTCAGGCTGAAGCTCCAGGCTAAATAAATAGACCTTTTTCATTGGAAGACTGGGCTTCTTTCAGTCTGCTGTCTGTGCAGTGCCTTGGGTGTGGCAGCCTGCCAAGAACTGTCTTTCCGATTGTTAAAATCCTGTGGAGCTCTGGAATGTCAATCCCCTGGGGCACCAGGGCCAGGCAATCAAGGAGTGTCCCCTATGTGGATTGTATGTGCCTGCTGGCTTTAGCAAGGCAGCTGGAGAGTGTATCAGGTAGAGGCTGTTTGCTGGCTTCTGAAAGGCAGGGGGAAATATCTTGAATGTGTCCTTCCATGGACTTGAGCAATGCAGCAGGAAAGTGCATCGTCTGCACATGTACGAGTTTTAGGCGGAGAGCAAGAGAATGCTTCGACCTCTCATACTGGCCAGCCCCAGGCTCCACGGGGTGTGAGGGAGTGAGGAGTATTGCAATTGACTGTACTTGCAGACTTTAGCTGGGGAGCAGGAAAACTCTGTGACCTGCCCTACTTAGGGAGTAGAGGAGTGCTGCAACCACACATGCTCTCTGGCCTTAGCAAGTATTGTGCTCCTTTGTCCAGCTCATCCCAACAAAGCAGCAGGAGGGTGCTCCATCCAAACTCACCCACCTGTGCTAGCAGGCTGTGTGAAGAGTGCAGCAGTGGCATCCATCAGAGTTTCTGCTTCTAGAGAGTTTCTCAACTGATTGAACCCCTTCAGCTGATGCCTCCAGATCAGCAAATGAATCTCTTTCTCATATAGTTTACGTGCTTTTCAAACTGCCATTTTTTTCCCTGGGTCTCAAGGTGAGCAGGACTGAATGTGAACCATCCTAGGAGGGGAATTCAGTTTCCTATAGCATTTTAGGACTTCCAGATTATCAATCCTGTTGGTTTTGTAAGCCACATATTCTGGGGGCTGTCTCTCTGCTGCAGCTCTCAGGGGTAAGGCTCTCTAATCCTTGCTCCTCTGAGAGAAATGCCTCTAGTAAAACCCCTTCTTATTGTGTGTCCCTGTACCAGGTGTAGGTTTTTTTGTGAGATCATGTGTTTGCCTCTCCTACCCCTCTCAGTGTCCTTTTGTTCTTTATTGTGCAGAGCAGTTCATCTAGTTTTCAGATCTTTTTCAGAGGGAACTGATCCATTTACAGCTATATTTACAGCTATTTGATGTGTCCGTGGAAGGAGGTGAGTTCAGGATCTTTTTATGCTGTCATCTTGGAACCCCTCCTCTAAATACTTTTTAAAAGTATTTTTGGAAATATTTTCAATACATGTTTTTTGTTGTTTTCAGATTCTTTGGTCAGGAGAAAGGAAGTTGTAAATTATATCCAAAATCATTCTTGAGAAGAGTCTGACATTGTTTTGCCATTTGAAAGGAAAGAAAATGGCACTTATTTATTCTGTTTCAAATTATATTCTAACTTGTAGATTAAGAATAGACATTTAGTTAGAATTAGGGTAGACATGTAGCACCAGCCATTCATCCCCTTTTCCTAGGAAGAGATAGGACCCAGAATATAGCCTTATATGTTCTCAGCACCAATCTATGATGAAGTCTCTTTCTCTGGCATGAGCAAGTCATCAGACTTCTCATCTCCCAGATGTAGGAAGACATTTCAAAGCTTACAGTGGGTCCTTGGAAGCCCCATTGGCTGGTAGTTAGAAGGAATATCTTTCACCCAATCGCCGGAGAGAGGTGAAATAGGCTCTCAGCAGGGATCTTTCAAAAAATTTTTAAACAATCTTCTTTTCTCTACCACTTCTACCCTCTTTTTATTTCCTCCATGGCCCCGGGGATCCATAGTCCCAGAACCAGTTCTCAGTACCATTTTTTATTCTTTGAGTCTGTTACATACACATATGTATATTTCTTTCCCTTTTTGCTATTCATTGGCAGTAAGGGTTATTTTCCCTTTTCCAACCCCACACAAAAGCAGAAATACTACCAAAATGAGTGCAAAATTTAGTGGACTAAAGGCTAGTGTGGGTAGATGTCTGTAGATCTACTTTTTTTTTTTTCTTTCCAAGACAAGATAAAAATGGATCTGGGGCAAGGAAAAAAGAGGTGAATTAGACCTGAGAGAAGAAAAGTAAACAAACGTGATTCCTGACAATAAGAGGGACCATAAGGATTTTCTACTCCACTGACCAGGGAGCAAAATGGAAAGGATACTGTGCCCAGCTGTCCTTGGTGTGGCTGTCCCCCTTGTGTTCCCTAAAGACAACAAATAGACCTGGACATTTATGTCACTAAATGAAGAGGAAAGAGAGAAGTTGGTGGGGATGAGTGTATGAAGAGAAGATTTAGTCCTCTGACCAAGATGGAATTCTATAGGCCATATTAGGAATTCCCTGTTAATTAAGGTAGTGGTTGAGGTCCTTCGATGTTTCGTGCATGCACACCAATATAAACACATATAGGGCCCTTGGGTGGCTCAGTTTGTTAAGCGACTGCCTTCAGGTCAGGTCATGATCCCAGAGTCCTGGGATCGAGTTCCGTATCGGGCTCCCAGCTCCGCAGGGAGTGTGCTTCTCCCTCTGACCTTCTCCCCTCTCATGCTCTCTCTCACTCTCTCTCTCTCTAATAAATAAATAAAATCTTAAAAAAATATATAAACACATATAGCTTTTGGAACGAAGAGAGAACTTTTCAGTGATAGAAAAATGAAAACTGTCTATAGATAATAAAAATATTTAATGTAGGTCTTTACATACACTGGAGATGTTAGGCTTGCTATAAAAAGTAGTTGAAGTCAACCTTATTTTTTTTTAAATAACAGGCCAATCATTTTATTACTTTGATTTTAACTATAAAGAATGACAAGCAGATTTTGAACACAGTATTTTGTCAGGGACATGTCCAGGGGCTCAGAGAAAACAGAACATCATTGACTCACTCAGCACTTATTTATTGAGTACCTGTACTAAGTATTGAGTATGAAGTACTGAATAGTAAGCATAACCCTAGCTAATGGTCTGTTGATTCTAGTTTTCACTGTTTATGGAGATAGTTTGCAAACTTTGGCACACATCAGAATTATTTAAGGAAGTGTGTTAAACACAGATCAGTGGGCCCCATTCCCAGAGTTTCTGATTCAAAAGATTTGGGGTAGAAACCAAAAATCTGCATTTCTAGTAAGTTTTCATGTGACATTGATGCTGCAGGTCTGGGGACTGCCTCTTGAAAGCATGGACTTACAGATTATAATTTAATAGTGGAAAATGTAAAATAAATTGTTGCTAATGTCAAATTAAGGTTTTCTTAAGTGGAGGATTATTTTTCATGACTTTAATGATGGTTAGAATGTATTTTGTGGTCATAACAATGGAAAAACAGCACAGAGCATGACAGCACCCAATAAAGAAAGTGTTTTCCTCTTACCACTATAGGCTAAGGATTTTTTTTTTTAAAACTTAAAGCAATTCTCTGGAGGAAGTCTAAACAGTACCAGACACTAAGTGCTAAATAATGCACCAGTCTGCATAAGAGCTAAACGATTGCCAAGTCAAAAGCCAACGTATCATTTATCTTTCTTGGGTAGCCTACCATTGCTTCTAATTATTAGCAAATTATCCATATATAAATAACTGCTTAAAAGGAGATACTGCCTATCTTGCAGTTAGGCTTCTTTTGATAATTTTGAAAGCATGATCATTGACATGGTTTAAAAATTCACAGCTTTGGGGCGCCTGGGTGGCTCAGTGGGTTAAGGCCTCTGCCTTCAGCTTGGGTCATGATCTCAGGGTCCTGGGATCGAGCCCCACATCAGGCTCTCTGCTCAGTAGGGAGCCTGCTTACCCTTTTCTCTCTGCCTGCCTCTCAGACTACTTGTGATCTCTCTCTCTCTCTCTCTGTGTCATGTAAATGAATAAAATCTTAAAAAAAAATTCACAGCTTTAGTTTTGTCAGGCTAAGTATTTTGATGAAGTTAGAATTTAGTCTAAAAGTCATTGGTTTGTTAAGAACAATGTGGTTAGTGAGACCAATTGGAACTTTTATCCAATTTGGATAGAAGTCTATAGTGACTTTCAGAGTTGGCATTGGAATTCTCTTCCACTAACTTCTTTCCTTATCACCTATTATCTAGCCAGTCCCCAAATTCTCTCAAATCTTCCTTGCAATACTAGCTCATATTCACTCCTTTTGTACTTTGGTCTAGATCTTTACTTGTTCATGAAAATTCTCATTTCACTGACTCCTTTTTGTCACAATTTGAAATGCTTCTTTATGATACCTTAGACCAATCCAAACCTTCCCAACATAAACATTTTTCTCTATATTGGCTCCTTCTTCTTTGCCATTATAAATATGCAAATCCTTCCCATTCTAAAACAACTTACCCAGTCTCCTCTTGTTGAATACTGAAGTTTAACCGATATTTTATGTTTGTATCATATCCTGCTCATCCTTTACTCAGTAAATATAAGAGATAGTGGCACATTCATGGATGGGATAATATATACCTATTAAAGTTTGTTTAAATCTTGACATGGAAAAAATTTGAAGTGCTTTTGAATAAATAATATTTGTATACTGGACTATTCATAGCATATTTCTATCTTAGATACAAACAGGTATATATCAAGAAAATAATGGCAGTGGTCAATGCTGGGTGGTCAGACTGGAATAGTATTTATTTGAATTGTAGAGCCTAGGTATTTTTGGATGTTTTATAATAAATATGCGTTATCTGCACAATAAAAATGGGAAAGTACATAGAAAAATGAAATGAAAATATTCCTAGATGTGAAAGTGATTGATATTAGAAAGTTGGATTTTGAATTTTTTCTGCTTTTGTATACTTCCAATTTTTTCACATTAGTACTAAATAGTATTTGAATTTGATATAAAAAGCATTTTATAGCATTAAATCCTTAGTAATATTTAAAAAGAAAATTTTAAATTCAGTAGAGTTGATACATGTTATATTAGTTTCAGGTGTACAACATAGTGATTCAACCTTAATAGTATTAAAAAGTATTGACAGCATTTGAGGGTATGAAATTAATGTTTAATTAAGAAATTATATTTGGTTTTTGTGAGTATATGTCAAACTACGTATAATTCCAATAATATCACTTTTCTATGTAGAAACTTTAGGGCTTGCTTTTTCCTAGTAGCCAAAATTCAAACTTCTAACCCTGAAAATCAAATTCATAACTTAGGACCTATAGGTTATTGCCTTTCATTATCCAGTGCTGTATCTCAACAACATTTCAATGTTCTGCATGGAATTCTCACTTTTGTCTGCTGTACCATTCCCCTAATTCTCCCTGACATCACCTTTCTATATATCCATCCTCACCTTTCCTTCAAAATCCAGGCCAAATGCTCTCTTCCATGGGAATAACTCCAACATGAATCCATTAGCAATTTTTTTTCATTTTTAAGGTTTATTCACTCTTTCTTGTGTAGTACTTTTGCACATACATTTACTCTCCAAGTTAATTTACTACACACTTTGGGAGGGGGACATGGGGACATAGCTCAACTAGTAAAATTAGTTAAACTAGTACAATCTATCCTCACACAACATATAATCAGTAATTACACGGACAGAAAAACAGATCTGGACATAAATTCTGCCTTGGCAACTTTCTGGCTGTGTGTATTTATACAAGGTCCTTAATACCTCCTTGCCTTGTTTTTCTTATTTGAAAAATCAAAGGAAATGCTAGTTTGTATTGCTGAAGATTCAGTGAGACAATTATATAAAGAACACATTGTTAGTGAGAGTGTAGATTATCTGCTATAACATCAAATGCAGTGGTTTAGCTAAAATAATTATTTCCCTACCAGGTATCAGTCTTGCGGTAAGCAGCTGATGGTTGAAGGGTAAGCTCTGATTATTTCGGCATAGGGCTTCCTTGGCCAAGATATCTGCTCCAGTTGTTCCAGACAACAAAAAGAGAAAGGGGAAGTGAGATCCAGGGTTGCACATAATCCCTTCTCTCCCATTTCACTGGCAACATTTAGTCCTCTGATCATGTTTAGCTGCAAAGGAGACTGGGTAGTTAAGTCTTAGCTGTGTGCTTTAATGAAACTTGGATCCTATTATTGAAGGGGGAAGGGAAGTATGGGGCCAAACAGCACTCATAGCACAATCATGATTCTGAGCCTGAAAGACTGTAGTCTGAATCCATCTGGGATGAATTCTCAAAAATAAAATCCTTGTGAGACCTCCTGATAGATTCCATCTGATCCATCCAGTGCAACTGTTCTACTTATAGATGTGTAACATACCTGTTCCTTCAAACTATTAAAATTAATGACAGGCAATCTGTCCACATGTCTTATTTGACTTTTAACTTGTTCGCTCATCTGCTTTACTCTCGCCCCTCAGTTAAACAGAGGAAAATCACAAAACAAGGGTATTCTATAAATTTCATTGGTTAAATATGGTTCTCAAGAATGGGCAACTGAAGTTCACGAACATCTTACATTTGTATCAAGGTGATGGTAGAAGTTTTTGGCTAGTAAAAAAAAGCCTGACTTATCTTTTAGCTAATTTTTCAGTGCTCTGTAATTTGGACGTTCTTTCTGCTTTCACTTTTGGGCAGCTATCAAAAGGGAAGAGAGAAATTTGAATGACCCTACATCTTTATTATTGGCTCTTCAACTTTCTAGAAGTAGTAACTTTTTGGAATTATGTAATGTCCTCTACCAATGACAATGTACGGATGATATTACATTTCCTTGTATGAAAATATGCTATTTTCTGGCAGTTCTGAGGGTCATGTAACACACAATGGTAAACAAAGAAGTATTCTGTGCATTCTTAGATCTTTATATTTTTATTTTAAAACATAAAATTTCATATTGATTAAACCTACTTTTAAACAGAATGGTGCATTAATTAAATGCCTTGTCATAACTATTATAAGCTCTGTTAGAAAAATAAACATCTCACAACAAACTACAGTGTCAGCTCTTTAATAAATACATAAAACAGAAGTTAGTAGTCAATCAGAATTACATGAACAGGTTCATAGTATATTTTCTGAAATTATCTTATTCCCCAATTTTCTGTATCATTTAAGGCAATTTAACTACATATAATTCAAAGCCAGAAATAAGAAACTTGTTTAATGAGAATTTGTTTCTTTCTTAAGAGCTATTTTAAATTCAAATATTTCAATTTAAAAATACTCTATATTAATTTTTTTTACAAAAGCAGGACTTGTTAAATGAAACAAATAAGATTATATTACTGATAATTTAAAAAATTTCTAAATTTTTTTTGCAGATGTTTAAAAACTTTAATGAAGTAACTGGTAAACATAAAAGAGCTTTTAAGTTATGTTAAATATACACAAAATGAATTTCTATATTATGTGCAAATTTATATTTTCTTATAATTTAGAATTAAAATATTTCATGTTCAACATTCTTAATAAGATTTCTGTACCATAAATTTTGTCATTGTGGGGAATTCTTATCAAAATCACATTTATCTGTGGTACAGTGTAAAGTTAGTAAATGTTCTTTACACAAATCACACATTTTACATCCTTGATAACTGCAGTTGTGTTTTTGTTGTTTTGTTTTTTAATATTGTTGGATTAAATAATTTTAACTGAAATAGGTCATAGAGGTTGGAAATCTGATTAATAGAGTTAGCTTACAAAGATAGATTTTATGCAGGAAAGTATGCCAGGTAGATAAAAGAGTAGTGTTATTACTCTCAGATATTTCATTAACAGCTGCCCAGATAGAACAGTTGTTTCATTTAATTCAAATAACTTAAATATGCAGTTTTATGACAGTCATTATATGGACTTGAAGGTAAATTTATCAAAGCCAAAGAAAAAACAAAAGAGCAGAAATGAGAAAGAAGTATAAAAAAATGAGAGGACTTGAAGGGAAAGTTTTTTTCCTACAGTACTGATTGGTTGTATCATATTTTTCTTCTATCGTTGACGCAAGACATACAAGATGCTACAAAATCTAATTATGATGGTTTCGTATATTTTTCCAGTTAATTCTGTTAAAGTGAGATGATCATATGAAAGTATTCTTTAGAAAGGAATAGAAAGATTAAAAATTTGTTAGCAAAACTGGGAGAAACCCACCCATTCTTGTCAGTTAAGTTAGGTTTGCTGAAATCGTAGCCACTAGCATAAAGTATACATAGGAAGATGAAAGAGCTTTTATAACCTAAACGTCTGCAGGGTCTGAGCTCATAATCAGACATTCTTCATGATGAGTTGTATGTAATTCATTTGTACTGAAAATTGGCCTCATGTGTTATCATAAATGGGTTCTCAAATATTAATAAGAAAAGGAGTGTCCTTATGCCCAAGAACGTTTAAAGGTGAATTAGTGTAATACTTATTCAAGTACAACTTCAGACACTGTATCTAAGATGCCAATTGCAAGATGTATCACAATTTTAGAAATGTGAAATTGAAAACTAGGTATCTTAGAATCAATGAAATATGAATACATACAGTCAGTTACCCACAATAAGTTTGCTATACAGTAATTATAAAAGAAAAAGGAAATGACCTGAAAGAATGCTAGATCTGTACTTCTCTGAAAATATATCTAAGTTTCCACTGAATGAAATGGAGTTCTTAAGGTCAATATAAATAAAGATAGTTGTAAATTAAATATTGAGTATATAAAACAGAATACAATATACACATGATTGAACTCCCAAATAGCTATAGTTCACTCAATACTTTTATTAAAGATACAGATTGCAAACCCTCTAGACCTGAAAGAAGTTCAAATAGTGTGAAAATTTTAAATTCTTAGTTTTTAATGTGTATGTCTTGGTTCAGTTACATGATGAATTCTGAAATCATTAAGAGATGTTTGGAAATGAAGAACTCCCTTATAACATTACATTGAGTCATTTTTCACAGTAAGCCTTATTGAGCTTACAGTTTTAGGGCAATCTCAAGAAAAGTGAGTAGGAAAACCAGAAGCAAGGAAAGGAAGGAAAAGTCATTGAGTCTAATTTACTAAACTTTGTAACCTGACGGAGTATAATTCTATGGAGAAAAATTTTTGTAGTTCATCATAATCATATTTCAGTGTCTCATGTATATTTGTCATACATAAGAATATTTTTAGTGGGATTAAGTAATGTTTTTTTAAAAATTAGAATTTATCCTTTTGTGAAGTGTTGTATTTGATGCATCTACCAATTTTAAGCTTTGAAAAATTTTCCTCCAAAGAAATCTACTCTGTTAACCTTAGAATTTCTTATCCTTATAAAGCAAAGCTATATTGAACATTCAGTACATAATCAGATTTTTAAGTGAATTTTTGAGTCTTGCAGAGAATGTCTATGACTTTATACATATTAATAAGTGTCCAAAAAAGATGTCAAATGTTTATAAATCCATGTACACTGTGGTGTAAAGATGTCCCCAGAGAAATAAAATGCATACAGTTATATTGTAGTGTATATATAGCACATTTCTAAATCATTACATACTTTAGAGCACAAAAATGCTATCGTACCAAAAGTGTTGTTCAAGTTCTTTGTTAACTAAAATTTCATTATGTTTAATATCATGAATCTCAAAAGGCTCCTATGGTCATATTAGTTGAAAATAGGCTCTATTTACATAAATTATTTAATCTAAGAATAAGAATACCCTGTTTTCCCTTACCTATTAATTAATTTTAGCTAGTCAAATATTAATTCTCTTCTGATAAGCCATTTTACAGGAAAATATCCATTATTCAAGTAAAATATAAGCTCTAAAATCTTTAAGAATTAGGTCTTTAAGTAAAAAAAAGAAAGCACAAGATATCACAAGCATAACTACAATCATCATCAAGCATTGAACTGCATATCTGTAAGTTTGTCTTTTCCTATGGTAACAGCCTTGATCATTATATTAGTGCCAACTAGTGAGTATAAAAATATAAACCCTTGATTTTTAAGAGTTTAATTTTATTATACTCCTTTGGATAATTCATTCCACATGGAGATTAGTTTATGAACATTATAATCATTTTTTAAACCGTCGGCATTTTAATGAATGGATGTTTTCCACTTTTTCCTTTTGGAGAGCTATCAGGTATCCAATCTTTCTTTTAAAATGGATATTGTGTGTGACAGGCAGCCTGCAAAATATGATCTTTACGTTATCCTTGGTGATCATAGGTATCTTACACAAGTGAGTCACAGTACTGAATTATGTCATTGTCCTCAGTCTCATTAGGGGAAGGAAATACAGTTCAACTTAGCGTCATACTGGCTTGGCTGTAGGAGACAGTTAATGGAGCTGCTGTGCTTGTTTGCTCCAGAACAATTTATTATATGTTTTAAAATCCTCTTTGGGGTAAAATATGGGGTGGGAATTAGTCTTAATTAAAATACAAATATCTGGCCTTTCTTCAAGTGCTGGAAGACAAATTCGGGAAGTTAATTATAAGAAAACATTTTAAACAAATTCCTTTGTTTTCATAAACAAAGCTCTGTTCTACACAGGACTAGTGGACTTACAGCCAATAAAATCAGACTGAATGAGTCTGTAGGGACATGGTAGTAGTAAAGATGTTTCCATGGGGGAAGATAAAAAGCTCATGGCCTCTGTATCAAGCTCTCAGGCTGAGCACTGCACAACTCACAAGCTGTGGTGTGAATGGATTTCCCTGGATTCCATGGATTAGTTAGGCCATGCAGCATTCTCTTAGAAGCTGATTAGCAGGAAAGACTGGAAGCAAGTCATGGAATTCAGTTTGAGTTACTCTTTTCTGCTTTGCTTTGGAATTTTCTCTTGTCCATATACTCAAGACTTCAGTAAATCACATTTAAAAATACTTCCAATCAAATATTTTAA
Organism: Nasua narica; assembly: GCA_028533885.1. Taxonomy (NCBI): domain Eukaryota; kingdom Metazoa; phylum Chordata; class Mammalia; order Carnivora; family Procyonidae; genus Nasua; species Nasua narica. The sequence continues at coordinate 43,908,022 of CM052806.1, read as the reverse complement.
AGATTCAAGAGGTAGCATGATATTGTGCAATGAACACTAGCCTAGGAATAAGAAGATAGAAGTTCTCTTCAAATGCTGCCACTTAATCACTTGGGTGTTTTTTAAGATATCATTTAAACTTTCTGAGCTTCAGTTCCCTGACTAAGTAAAAGATGAATTAGCTTATTCCTAAGATATTGTCTATCCTCCTCCAATTGTATACTTTTAAAATTCTGGTGAGTACGGTTAAGGTGATTCAGGGAAAAAAATCCTTAGGCTACACTGAAGGGTGAAAATAATATAGCTTAATATAGCTTTTAATTAGAAAAATGCTAATGTCTACTTGAAGTAAATATCTGAGAGAACTCACTAAAGAATAAGACACTTTGCTTGAGGCAGAGTTTCTAAACACCTTGTGATCTTCAACCTGATGATTAGACAAATGAAATGGTAAAGCATCCAGTTTATCAGGTAAGAAGGTATATAAGACTCCACGTTTGCACACAACAAAGCTGTTCGATTTTGATGTTACTTTACAGTGTCCCTTATTAAACATTCAGCTTTAAAAATCAGTATTCTAATAAAGTGACATTGTATTATTAGGTTTTTATGGCAGTAGTAACATAGCACTTATTTAATCCAGTCATCTGTGACATATATAAACTTTTCCTGTAAGAAAAAAAAATATAAAGGCAAAGAGAGAATGTTGAAATTAGTATCTTGTAAGAAGCAGAAAACATAAACACATGCATAACACTACACAGTTTCAAAAGCAATATCCCTCAAAATTAAGGTTTTATCTATTAACCTCTTGAAAAGTGGAATACTAATCATTTATTCATCTAGATGTTCTTATCTATTCACTGCCAAGTGTTGAAGTGTTTGGCAACAGTAGTATAACTGCCTTTTATTTTTTTCATCCACATGTTTGGTGTAGGGATTACTGTACCCTTGTAGTGACATTGTCTCTCTCTGGGAAGCATAGGAATGGCAGGTACCTGTAAAGTGTAATCAGTGCTCTTCAGATGATCTACATTCTATGCTGATCTAAATAAGTTATATATTACAGTAAAGTGCTACAATGACACTAGTCTCAAACAGTAGTAAGACACATTTTTGTCTGAAAAATTCAGCAGCGATATGAGTCACATGATGATGAGGATGCTTGTCAGTCTTCATTCAAGTGGACAACCAGCAACCAGCATGATCTAGAACAGTTTGTTTCCTCCTGTGACTTCTAAAATTATATATTTTTAGGAGCAATTATTAAAAATCCAGTTCCCCATAAAGTACTTTTTATCTTTTTAGAAGTTGCACCTGAAAGTTTCATGAGCATTTAATCTGCTGATATCCATTTTTATTTCTTCAGGTTTCTCACGTCGGTAGGTTACTGCTCTTGTGCAAACACTTTGCAGAATCAACTTGTCCTTGATAGAAAAAAAATATTGTTAATTAACCATCTAAATATTGGAAGTAGACAATGACATACTGATAGTAGTTCTTTTTTAGAATTCACTGACCTTTTTTGAGGCCGACACCCTGTAATCTGCCGAAGACTTAGTTTTATTACTATTCCATTGTAGTATCACCTGTCTAATGATAAGGACTTTAAGCAACCCAATCAGGAATGTGACTATGAAGATGATGAAAAATATTCTTAAATAGCTTGGGCTAGAGAAACATTCTGTAATAAAGCAAACAAGTAAGTGGATTAAAAACTGGAATGAGAAAATCAAAGGATTCTAACAAGCAAACAATGTTCTCCATCTCAATTAATAGGACCAGAGATATTTGCAAATCTATATTTTCAAAACAGAAGAATGTCATTACTATTGATTTAAAAAGTAAACTGTAATTTTTATTATACATTATTAAAATAATTCCAAGAGAAAACCTTGTTTTGGAGAATAGCCACAATTAAAGTATTCAAAAATATTATTTCTTTGCAGCTTGATTCTTTAATTGTATTAACTGGAATGTGCCCAAATTCCTTGACCAAATAAAATTTTATCTGTGACAGAGAGGGGCAGTTTTTGTGGTGTGCATTGTTGATCACTAAGTGGAAAACAGGATTTAAAAATTATTTAACAGCTCTCTGTATCCAGCATATGTTTCTCTTGTTATGCTTGCCCTTCATTCATTGCACATCAGTAATGGAAAATAAAGTAAACAACTGCAGAAGCTAAAATCAGTACTATTCTAATAGATGAATAAGTATTTCCTTTGAAAGCATGGTGTAAATTTCCATTAATAGTACATGTAGCCTCTCTAGGGAATAAGGATGTCCAGCTCAGGACAGTATGCACATCTCTTTCCTCAGTTTTTAATAATTTAGGTTTTACTTGTCAACCAAATCTGTCACATTTGGCTTCTAAAAATTTCACTGTGTATTTTTTTTTCAAGAACAAATAATTACTAGCTGGAAAAGGAAAATGCTGCATTAAGAGGAGGAGTATACTAGGTCTCTGTTTTAGCACCAGACCTTCAGCAAACCTTGGTTGGAAAGTCTACGGGCTCTGTGGATGCCAGAAATATTACCCTAATCTAAGAGGACAATTACACAATTACACAATTACACAATATGCCAGTATTCCACAGAATTCACTAGCTGCCCCAGATACACAAAATTTCCTCCTGGCTTAAAGAGCCATGTGCCTATTCTCCAGACTTTGGGGACTTCACCTAAATGCCTGTAGGTCTCCCTGAGAGGACCTTTTGAGAGGGGACTTGCCAAGATTGAGAAGAGCAGTCACCCAAATGTGGGTAATTTGTGTCTAAATTCACAGGGATGACCAAGCATGCTTTTGAATAAGCCAAGAACTCAGAAATGAGGCAAAGGCTCCTCTCCAAGTACGAACATTTAGAGCTCAGTTTTCTTTGGTCAGTAATAAGCTTCCTTGAAAGAAAGGCTAAAGAGAGTCCAGAAGACTGCTGATTGGAATAGAAACACCAAAAGTAAGCACAAATCTCCTGTTATTACTGGTCTCTCACACAGGGAGAATCCAGCATGCTTTATTCAAAGGTGGTGTCTTTGGAGTCTAACACAGTGACCTTCAGGTTTGTGACAAGCATGTTTCATCCTGACAGACTATCATTTCCCTTAGATGATTTAGGACTAGTCAGTCAGCTAAAGCAGATCCTTAAAGAGGACATGTGTCTTGATCCCACTTATTGGCTTCTTGCCTAGGAGGAGCTTAGCCAGAAGACTGGAACAACACCCTTTAAGTGTGATTGAGGGGATAGATAATAGAAGTGGCTAACAAATGCTCTTTCCCTCTCCGTCCACCATAGTTGTGAAGGGGAGGGGAGCCCCCTAGCTACCAATAAATTTTACAAATATTTCTAATGGGTTAGGATAGAGGACATTTTCAGGCTCAAACCTGAATGCATTTTAGAATGTCATTTGGATAGACAAACATTTAGCCTTAGCCATGCCTCTCACTTAGTTTAGGTCAAGGAAGGGCTTTTCCTAAGGAGCTTTAAGGGAATACTTTTTGTAACCACACTTAGGTCAGAGTAGGTTTGTTTACTTAACATAATAAATGACATGTTGACAGTAAGGGCTCTATTTATTAGAAAAGGCACTTGGCTTTCTGGAGTGATTGCTGCAGCCCCAGCTGGCAGCACATGGGCTCTTTTCAAAGCCAAATTCATTATGGGCTAAGATCAGTGTGCATACAAGGGAAGAAGGAAACAAAACTGGAGAAAGTTTATTCTTCTGCACAGTCTAAGAGCTGAAATTGTCTTTATAGGTTGGAGGAAAGACTAAAAATAATAGTAGCAGTAGAAATGTCTTCAAAGACAACAGAAATGTCGTCAAAGAAGACAGAATTTCAAGCTTAATTTCTAATTCATGTGCACTTTAACACCTTAATACCTGAGCAAAGTGGCATACCGGCTTTTGGCTTCTAATGAATTTTTCTCTTAGAGTTGTCTTTGAACACAGTTCACATGTTTCTCCCATTTGTGTGTCATCTTTTAATTCACATATTTCTTTCATATTCACTGGCTCATTTAATCTCCTACAACTCATTGAGTTTAGTATTATTGTCTCTATTACAGACAAGGAAACTGAGGCTCAGGGAAATTTTGTAAGAATGCTGTTATTTCTTATCTATTAGTGTCAAGGGACATGTGTTAAGCCAAGTTCTTCAGACTAAAAGTTTCATGCCTTTTCCATTATGCCATTTCCATTTATAATCATTCACCCTTAAGTTATATTTACATCAGAATGAAAAATACCAGAAAGGAACAGCCCTTTTTAAGTTATGTATTTTGCAAAAGCAGATCATTGCTACTTAGGATTTTTGGCTTCATCTGAAACATAAAAGTGAATTTCGGTTTTACATGAGGAATGTTGTACCTAGAAGCAAGTTTGGGTTATGAAAGTTAAGTATGGCTCCATAGTTTATCTGTGAGGGTGAAATGGACTCTAGGTAAGAAATTTCCACTCTTGGCTCACTGAGGCCTTTGTAGCAAATGTGCTTGGTGTACTTCCACAGAGGGGCACAGCATGAGAATTTAGCTGGATAATTGGATGGGAGATGTAACAATTCAGCCAATCCATGGCAAATATACTCAGCTGCTTTTTATAGAGTACCATCTCTGGATGACTGAAAACACTGAAGCAGTTAGTCCTTTCTTTAGGATGATTAATTACGGGCCCTTTAGGGGAATGTGGTTCTCTACAGATACTCTTCAGTGCTTTTTAAGCTTTGGTTTACCTGATGTTTGGTCCATATAATGCTGTTCCATGAGAGCACATGAGGTTTTACAACGATCAAGTATAGCTTGAGATAGGTTATAAGGGTGAAGGCATTGCACACAATTCCTGTAAGGACAAAAAGAAATGAAACATTTAACCTTTAAAAAGGCTGTAGCCCACAATATTTTCTGCAAGAAACAAGATATCAAAAGAGTGGCGCTGTTTTAGACAGCAGCCACGTAAAACTGGGAAAGAAAGCCATGATATTTATTTGTAATACTGGCTGAATTTAATACCATGGCAAAATTATATTCTAGCCACCAAAAATATTTTAATAATGTATAAAATCAAAATAATGAATTTTCTGTATTGAGAAGAAAGCAGGAAATGCATAATATGCTTTCATCACAAATAAAACTCACAAAAATATTTTAGAGGATAAATGTTCTAATATACTATTAGAAAAGTTTAGCAATGAATACACAGCTCAAGTATCAGTTGAATTCATTAGAAATAACTCCAACATTATGTTTAAGTACTGCATTCCCAAGAGAGTTATATAAATTGCTATGTATGATTTTAAAAATTTTACTTGAGCTACCAGTCTGAGAAAGTAAATGTCTTAAAAAATTTGAATAAAACAAATTGGAAGGCACAGTAATGTTTCAAGTAGTGATCTTTGAGCAGGCTCAAACTGTTCCTGGGAAATTAGTTACTGATACAAAACAACAATGTCACCTTCATTAACATAACACCTTTTACTCATCCATCACTTATTTCCAGAGGTGCTTCATAGCCACTATCATTCTTTATTTTTAACATAATTTTTAAAAAGCAATAAAAAAATAAAAGAAACCCAATAATAATAGCTAACATTTATTCTAGGATTATTATGCACCAAGTACAAAGGTTGGGTTGTTTTTGTTTTACATGAATCATCTAACTTAATTCTGTCACAGAACTATATCAGGTCTTATTATTATTATCATCCTCATTATTATTTTAGTCATCGTGTTGCACATCTTAAGCTTTGTGTAAACACAGTTATATGTCAGTTATATCTCACTAAAGCTGGGGAAAAAACAATGGACACTGAATATTATTCTTTAAAACGACAAACCTATTTCAAAAAAGCTAAGGGAGTGAATGCCTAGATCAATTCTGATGCTTTCACAGCTACCTTTAGTGGCCAAAAGTTCGAATCCAAGTTTTCTAATTCCTAAATTCCCTATTCGGTTCTTTTTTAGCATGATGATAACAACTTAGCTGGTAGAGAAGATCCAGCAACTTCTAAGGTTAAGGAAGGCAAAATAAAAAAAGGATGAACACATCTACAATGAAGGACTGCTTTGTGTATGTTTGGAGTCAGAGAACACCTACCAGTTTTCACTGCAGGCTGTGTGACACGTGGGACAGTGTTCACAGAAGCGGCCGATGCTCCTGGGGTCCGTGCATTCACACCTGCCACATACACACGTACCTCTTCCACTGCACACTTGGCCCTTCGGATTGACACAGTGCTGGGCTGATGCGGACGGGCACTGGCAGCGATCCCCTTCCCAGCCACTGAAGCACTGGCATCTGCCCGCTTCACACTCTCCATGCCCTGCAACAGACACTCTGGACCTAAGTTACTAGGGCCGCTGATCTGTGAAGTGTTTCCAAACATGAATTCCCCTCCCATATCCAGGAAAACATGCTGATAGTCAAGTGAATGGAAACAGCATCATTTTCAGTTCGTCTGACAAGAATAATGCTAGGGTTTAGGAGTGTCTGTTTTCAAAGCTGTTTGGTTGTAGAGAATCTTCTGATGCTAAATGTTGTACTGACAGTTGTGACATCTCTACTGCGGTGGCTGCCTGGCCACTTGCAAGTCACTGTACGTTCAGTTTTAAATTAAAAACACACAAATATAAAAAGGCTATAAAGGCTGAACTAATGTTAATTGTTTTAAAGTCTGAAAAACAGGGATATTTGATTAATAGCTTCCATAATTTATTCCTGTAGTCTCTCGTGATTGCTGAGGGCCTGGGATAATTTTGGTCTGTGAGGCAAACCCTTCCAGGGCTTCGGTGCTGCTCGGGTCATTTTAAAGATCCCTGGGGAAGTTGAACTAATCGTTTCACGTCATCAGGACATTATTTAACAGGGTAGAAGGGCATGTCCTCCAGTAGGTTGTGAACGGTTATTAGGTCATAAATGAGAGAAGGCAAGGTGGCGTATGTGTGTTAAATGTGTGTGTGTGTGCAAATGTACACTTATGTTTTGGGGTTGGGGGCATGCAGACAAATGAGCTGAAGGGAAACACTGGTTATATGTACTTAAATGAATTTTAGGCTGCAGGAAGCATCTAAATTTAGTATGCTTATATGAATTAGAAATCTTCAAGGGGGAGTATATATTACAGGGTTACATAGTGTTTCTCAAACTTATGTGGCCGCAGACTTTTCCTTCCTTCCTTCTCTTGCTTCCTGGCTTCCCCCCACTCTCCTTCCCTCCCTCCTTTTACTGAGAAGCACCTCACAGGGTTAACTGTTCCATAGAATCTACTGTTGGATCAACTCAATTGCTAAATGTAAAACTAATGAGGTCCAGGCCACACAAATGCCTGCCAGGCCCTGTTCCCTATACGTAGGCTGCACGCCTAATCCTAGCCAGCTGACCTGTGAACATGTGTTTTTATTCTCAAAGGAGACTAGTGAAGAAAATGTTTGTCAGCCTACAGTTTGCACTTATAATTTATACACAAATAATTGAAAGCAGATTTTCAACTGCCTGTGGGCCAGTGGTATAGTCATTTAGAAGGGCTAATATATTGGTTTTGATATTTAACTGTAAATAGAGACTGGGATTCTCATTGTATTTCAAGCTTCTTTGAAAGATCAATAGCTGTGGGATATCAGAATTATTCTTCTTCCCTGTTCCAAATAGGATTAGCTCTGCAAATTAGAAGATAATTGCTAGTTTGTTCTTAAGTCATCTATAATCCATTCTACCAATGATACCAGGTACAGCAGAATAAATGTTTGGCATATAAAATGTTTTGTGTATATGACAGAATAAAAAGCCAATTTTCCATTGCATATTTCTAGTTTATACAATAATAGAAAATTTGTGTAGGTTTGTTACTTTCCATATGGTTATGACAGTGAAATATTTCAGTTCATCGGTAATTTAATATTTGCTTACCAAATGCAAACACTAAAAAGCTGTTTTAACAATAAATGGATTTAGCACAATGTCACAGAAAAATTGACTCATTTAAAAACAGTATTTTGTATTAAATTTCAAATGTTGCATAGGCTTTCTAGAATCTAACCTCTAGGTGGCAGTAAACTGAATTAGCCAAAAAGTACTTTTGATATTTTTGTTTTAAATTATTTCATTTTTAAACGTTGTCTGCATATGGCCTCTAGTACTAATCTTCTAGATTACTTATGAAACCAGCATTCTTGGAGAATGCTGTCCTTTGATAATTTTGTTACTGGTGTTGTCCCAAAAATATACTGGAAAGGTTTAAGTTATTACAAATTTATAATACCATCTGTAATAATGCATTAACTTTCCAATGAATGGAAACTTTTATAGTTTACTATTCTCTGAGTGAGCTGGAGGGAGTGACCACTTATGAGAATGAATCAGGTCTTTCTAGAAGAATATTCTGATTAGAAAACCTGCCAGACATCATCAGTAACTTCCTTTTCTGGGTATATATCTTTACAAGATCAAGGCATACTTGAGAATAACACTTAATTTTTGGTTTTTATTTTGAAGTATTTCTTGTACAAAATAATTTAAGATATAAATACCAGAATCATGTGCCATAAATCTGTCGTCATGCCCTAATTTCATAGACTTTGAATCTTTGAATATTAAATTCAGATTCAGGATTGGTAATTATAAAGGTATGATTTAAAGATACCTTAACATATATGCTAGTTTAATAGTAACTAGCAAAAACTGCATGTATATATTTATTTATACCTACCAGCACACAAATTTCCATGGTGATATGGACAAGAGAAGTCATCCTTTTCACAGTATTTTCCATACACTTTTCCAAGCTTAATTTTGTGACATAAACATTTCCCACAAACACAAACTCCTCGACCACTGCAAACAGGTTGATCCTTGTGTGACTTGCAACTCTCAGAAGGAAATTGATCTTCATCAAAGTGACATTTATTCTCATTACACTGGAAACACTTGGCATCTAGAAAAACATCATCTACACACTTTCGTTTAGGTCTTTTCCTGTCATCACACTGACAGCTGCAGTTTCTGTGTATATGAATTTTAGTGGTTTCATTGAAACCAATAGGTTTGATTATTGCGTGGCTCTTTCCTCCTGTGACATCACACTTTTTCATTGTAACTGTTACATTGAAAAGAACCTAAATGGGGGAGGGAAAGAAAATATATTTATATGTCCTGATTATTTTTATCATTACTATTATATCTATTAATGATATTCTGAATCAATAATGTACCATCTTATAGAAACTTGTAGTACTTTATAAATTACACATGCACTCTTTCAGAGGTAGATGTAACATCCCTTTTTAATTTCATTTATTTCCTAATTAATGAACTAGAGAGTTAAAGGAAGCAATGACTACTGCTTGTCTGTATTGTACCATTAAATGGATATGGGTTCAAGCCTATTTGAAATGCCTACTTTTCTTCCAATGATTAATTGATGTCCTCCATTAAATTTTAAGCAAACTTGAGAGAGAATAGATCATCTTCTGAATTAAGTCCTTAAAATGTGGGGTTATTGAATATTTAGCACAAGGGAGAGATCAAATAATCTAAAATAAAGAACTACTGCACTCCTGGTTTAAAACCATGAGATAGGATGTCCAGATGAACAATTTTTATTTTTGTTCCAATTTCCTGGGGGCCCAAGTAAAGTTTCAGGGCTTAAATTAGTTTATACATGGTGTTAATGAAGGACAACACGAGTCTTTCTCTGATATTTCTTAAGGGAAAAAGATTTAGGACTCTCTTAGATCTTAAGATCTCAATACTAGGTCATACATTTGTCTCAGGAGATGTGAGCCCACAACTAAAGATCTGGGTTGGCAGGAGTTTTTTCCCTTGAGAAATGACAGATCCTGCCAAGTTTTTCCTTTTTCTCTATTTTTTTTCTTTTTGCAGGACATGATGGGAGTAATGTGTCTATTTGTTAGCCTACCTTATCATCTTCAGGTACTTTGGCAAATGAGATTGTAGGCTTTTTTCCATTTTAGCCTGAGATCCATTAAAACTTAAAAATAATTTGTGGTAGCCTTTTTTGTTGGGATGGATATATATACGTATCTCTACTCCGACCAAAAAGCCTAGCACAGATATGTGTGTGCGCATGCGCACACATGCACAAGCTATGAAAGATCAAACTTTACACTTATATATTACACATATGCAGCAGAAATTAGAATCAGTTTCATAATATTAAAATTAATGCAGTTGGTATTGTATTTGAAATGTTTTTTCTCTTTAGGAATGCTAAGGATTAACAGATGTGAAGGATAATGTGGTCATTGCCAATATTAATAGAGCAAAACTTGGGGTTTATATAATTAAGAGGTCACATGATTCTTCCTGAAAGTCAAACTGTTTATACTGCTTAGTTGAAAGTGAGGGGGTGCAAGGGATTATAGACAAAGGAAAAGGAGAAAAAAAAAAGTAAGCAGTAGGGAAAACCATTCTGCCAAAACTGATTTTGAAAGGAAAAACTACTAAGAGGATACACTTTCTCAGAAACTTTCCCTAGCACAAAGTTTATCTATATTTAATGAAAATCAATATATATATATATATATATAATTTTTTTAAACTGGTGTATAATGTCTTGGGAACAAAATCCATGAAGTAATTATCCAAGACCTACAGAAATAGATACTAGCAATAATTGATTTCAAACAGACAGCTTGTTGGAGCAACTATACTACCCAAAGTTTCTAAATTTTCCAAGGGTGGAAAATACAGCACAGAACTTTAGAGATGAAAAGAAGAAGGATTAGAAATCTTCTAGTCTGAACAGATCATTTAAAAATGAAGCAACTGATGCCTCAAGAGGTAAATGGCTTACTGAAAATCACTGCATTTAATAACAATTCCCTTTAAAAGCTAATTTCTGTGTGTTTACTCTCTATTGTGCTGACACTGGGAGAATCCATATCTCTCCTGGTCCTATTTCCTAACACTGCAATAATCTGGGCCCTTCCCTATCCCCTCACATTTTATTCCTTTTTGGTTAAACAACACTTCTTTTTTATTGTTCTGAATAAATTCTCCCACCGCTTCCTAGATCACTATGAGTTTATTGGGACAATAACACAGTGAACGATTTTGGAAGTCTTAGCCTTTATCAACTGCTCCATCACTCCCATTCTTTTCTGTGGCTTATTACCTTTGATTTCAAATTTATTCTGAGAATTGTCAGATTTGAAACCAAAAAGGTATCATCATCATCATAAGTGTAGACACTGCTTGTTTGAAGAGATGTGCTTTACTGATTTACGGTGTCTGTGACCCCTAAGTTTAAAGTTATTATTATCAAATAAGTATTTAATATAGTATGTATTTGTTTAACTTGAGAGTTTGAGAGGACAGTCAGTGGAGTTAAAACAAGAAGGAACTTTGGAAAGAGACAATAAAAATTACTTGTATAAATGAGATCCTTGGAGTCAGTAGTAAATAAAGTTTTCCAGAATGGTTTGATTTTTCTGTGAGAAAACATGCCAGACAACTTAGTTTATTTTAAATGGGAAGAATGTACACCCACATACTTCATCATTGCTTGTCACATTTCCACATCCGTCTGTGCCTGGTTTTCGGGTCCCATCTGGACAAATGGCAGTAATATTAAAATAGACGCCTTTTACCTCGTTTTCCACCTGAACTTTGACTTCTGAAATGAGTTTCTGCAGAGACATCATTTTTTGATTGTATATCACAAAAGTTTCAAATGTAAGCAATTAAACAGAGGCAAGCTTATTAAATCATTCTAGATTTAATTTTTAATGAAATCAAAGTCTATGTCTATAAGAGGATAAATAAATGTTTATTTATCCTAAATAAATTTATCCTAACTAAATGTAGTGTTCCATATAATGACCCAGTTGTATTTGAGATACATAAGAAATACTGAAGGATTAGACCGTTTGCATTTAAATTGTTCTATTTTTTCACATTTTCTATGACTATACATTTGATGGCTTTAAAGATATTTCTCATTCAGCTTGTGTTGCAAAAATAGTCATTTTAAATACAACAATATTTATATTTTGTGACAAAATTTAAATAAAACATTGAGAACACCTATACTGTCACAAAGGGTAAATCTTAACAGCTTAAAAACCTGGAACGCATTTCTGACAATTTCAGCTATTAAATAAACATTTCTGTTTGAAACACTTTAGGCTATGATGAAAACTAAAATACCTTATTAATACAGAATTGAAAGGTAAATTTTGGCGATGGCATTTCTATACTGTAGACATAAGAATTACTTGCCTGATATGGTCCTGTAAATTCTCCAAGAATGGCCTACGATTTTTGTCAAGTCCCTGGGGTTTGCCCTGTGTCAAATTTGTTCTAATCCTTAATACTGAAATGGGACCACTTAGTAGACAGAAAACCATTCACTCATTTATTCACTTATTTTTACAATTATTAAAAAAATAGCTATGTAAAGTTTATCATGTATCAAACACACACAAATTTCTTCCAGCACAGTCTCAAAATTTTGGTTCCAAAATTTCTAGCTACATTAAATACATACTGAAGATCTGTGTGTATTTCATTTCATAAAGCAGTCTACTGCATGCAAGAATCCTTAACTTATACTTGTAAACAAAAAAGATGAAGTTTATTCCTAAGGAAAGAGTAAGTAGCAGGATATGAAGAAAACATTTTTTCTATTGGCTTCTAATATTTTACTTGAGTAAATTTTCATCTTCAACTGTATAATCAATAAAGAGATATGTGCTTACTGACTGATAATGAACCATGGTGGTAAATCTTATTTACCAACAAGATACTTACTCAAATCAGTAAATTTTATTTGGATTAGATAAGACTCTGCTAGCCACATTTTTAAATCTCCCAGAGAGCTCATTCATTGTAATCACTTAATTGAACATTCTCAGCAAACCAACAGAAACTTGTAATTGTATATAAATGGTGTTGATAGGGTGATGGTTTGACAGATCAGAAGGAAATTCCTAATACAATCAGTGTTCTCAGTTTGCCTTCTGAAGTTCTTTCTCTTAAAAAGTTAACCTTGTTATGCGAATGTTTTTCACTTAAGCAGGTGTAAAGACAAATATCTAAAATATTGCCCAGTTTTGAGATTTAGAAATTAGGCTCCAAACACAATATTAAGTTTCCCTTTTAATATCTAACAAGTACAGAGGCAGATTTTTGATATACAGTTATTTATATTCAATATAATTTATTTTCATTTCTTAATTTCAGCTTGTTATTTCAGTCATGATTTTTATTTAATCCTAATTCTAGTGGCAGTGCTGATGTAAAGGATAAAAAACAAAATGCAGTCATATTCACCATGCACTAAATTTATATGTAATTTTATAAAATTCTTAAAAAGGAAATGCAAAAAATTAGGAGTTAGAATAAAATATTTTTATTCTTTTTCTTCAATGAATTATGAATTGTTTCTCTTGGACTGTGAAGACAAAATAATATTTCAGAAGAATTTTGAAAATATATGTATATGTAAAATAATAACAGAATCTCAACTTAAGGAGGTTAATTAGCCAGAGTAAATCTTATTGGATTTGCTAGTATTTTCCCATTTTTTAAGGTTAATCAGAACTTCAGGCATTAGATACCTATCCTGGGCAAATAAAAAACATAAAACCAAATACTCCTGGTTCCCTTTCCATTGGTACAGTCTGACACACAGTCAAGTTTGTCAGTTTATTCTTTGGAGTTTCTTGTTTGGAGCAATAAATTGTGTCCATACTATAAAAACTAGGGTGATTTCTAACACTGCACATTCCTTCCTTATTTTGATTATTCCTGGGAACAAACTGCAGATGGGAATTAACTGTACATGTTTGATCTTCCTTGATAAGAAGCTCCCCCCAGTCCTGATGTTCTTTTGTAACAATGAGAAATAAAAATAATTAAAGATACTCTTCCTTATTTTATCCGACATAGTTTTCAGACAGAGAACAATTCCTTGGCAAAAAACAAAACAAAACAAAACAAAAAACTCACAAGAATTATTTTTCTTTTAAAAGAATAAAGTTTAAACAAGTCCTTCATTTTCTATTCCATGTCTACTTCCTGACTTTCCCTTTTGTGCTCAAGGAGAAGGGAGATGCTGCATAGAGAAAATGAGAAGAAAAGCCTGAGGTTTCTCATAATGCTTGGGCTACTGTATACACTATTCATTCATCTCTACTGTGTAAAAAAGAAAATCAGAGAATTTGGGAAGTGAGACTTTATCAGTGGTCCATAAGTTCAAGGTAGAGTAAAGCATATCTTTAGTTTGTAAAAAAAAAAAAAAAAAAAAAAATTCAAAGAAAAAAAGAGAAATAGGTGTTACCACACAGAAGGAAGTACCTGGGGCCTAGAGTTAAGAAAGACCTGGGTTCTGGTCCTGATCCCTCTGCTTCTTTTACCCTTGGTTAGCTTGCTTAGCTTCTTTGAGGTTCTATAAATACAAAATGGGAGTACTAACATCTGCCTTATGGATTGGTTGTATGGATTAAATGAGGTCACATAAGGAAAATAACTGTTTCTCAGTGGTATTAATGTAACAATCAGGGACGCCTGGGTGGCTCAGTCGGTTAAGCATCTGCCTTCATCTCAGGCCATGATCCCAGGGTCCTAGGATCGAGTCCCACATCAGGCTTCCTGCTCGTTGGGGAGTCTGCTTCTCCCTCTCCCTGCTCCCACACCGCTTATGCTGTCTCTCTCTCTCTTGCTCTCTCGCTTAAATAAATAAAATCTTAAAAAAATAAAGTAAAAATCACAATTATTACAACATCTTAACAGTGATTATTCTATCCAGGAATGACCTACGCTGAGAGAGCAGATGTTTCTGTAAATCTTTGCATTTGGCACTCACTCTTGATAGACTAGGGACAGTGTACAACTGTCAGTTCAAAAAAATAGTATATCTCTTAAGGTGATTCTTTTAATCAAACTAATTTGATAATACTGCTAAAATAACTGATTAAACAATCAAGTAGTTTATCTAGGAGACCCTAAAATAGTCCTCTCCGTAATCTCTGTACATGATTTGGTGATGTATTGAACATTTCATTTAGAAGAAAATTCAGGTAGCCTCTAGCCCAACTTGAGTTTACTATCAATGAGACCATGAGGTCTGAAGTCTGAAGTGACTTTCCCAAGGTTACAAGGCTAGTTAGTGATAGAGCCAGGGCTAAATTCAGGTTTATAATTTTTAACCTAATTTTCTGTCCATGATTCCTCTCAAGATGACAGGGCAATAATTTGTATCTTGCCATAGAAATTGGGGTTAAAAGTTTATATGAAAAAATTCTGTGTACTATATACATACCTGATAGGCTTCTACTACCAAATTATTGAGGTTTGCAGCCTTTGATTCTATTTCACCAGCAATGGTGCCAGGCAAGAGGGGTAGAAGATCCTAGAAAACATACCAATAATATTTACTTAATGACAGTAATTTACTTAATGACAGCTCAGTAATAAACAAATATTAAAAATTATTAGAGTTATATGTGGAAGATGAGCCATTACATGAATGAAAAAATATGATACAAGAAAAATATAAGCAACCAAGTAGGGCACCAGACCACATACACCAGACAACAAATGAGAGTGTATGTATTGTATGTGCATGAGCATGTATGTGTGCACAAATTACATGTTGACCTAAAAACCCAATCAAAGTATAGACCAAGATTTCCCAAAGTATCTCCCATGTTCCATGGAATATATTTATCAAAAGAGTTGTGAGGGCAAATAAGTTTGGGAAGTTCTGCATATGGTTTCTTCCACTTAGATACTCAAAATGCACACTTGGAAAGTAAAGGTTGAGAAGTGTTGAAAATAATTTAGCAGTATTTGTTGTAGCATTTCCAACATTTTCAAATTATAAAACCCTTTTCTCATGTAGCATATTTTGCAGAACTAATGTTCCATGGAGTGACCTTTAGGACAAGTTGGCCCTGAATGGAGAAAAAAAAATTATTGTCACTAGTGGAAGCTTCATGGAGTGGGTATTTTTGATGGATGTCACCAAACAATTTTGGAGAAAACTCTAGGTATTCCTAGTGAGAAAATGAGAATTAGCAAAGGCTTAAAGGTTTACCTGAGTTCTAGATGAAATAAGAAAAGAGAAGAAACCAATCTGACTGGAGCGAAGGCTGAATATTTTTAAGGAATCAGATTATGGAAAGTCTTAAAAACCATTTATACACTCATTTTACCATACACAAGTATCATTAAGCTCCTGGAGTATGCCAGCCACTACTTGGACATTAACAATTTGGTATCTTAGGTAATAGGTAAAATCTATCACTCACAGATTTTTAAAAAGCATTTATCTAACCTTTATCAATTACCTATTATGTACCACTTTGGAGTTTCCATCCTTAAGGATCTCACAGGTATATAAATGACAATTTCAAAAAACACAATATACACATGAAGTAACAGAGATAATGCACAGACCCTGATGAGAAGGATGCCCAGCAAGCATTTGAGGGCTGGGGAAGTCTGTCAGGGATTGTTTCCCAGATTAGGTGACTCACGAGCTGTATCTTAAAGGATAACGAAGAGTGAGCCAAGTAATAAGGGAAAGAGACTTCCAGGCAAGGGGGAGAGGTAGCAAGAATAAGGGCACAAAGGAAAGTAAGAGCCTGGTAAGTGTGTGTGCACAGGAGGCTTAAAAGCATGGCTAGCGGGACAAGTATATGGCAGAGAATAAGGGGCGATATGAGAGGCAAGCAGGGACCAGATGGTTTCATATGCCACCTTTAAGACTTGATCCTTTAAATCAGAGAGAACCACTGGGATATTTTGCTTTAGGGAGAACTTTGGCCACAAATTGTGATTTAATAGATCATTCTGCAGCCAGGTGGAGGATGAATTTAAGAGACAGGTTAGGAAGCTGTTACAACCCAGATGAAGTTGGTTGATAAAAATATCTCTGGGCAGGGCGCCTGGGTGGCTCAGTTGGTTGAGCAACTGCCTTCGGCTCAGGTCATGATCCTTGAGTTCCGGGATCGAGTCCCACGTCGGGCTCCTAGCTCCACAGGGAGTCTGCTTCTTCCTCTGACCCTCTCTCCTCTCATGCTCTCTCTCACCTTCTCTGTCTCTCAAATAAATAAATAAAATCTTTAAAAAAAAAATATCTCTGGGCAGCCAAAGTAGGTGACTGCAAAGACATACACAGGACTTTTGGCAGAACTTGTCAGGATTTCTGAGAAGTTTTATGGTTTTATCTATCAATAAAAATCTTTTTAAAGGAGTAGGGAGAAACGCTAAAACCAATAACAACATCAAGAAATAACACATAGCAGAGAAGGACAAGGCTAAAGTAGTAACAAGCGGCAAAATAATATGAAATTCAACTATTTTTTTCTCTCTATACTAAAGTTTTTTTTTTTTTTAAGTTACAGTCCCATTATTTTTTTCTTTTCAAATGTTTATTTAAATTCTAATTAGTTATCATACAGTGCAATATCAGATTCAGGAGTAGAATTCAGTGATTCATCATACATACATACAACACCCAGTGCTCATCATATCAAGTGCCCTAGTAATACTCATCACTCACCTCCCTCCATCAACCCGGACTTTGTTCTCTATCTTTAAAAGTCTCTTATGGTTTGTTTCCCTCTCTCTCTTTTTCTCCCCCCACCCCATATGTTCATCATCATCAGTTTTTTGTTTCTTAAATTTCACATATGAATGAAATCATATGGAATTTGTCTTTCTCTGATTGACTTATCTCACTTAGCATTATACATTCTAGCTCTTCCCATGGCATTGCAAATGTCAAGACTTCATTATTTTTGATAGCTGAATAATATTCCATTGTATATATTTACCACATCTTCTTTATCCATTTATTGGTCGATGGACATTTGGGCTCTTTCCATAGTTTGGCTATTGTTGATAATACTGCTATAAACATTGGGGTGCATGTACCCCTTCAATATGTATTTTTGTATCATTTGGGTAAATACCTAGTAGTGTAATTGCTGGATCCTAGAGTAGTTCTATTTTTAACTTTTTGAGGAACTACCACACTGTTTTCCAGAGTGGCTGACCAGTTTGCATTCCTAAAATTCAACTACTAAACTGAGAGGTAAAGAGGAGGGGACTTAAGCTGTTAGGAAAGTATGGCCACGTACATAACCTCTCTGAATGTGTTTCCTTATCTTTCAAATGGCCTTTAAATTGGTAATACTTCCCTCATTGTTTTGTGTATTACACGAGTTAATGTTAGGAAACTTAGTGCCTGACAATAGTTAGTATTCAATAAATGTAATCTGTTACTTTGTTCACAAAGTAGTTTGGGCATTTAATTTGGGCTAGAGCCCTACTTCTGTTAATATTAATGGTTATTACATTAAAAAGGGGTTCCATGGTATACCAATTTGGGAATTGATTAAAATTTCACTGAAGATTTCTAAAGGAAGAAGTGGCATGATTAAAGTAGTGCTTTCAGATGAGCTAGACATTGGTCAGGTATTGGGGAAATTGGTGGAGGGAACACCAGCTTTGTAGCTAATGCAAATAGTTTCAAGCATTTGCTGAAGATGAAAGAAAATTGTAGTTTCTCTGCAGTATTAAAAGAAATAAGTAAAGGACAATAGGAGTGGAAAGAAGAAGCAGAGACAACAAAGGACTTGGAGATTCTGTGACTAGACATGTGCAATAAAAGTTAGGGTATCACAACGTCATGAAAATTAAAAAAAAATATAAGGTGTGGGGGGGAGTTTCCTGGAAAAAGGGACCTAGAAGACTGTGAAAAGAACATGACAACAGGGTCCCAGAAGCAGTTTTTTGTTGGAGGTGGGTCCCACAATGCTGCCACAGTGACATGACTGCCAAACATCTCTTCTGTTTGTGGATCTCATCTGGCCTGAAGGATTGTGGACAAAACCAGTATTATTCTTGCATAAGAAAGCTCTGACTGGGTCAGGCACTTCAGTGGCTCCTCTCGTTCCTTTATTGTATGACCTACACCAAATCTAGGTATGTTGTTACTATCGAAAACTAAGCTGATATTCCCCAACCCAATCTATTATAAGAATATGCCCATGGACCAGAACAGAAGCAGAAATCCAGACATGAAAAGTGTGGTTGCAATGTGAACTATTTTTTTTACCTGATAAAAATCTCCATTATTGTCACAGTCAGTGCCACACTAACTATCAGTCCCCACACTTGGTTCTAGGTGTTACATAGAATATATATGTAAATACTAATTTAAGACACTGTGGTATACATTAGTTAATACATTATTAAAATCACATTGTACAACGTACAGTAACTCTAGAATCCTTACCTGGGGATCTAAGAAGTATTCTAATTTTAACTACCAATGTAAACAGTTTAATTTTTATTTTTTGGGAATCAACGTACCTTATACCAATGAAACTGTTTTCCTTGAACTGCAAAGATCACATTAATGTTGTTGTCTATTAACTTTTCAGAAAGTTGGCCTAGTGAGGGATGTTCCTGCAAAGGATAATGAAAAAAAAGAAGGGAGTGAAATTTTGTAGCTCAATCCTACTCATACCCAAGCATCCATTATGAAGAAAACCATATGACTAACATAAAAATGTATTATGTTTGGAAAGATTATGGTTTTATTGGAGTCATTTAAATTCTTTAAAAAAATAAGATCAACATCAATATATTAAGGATATTTTCTAGACAAAGTTCCATAAAAACCAATAACTCAGAAACTTGAAGAGGGCTGACTCTATGTTGTGTGAAGTGTGTTCAGCACCTCTTTAGATTAACTTTGGCCTCACAGTGATATAACTGAAAGATAATGTACTACTCAGAAATAGAGACACATTAGTGATAATTATATTCTGAAATTTAGTAACAAGTGCTGAAATGCAAATATATGCATGCATAAACATAAGTACATAAATATTCAATATATAACATGATACAGTATGAACTTTGTTTAAAAGCGGAAAACCCTGTATTCAAATCCAAGGCTGTCACTTTATGATAAAAATTGTATCTCAAGTCTATCCTCTGTAACATGTCAATGGTTTTTCTTTCATGATTGCAAGCAAGATTAAAAAGATATCGATTATATATGATCTATTTAGTGCAGCTTCTTACATATAGTAGGTGTTCAAAACTAATAGCAATTACCATGATTTTTATTTCCAACAGCTTACACAAAGTGTATACAGATCTCTCAACTTATGAGTATACCTAACCTTTTGGTCATATGATATATTATAAATCTGTTTTACTTTGGTAAATAAAACTTATGCACAGCCAACTGTGACATTCTTTGTGTTAGTGAGAAAGCTGGGGAAGAGTAGGAGAAAGGGTATGCAATTTAGTAAATATGAGAACTCTGCCAACTACAGAATGTTATCTAAAGTCATATAGTTAGACATGATACTTGATATTTTTTCTTTCTAAAAATGCTCTTCCAGAAATTAAAAATGATGACCTCAAATAACTTCATAACTAGACACTTTTCAGAGGGATGATGTCAAACTTCACCTGCAGTGGTCCTCACCTGTTCACTGGTGCTCAGTTGTATTAGCTAAGTTGCAAATAAGCATCATGTGACTGAGCCTAATTAGTATCATGTGATTCAAGTTCAAATAACTGTAGTTTTTATTTCTCCTTTCACCCTCCAATGTTAATTATGCTTTCTTTAAGGGGAAATTTTGCTAAACCATCTTGGTTAACATTTCTGTATTTGGGCAAACTATGTGAACTTAGTAAAAGAGCTAATTTAACTAGAGTTTCCCTTATAGCCTAAGCTCTGAGACCCACATATTAAACTTACGTACATATAAGATATAGCCTTGTATTTAAAAATACTATCACTAACATGAGTAACTGCTGGGATCTGATTACCTGTGCCCTTTTCTCCAAATTCACATGTTAAAATCCTAACCTCCATGGTGATGGTGTTAGGAAGAGGGCCTTTGGGAGATGATTAAATCATGACGATGGAGTCCTCGTGAATGGGATTAGTGCCCTTATAAAAGAGGGCCAATGAAGAAAGCCACCTTGCCCCTTCCACCATGTGAGGTGGTGGAAACATTACAGCTAGCAGGTATCATGTATGAACTAAAAGGTGGCTCTCACCAGATCCTGAATCTGCCAGTGCCTCAATCTTAGATTTCACAACCTCTAGAACTGTGAGGAATAAATTTTTATTGTTTATAAGTCACACAGTTTATGGACTTTAGTTACAGCTGCCTGAATGGACTGAGATAATAACTGTAACAATACATTTTATTTTTTTATTTATTTTTCTGGTAGAAACAAATAAAATTTTCGTGAATTTCATTTAAATGTGATATGAAACTAATTTATGAAGAAATTAAAGAAGTATTACCACATGGATTTGCATAAGAAAAATTCTACCCAAAGCAATTCTTAAGAATATAATTTTAAAGTAATAGAAAATGAGTTCCCAAAATATAAATTCTGCCAGATATATTCTTTTTTTTTTAAAGATTTTATTTATTTATTTGACAGAGAGAGAGAGAGAGAGATCACAAGTAGGCAGAGAGGCAGGCAGAGAGAGGGGGAAACAGGCTCTCCATTGAGCAGAGAGCCCAATATGGTGCTCGATCCGAGGACCCTGGGATCATGACCTGAGCTGAAGGCAGAGGCTTTAACCCACTGAGCCATCCAGGTGCCCCCTGCCAGATATCTTCTTGTGCCTTGCTCTTAATACTATATATACTCTTAAAATAGATTTATGACAAAAAAATAGATTTATGACAGTTTCCATAATGCTAGTAAATTAAAAGAGAACAAGTCAATGAAAGGTAAATCTTGTTGTATTGGGAATATTTTTTTAATGGCAACAACTATTTTTGAAATATTTTTGTTTTGACAAAAAAAAAAGTTTGCCATGCATTCCCCCTTAATTTTAAAAATCATTCATGTTTTAAGGAAAATTTAATCCATATGTTTTTAAACTAGTTTATACTTAACTCACATAAAATCAATATTTAAAGAACAGTCCAAAACGTAAGGAGCTTTTGGAGCTTTCTTAATCTCTTTCCCCTTTTCAAAAACAGGAAGTCACATTGACGAAAATTACACATTTAAATCTAAAAAGTTCGCTTGGTCAGAGCTCATTAAGAAGGTCAATTGGATTTTTAAATTTAAAAGAACACACTTTTTTAAACCCTAGAAAGAAATCTGTTTTAAGAGAAAATTCCAGCTACTTCAAGGCAGATTTGTTAAAATTACAAATGTTTAACAGATGTTTTAATAAACCACTGTTGACAGGAGAACTGTGGATTAATGGCCATTTTTGAAGCCCCTTCCCCTTTCCTCTATGAAGCATACTTTCTTTTAAATATTTTATCTTTTATGTCTTGTATTTCACTAGCAGAACACTCCTTCTCCGCCAGCTGTCCTATTCTAGTGACGTCACTGTTTCTCATCTCTAACTCCCCCTCTGCCTAACCTATTATATATTGTTTCTCTAAACTCTGAAAATAATTAACAGAGATAACAGGCATTTCAGGGGCAAAATGGAGAGGGAAAGCAATGTGCCAAGACAGCTGCTAAGTATTTAAAGGCAAAAGGATTCCTCTGACATTTTTCTTCTTCACCAACACCTTTGTGGTCACTTGTGGGAAATAACTTCTAAATATCAAAAGGGAGGAGGAGGTAAGAAAGATTCACTGGGAGCAATTCCAGTTAAAGCGATAATTGTGTAAAGGTGTATGGGAGAATTTTAATAAGGTGCGGAAATAGTGACCAAAACAAGAAGTGTTAAAGATTGTCTTCATAAAGCTGAACCTCATAGTAAAAATTTTTATAAGCTAATAAGAGAATTTGTAGTATGAAATATCATAATAAGATGAAAAAAATCCCTATGTCTTATTAAAATAAGTACTCGATTATCTGGATAATTTTTTTACCGTTTACTTTTTAGAAGAAAGATAACATGAAAGCAGTCTGCTAGCAGAGATTTATTTAAAGATGAAGACTTGAAATTCTGTGTTGTCAGTCCCCATCTTATTACAATAGTGTATTTTCTATTTGCATAGTTGCACAGTAGTAATCACATAGATCAGGGTTTCTCATCAGTGGTACTAGTGACATTTTGGGCTGAGTGTTCCATATTGTGGGTACACTGTTCTTGTCTGGTGCACTGTAGGATATTTACCAATATCCCTGGCCTCTACCTACTAGATGTCAGTATCTCCTACCTTCTGCAGTTGTTGTAACAACCAAAATGTCTGTGGAAATTAACATGTCCTCTGGGGGACAAATCACTCCAGTTGAGAACCATACCAAGAGCAGGGGCTCTGGAAACAGACCACCTGGACTTTAATGGCTGGTTCTGCAATTACTAGCTATGGAACACTGGATAATTGTTGTAACCTTTCTGTAATCCAGTATCTATAAAACAGGTATAAATACTAGTACCTACCTCTCATAGTTATGGTAGGGATTAAATGAGTTAATATGTAAAAAGGCTTTTACTTATCATTCTTAGTTATTAAATCCAGATTACTGGTGAGTGGGGGCTCATTCCTGATGTCACACTGCTTGGCATTTATGATAGGCACCACTATGTAGGGCTCTGTGACCACAGACTAATTCCTGATCCCTTTAGTACCCCCATTTTCTCATTCATAAATGGAAGTAGTAGCAATATCTATACCTCACTGTGATGTTGGGTGATGTTATATACTGTAATGGGCAAAATACTGCAAGACAGAAAAGCTAAGTCTCCCAAGAGAGAGAATTTGCTTTTAGTTTTAAACGGCCAGTGTGGAAAACGTTATAAAGAACACACTTTTACCCCCTGCCCAGATACAGGATGGCTACCTTTGATCAACAGCTGATGTAATTCTGTGTGACTCAGGTTTGAAGTCATTACTGTTTTATGGCATTTATAATTTAAGACAATTGAGAGACCAATAAGCTGAAATCAGGCATTTTGTTAGTTTTTAAAGTTGTAACAATATTTTTAAAAACTCAACTGCATCCGGACTTAAAATATCACTTAAAACTTTCTAGTTGCATTCTGCCTAGGTGACATTTCCTTTACTTTCCTGATTGTGCATGTTAATAAAAACCAGAAGTACTTAGTGAAAGTCTTTTCTCTAAACTGGTCTTTTCTCTTTAATTAATTTTAGAAGTTATGGTTTTATGTAGTGTTAAGCAGAGGAAAAAGTAAGAAATAAGAAGAAAAGTAAGAAATAAGAATATTGGGCGCCTGGGTGGCTCAGTTGGTTAAGCAACTGCCTTCGGCTCAGGTCATGGTCCCAGAGTCCTGGGATCGAGTCCCATATCGGGCTCCCGGCTCCACGGGGAGTCTGCTTCTCCCTCTGACCTTCTCCCCTCTCATGCTCTCTCTCACTGTCTCTATCTCAAATAAATAAATAAAATCTTTAAAAAGAAATAAGAATATTATTACAAGCTTTAGGTGAGCCATATTAGAATTACTGTTGTTATTATTCTCATAACTACAAATCAGCAATCTCCATGAAACTAAATAAATACTAATTCCCTTAAAAGGATGGTTTTGGTTTAAATGGTCTCTCCATTTGACTTCAATAGCTATTGTGCTGTTAAACCTCAGTCTGTGACAAAAGGTAGTAGACTTGGGGGGTTATTCTAGATTTGTTTTCATTAGATACAGGATTCAGTGTCATGCAAAATTAGGACTACTGTGTAAACTTGGGCTTAAGAAGTACATTTTTAAGTGTTCGAAACATTTAGAATAATAATTATTTGGGAAGACTTCAGAGCTGAATAAGCTTAAAACTATTTTTTTAAGTGAGTCTTAACTGAGCTTTCTTTCTGTGTCAGTCACTCACTCGCATTCACTGGTTTTCTGAAAAGTAGCCAATGCTCAGTCAGTATGAAAACTATGGTGTAGGGGGCAAGCTGGAGCTCTGAGAATCAAGTATCCTGGGAAGATGTTTACCCTCCCTTTCCACTTTATCCATCCTGGATGGGTATGATGATGCCGACTCTATCAAGTTGATAGGGAGATTTAATGAGCTAAAGTATGGGGAGGGTCCAGCAGATCATCTAGTTCAGGGTCAGTAGTAATAAACGGAAGCAGCCAGCACAGCATCAGGTGAAAGCCCAGTGTTGGATTTTGGTATTAGACAGTTTAGGTGTGGATCTTGATGGATATTTGTAGTATCTCAGTGACCTCGTATAAATGAATCTGAGGGCTCTAAGTTTCAGTTTTCTTATTTATAACATGGGTTGTGGTGAAGACTAAATGAGCTAACTTAAACAATATGCTCACACTGTGCTAGCACAAAAGATGTGCTCCTTGAATTAACATTTTGATTAATATGTATCTGACACAAAGAAGGTGAGAAGCAGAAAAGGAGAGACATTTAACATTTTCTGAAGTTATTTCTAAGTTATTTTTTTGTTATAGAGCATAAAAATGTTTAACAGGTCTTTTTACCAAAAGATTAAAATTGTCTCCTCACATTCCATGTAAGACAGCATTCCATGCTGTCTGAAACAGCATTAATTATAAATGAGTCTCCCCAACATTTGAAAATGTCGGAAATAACCCTTAAAAGGAACACAAATAAATATAATAACTTTAACTTATGTTAACTCAGCAGTGTTATGGATTAAATTCGTCAAGTATCTTCTCAGGCTCGCTTTCTTCATCTGCAGTTCTGGAAAAACTGAATATAATTCCAAGTAGTTGAGATACATGGTAAAAAAAAAAAAGAAGGCTTCCTAGGGGAGCCTGCATGGCTCTGTCAGTTGAATGTTGGACTCTTGATTTTGGCTCAGGTCATGACCTCAGGGTTGTAAGATCAAGCCCTCGCTTGGGTTTGGCCCTGAGCATGGAGTCTGCTTAAAATTCTCTCTCTCCCTCTTCCTATGCCCCTCCCACTCCTCACACAGCCTGCTGTGCTCACTGGCTTGTACTCTCTCTCAAAAACAGAACAAACCAAAAAACTTTTAAAAAAAGAAGTCTTCATAAATGGCTTACTGTAAGTGAATAACGTGTTAAACATAGTTATATGAGAAGTCACAAGCAGAATATTGACTGTTCTTACCCATCAGGAAGCAAAACTCTTTAGTAATGCCTAATACACCTTCTGTAATTCAGCTTCCATCCTCTAAGGTGGTGACCAATTCAGCAGCTAGTATATCCAAATGAGCTTCAGGGGAGGGAGTGAACTATAAGGCCAGCAGTAAGGGAATTCTGAGGAGTTATATGATAGGAGGGGTGAAGAACCTCTGGCCATAATATGATGAGGCACAAAAGAAAGGCTGAGTCCAAAAAGTTATACCAAAGCTAAGCTACTAAATATGTTTAAGAGTATGGTAGGATTTTGCCTATTTGCATGTCTTTATCCAGAACAGAGAGTCACAGCAACCTTTGAAAATCCATTAATAAGTGTTCATTGCATGACCAGTGTGCTTCTTCCAAATATTTGCTCCTTGGCTGCCTTGCACTATTACTAGAGACCTTTGTATTATTCTTGGCCTCCACCAAGGATGGGGTGAATGTTGTAAGGAAGGCTCTGAGTGAGGTTGAGAATCACTCTGGAGGAGCTGGGTGAGGAGAAACGTTGAAATTCCAGACCCTCAGTATTAATAACCTTCTTCTACACTATTAATGTTTTTTTATACTAATGTCTACTGGTTGAGAAAGAATGCCATATTTTAAGCTACCATTATTACTGGATGAATTATAAAACTATATTACTATGCAAATTTTCATTCTGGAACTTGGAGAAAAAACAGTGGAAAATTAATTTATTCAATGGTATAACATTATTTTCCAATGACCATATACTAATATATAATAATATGTAAATAGAAACTATTTTAAATTATATCTTATTTATTCATATGAACCAAATTGTGTGTTTTATGTCTTCCATAAGTAAGACTGCAACCAGGAAATAAGAGCAAAAATTATGCCAAGGACTTCAGCACTCTATCTCTTGTACTTTTCCCTTGAGACATTGTGGCAAAGATTTTAATGTAAGATTGAACTGGACTGAGCCCCAGCTCTGCTACTTATTAACTTTTTAGCTCTCTGTCCTTAGTAAACTTAATTCACTACTTCTACGCTCAGTTTTTCTGTTGTTTTTTTTAAAGGATAATTATGACTACCCCATAGACTTGCTGTGAAGATAAATTCGATAGTATATGCAGTACTTGCTATAGTGGTTTCAGTTAATAAATACCCAAAACATGGTAGTTGTTATTATTCTGGAATTCACATTGATCCTCATGAAATAGCTATGTGTACAAATAGTAGAATTCTGGCCCATGTAATTTAGTCATATAAAAGGTATTTTATCAGTTACTTCCTTTTATAAATAAAACAACCAGTGTCTTAGACCAAAAAGCTCAGATACCATTCAACATTACTGGTGTTGACTGCTGGAAGTGAAGCCAGGAAGCGAAGTGTTTGATTGCTTGTCTAACTTATACCTTCTTAAATTCCTCTATAATGGCCAAATAGGAGAGGATGGAGATCATTTTAAAATAAGCAGATAAATGTGCTTAGAGTCATGTTCAGGGTAGCTTTGGATATAGGAAGTTTCAGAGCAGTAGCACATCTTGCAGATATAAATGCATAGTCGAGGGATCAATCAAAATGCTTCAGCTTCTTTTGTTTTAGGACAGTGTCCCTGGAAATGAAGGGAATGAGAATTCTTAGGAAGAGGATCCCTTAAAACAAAGTCCTGGGATAAATGAGATAAAAATATTTTTCTACAGTGTTAACAAACACATTGCCCCTTAGTTTACTCGATAAGCATCAGTGACATGTGGAAGGTTCATTCTTTCAAGTGGGTAGAGCAATGTTCAAGAAGGTAAATGGATTTCATGAAAGACTCCAAATTCCTGATGTCATAAGAGCCCAAACACTGTGTAAAATTCTATCAGAATTATAATTTATTTCCATAAGGTTATATGGCATGGCATATGTCTAAAATTATGAGAGCATTTCTTTGCCTTAAGGAATCTTTCCTAGATGTACAACGGTAGCCTCTAAAATACAGTTATAAAGACATGACTTCAGTGACTTGGCAAAAATTCAAAAGGATAGTGCACTGCAATTTGAGAAAATGTGATTATTATTTTTTCTTTAAAAAAAGAAAAAGCTTCTCCTTGTCTCACAGTAGAATAGTTCCTCTTGCCTCCTCCTCCACTCCCTGGTAAATAATTAGCGCTCTATCTCAGATTTAAAAAGGTTAAATAAAAGGAAGGAAAGATAAGAAATGACTAAGTGAAAGTGGGTGGGTCCACCACAGTGAAATGTGGCTAAATAGAATAGAATTAGCAAAGAGAAAGACTGTTGGAATAATTCCAAATCCCAAAATTTAAAATTCAAATTCTAGTTACATTTTAAAATCCTTAAATTTTGAGGCTGTTATCAAGAAGCTAAACCAATCAAGGGTTGAATTTGTTCTATGCAGTAATATACTTGCTCCCCTAGATTTGTAGTAAGTCTGGTAAAATATCCCAGATTAAGTAAATTTAAACTATTTAATGACTCACACAAATTTCAGCATAATTTATATGCTTCTAATATTGCAATTCCCAAACTGTGCATGAGGTGGCTTGGAGTACTACAGTACACCCACCAGAATGCCCTGAAATATGGTTAATTTTTAAAGTGATAATTCAGCATCTGTCAGGTAGCCATGAACTGCTAGCTGGAGGTAGTTTGCGGTTTTAAGATTACATTCGTCTCTGTTCCTGTAGATGACATCATATCTTTGCAAAACTGGGCAGCATGAAAATCAATGTGGAACAGGAAATGAGGGTGTTGATGTCCAGTCCGAGTCTAATGCTTGGGAAGTTCCTTCTAGTAAGTTCATTACTAAGAATGACATATATATACACATATATGTATTTTTGGATGAATCATGTATATTATTTTTTGATGATTCCTGTATATTATTTTTTAATATGTTCTTAATAGTTAAGTTATTTGGGCCTAACTACTTAATGACAGAACTGTCAGTTTTTTTTTTTTTTTTGGCCTATGAAAACCAGATGAAAAAATTATTTAGACGCTAAGGTACCAAAATCAGAGAAAGTTCAGAAGTTTTGTTTTAACAAAAGAAAATTACCAAGCTACTAGGGTACCAAAATCTGAGAAAGTTTGGAAGATTTTGTCCTACCATTCAGTATAAATAGTTTCCATCAGAAATAAATGATGCATTATACAGTTGATTTTCTACATGTAGAGTAATAGCTAATGTGGGGAAAGATATGGTTCCAGGTGATTGTATTAAGTATATGATTAGAGCCAAAGCTAACCTTCAGGAAGCAATCCAGATATCCACTATTTTAAAAAAAGAGCCCCTAAATATAGATAAGCTTCAGAGGGAAGTAATGTGGTCCTGAATATGGAAAGCCGGCCTTCTTTTTACTTTTTTTTTTTTTTTCTCTTAGTCTATATTTAGTTCTACCTATTATACTGTGAGGATTCTTCAGGCCAAATATCCTTTTCTTTCCAATCTTTAATATGTTTTTAGATACCAACTCTGCAGAACAAGTGTGTGTGTGTGTGTGTGTGCGCGTGTGCCCATGCATTTCCTTTAAAGTTCTTTACTTGCATAAAAAGTAAGCTCTTTTATCACTTTTATTTTTACATATTATACAGTGCTTTTTAGCATAAAGGAGAATTAGCTACTAGCTGTTGTTAAACTGTTTTAGCCTTATATCAGTCAGCATTACTTCCTAACTTCTCTCTCATGGTTTTCCTGACTCCGTATCATGCTTGTTTAGATAATTCCTTTGTACAAAAGCAGCTGAATTGCCAATTTAAGCTTACACTTGAGCCAGAAGAGTCTACTACTGAGAAGCTTTCGCTACATTACCATGCTTGTTGATCTGACGTAGATGTTGTTTTTCAGATGGCAGTTTCCGTCATTTGGCACCACTATGCCTGCCAATTTGCTATCCAGAGCAAGATGAGATGTCTGATCTGTCATCACCAGCAGCAATCTTTTAGCTTCTTTTCGCCATCCAATATGACTCTTAAAATAAACATGTAATTAGATCTCGTACAATAACATAGATCTCTACTGTGGTCTTTATCTCAAGAAACATTAAGTTTGAGTTTAACAAACATTAAGTCAGGCTGGAATGAAGTGCATAAATACAGTGCTGTTTCCTAAATAGCACTGACTTTATTTGTATATTCTCTGTTTTACCACAGCCATTTGATTGCACCGACTCCCAGCTGGAGATTTCTGGGGTTCCCTCAGAGGAAGAACAAGCCAGGTTTACGAAGTGCAGAGCACCCAACACAATGTGAGTAGGAAAACAAGCTATTTCAGGCTCTTCTTGGAAAGTGGTGAGTGAAAAGAGTAGCACTTTTGGAAAGGATTTTTCCAAGTGCATAAGTTATTCTTTCCCTTTTATATTTTCCTATTTATAACCCTCTTCCATTTAAGCCCCTCTGTCCTGAACACATACCAAGATGAATAACATTGGTGAGGAATAAGCATTAGAAGAATGTATCTTCTATATTATGTTTTCACTCTATAAGTCAAAGAGAAAATAAAAATCTTAAATTCTGGAGAATTTTGCATCTGAGCAAAAACTCGATAATGTGAAACTTTTTACCTCACAGACAGCTGCCTGCAGCATGGCGTCAAAACCTCCTTCAGGTGTATCTATATTTCCAGAGATCTTTTGTCTGTGAACCGCTTTTTCAAACTCAGTAATATTCTCTGTCAAAGATAGCACGTGGATGTATCCATGAGGAGGCATGCAGTCTAAATTGTAGTCACTATATGGGAAAAGAAGAAATACAAATTCTATTTTGCTGTGCTTCATTCAAAGATTCAAAATACTATTCACAGTAAAATTGTGTGTTTTGATGTAAGAAAGGAATATATATATATATATATAGAGAGAGAGAAATGAACATATAAGCATATAAAATATAAACATATATTTGTATATTTTATATTTATATATTAAATATTTATGTTTATATAAATAAATATATTTTTTTGCCAAGGTAATTTTATTAGAGGAAATCTATACTTTATAAAATCAGGGGAAAATTCAACATTGGTGGATATTTCTTTGCAAGTAGGAAATAAGAATATAATAGTTTGGTGTCCAAAAACTAAAGATTAAGCATGCTTAATATAGGACACCTAAAGAGCTTTTATTCTAATATACATGGTTAATTTTTAAGAATCTGCAGTCATTTCCTATCATATTTGACCATGGTATGGCTGAAAAACATTTTTGGGGAACTGTTTTTAGGAATTTAGTGAAAATATTATACTGTTGTTATTTTAAAATATTGTGCTAATTTTTAAAACATTGCTTGGTGTGAAATTATTGATGAACAGTTTAGTAAAATTGTTTTGAGAATCCCATGATGACCCAAGAGGTGAGAATCATTCCTCAGGCACATGCACATTTAGGGAGAAGGAACATGAAGCTCCATGAGGGGATGTATTCAATCCAACAGTTAGCAGAGCTGTTCTGGTAGATGAGTGTGTGTACTATAAAGTGATCTGGGCAATTTATGGAAGCAGTAAAGAAGATGTTAAAATGAAAGGTTATATTAAGGAAGAGCTGAACACATTTCTCTCTGAGAACTTCAAAGGGTAAATAAGATACTGTCTGAGAAACTTGTATTTTTAAGGTCTGTTCTTGTTTCATAGTGTAGCATGTACTCTTTAAAATCAGACTTTCAAAATGCTAAGAAAAGGGGCTCTTTCCAGACAAATTCTCCTCTTTCCAACTACCCTCCATGTCCTAGCTGAACTTTCTTTGAAGTCACCTCTTAGGCAACATAATTACAAACATCGTCACAACACAATAATGGAAAGATTGTTGCAGTACTGGCAAGGTAAGTACTTTATATTTGACAAACCTTAATTTAACAAATTTGGAGCAATCAAAAAGGACACATACAGAATTCTCAAACAGATATATATATGCATGGTAGCCTGAATTTTGGGGGTTTATCCAAAATCACTAATATTACTTGCGGGTTTTTTGTGATGAAACTGAGTGATATTTGAAAAAACAAAATAAAAAGTCTAAGCTACACATAATCTCATAAGTTTTCAGATAGGAACATATCTCCTCTCCAAATATTTTAATTTCCCACTCAATAAAACAAAAATATAAAATTTAGTGAGTCCTTTATATAAAAACAAAGAGAGATTTTATAAGAAAAAATTAATTTGATATTATGAAGTCCACATCAACCACTAGATACCTGCATTGATTATGAATCCTTTCTGGGTGGATGCTAATGTATGGTGAAACTGTTTTATCAACATAGGAGCCAAATCCAAGGCGGAAGTCACGGGAAAAGTATGCCATTTTTCTAGATAAATCATTTCCAACAGAATTTAATTTTTCAATATTATTATGCATTGATGCTGAGACATCAACCAGATAATAAAGATCCACAGGGTATTTCTTCAGAGGTTGAATTTTCAGCATAAAAGTAGCTTCAGCTTCTGGTTCAAAGAAAGACAGACATTATGTAGTATTCATTTTAAACATCTTGGGATAAGGTCTCAGTTAAATCAGTCACATTTTATATACAGAACAACTAGCACAAATTTGTGCATAATGAATGAAATTAGGAATGTCCTGGAATAATTTTAAGACAATTTGAAAACCACATCAATTTTTTAGTTTCCAACTTCTACAATGTATTTCTCACAATTTTGTGGTGCAGATAGTGATAGTAACAAATGGACTAGTTCAGTATAAATATAATAGAGAATATATTTATCACCATATGAACACGTACTTCCCTTAGTATCTAGGAAAGCACAGCACAATACAGCAGGCAGCATTCTATCTCAAGTGTAGGTGGCTGTCTTGGTTTGAAAGAGGTTTTTGGTTTGAAGAAAAGTAGAAAGGCATCTTAAGAACAGTTACCTCTTATTGGATGAAGGTGCAAATTCATCCTTTTGGGTTAAGGCATAGTTACATATGTGATGTGAAAACTCGAGTACTGAGTAGTCGGTTTACCTATCCAAAAGTAGTACCTCATAATGAATAATATGATGAGATCCTTCTCAACAGTAGTCCTGAGAAGGAATGAGACAGTGGTCTAAAGAATTGTACCCAGCACTGGCACACTGGGGACCGGGGCAATGTAGGGAACAGTAACTGTCAAACACATAGTGGATGCTTGATAAACGTATGTAGAAGAGGGATCATGGAAGCAAAGGAACTAGACAGGAAGAGAGGGTCACCATGAGGAGAAATGTGAGAGCTTCCTAACAAGTGTGTACCATACTATTTTATTTATTTCCCTGTCCATTATCATTTGATACAGGGACCCGTATCACTATATAAAGGCCCTCTGTGGAGTTGGTAATTCTGTATTTAGTTTTTTTAAAATTTCTTTTAATTTATTGATTGATTTTATTTGAGTATAGCTGACACACAATGTTAAATTAGTTTCAGGTGTAAATCTTAGTGGTTTGTCAAGTTTATACATTATGCTGTGTCACCACAAGTATAACCATCTGTCCTGTTACATAGCTATTACAGGATCACTGACTACACTCCTTATGCTGTGCCTTTTATTCCCATGACTTATTAATTCCATAATTAGAAGCCTATAAGTACATAGTAAAAAGTCATCTCTTTAAATTTGGGCAGTTTGTGAATTTTACTTTTTTAAACAATGAAGTAAATGCTTTGTAAGTCATTATTTGTCAGTGGAGGGTAATTTGAGTAGAACAATTTTTTTTTTAATGAACACCAGTTTGCATTTTCAATTGATAGCCTGATTTGCCTTTGAGAAGAATCCTCTAACTTATCAAATCCTATTTTCAGTCTTAATATGCTCAAAAGTAGCAATATTTTCTTTTAAATCATTTTACAAATCAGATGTTTTTAAACCAGTTCCAGAATGTATTCAAAATAAGGTTTTTCTGGTATGTAATAATAATTATGGGAGAAATTACTCATTCCTAATTTGCCTGTATGTGCTGGAAACCCCTTTACTGTAACACTCTTAGTTTTTTGGCCCAAGAGTTTGGGAGGAGAAACTGGGATATGTGAAGCCATCCAGCCCACTGTCTCACTCCTTCCCTTTACGAGCTGGGCTGCCTCTGAAGAGTGTATGTTCGGCTCTGATTTTCCAGTGTCTGGTAAAAAGGCCTGTCCCTGTGGAAGTGTCTTGAGTTTAGGTGGGAAAGTTCAATTCAGGAGAATGTCAGAATCCAGAAAGGGCCAGATTAATAAGAAATAGAAATGAAGCATAACTGGGGAGTGTGGTTCATGTGGTTTAATGTGTGGATCAGCTGCTTCTTCTTCTTCCTCTTCTTTTTTTTTTACAAATTGTGTAGTTGATTTTTAACAGTTGACTTGGGTATAAGGCTGAAGACCTAAGGCACTGGTCACATAGTGTTTTCATCTTGGTGATATTAAAGTCTATGGTGGCTCTGTCTAAGGAAGAATGACTGTGTGTGTTCATGGAGTTATTGAAAAATACACTAGATAGTATATTGTCCAGGTTGTTATAAAGTTGGTGGTTATCTTAGCCAACAGAAACTGTAAAGGCACAGTATTTAGAGGACTAATATATTCAGAGGTCCAACCAAATGTTAGCCCTACAAGGGCCCTCAGCACACACTAGTTACTCTTAGCCTTGGAAGCAAATCCTAGTCTCACTGGCCTCAGCAAAGAAGATGCTGTAAAAGCCTGCCAAATGATCAGGGTTGGAGGGTTTAGGCTGCTGTAGCTTGATTTTAAATTATATAGATGCTGGTCTCAGATATGTACCTGGGTCACTTGAAGACTTCCTCATGGGCTGAGGCCTCAGTAAAACAAAATTTTAATAAAGGGGCAGAAACTCTTTGTATATGTAGGCCCTTTAATCATTGCCAGAGAAAATGATAATTACCACTTCTAAACTGTAAGGCATTTGAAGCACCTAGGTGGTGAACTCAGCTCAGCATCTGACTCTTGATTTCGGCTCAGGTAGTGACCTCAGGGTCCTGAGATCGAACCCCGAGTCCAGCTCTGTCTGCTTGAGATTCTCTCCCTTCTCCCATGGTCTCTCCCCCTCTAAAATAAAGGAATAAGTCTTTTAAAAAATAATAAGCTGCGGGGCGCCTGGGTGGCTCAGTTGGTTGAGCAACTGCCTTCAGCTCAGGTCATGATCCTTGAGTTCTGGGATCGAGTCCCACATCGGGCTCCCAGCTCCACAGGGAGTCTGCTTCTTCCTCTAACCTCTCCTCTCATGCTCTCTCTCGCTTTCTCTGTCTCTCAGATAAATAAATAAAATCTTAATAATAATAATAATAATAATAATAATAATAAGCTGCAAGGCATTTGAGGTTCCCATGAAGTTCTAACTTTAAGCCATCAGCTCAATGTAGGCAGCCCTAGATAAGCTTATCCCAAACCCCATGTTTTGCCTATGACCTTGAAATATTCCACGTATGCTTTCAAGCTGGCTTTTGATGGTTTCATTATATATGAGGAAGAAACCTTCTTGGATTCAGTAGAAATACCTTTTCATGGGAAATGGACACTGTCCCCAGATAAAATCTCCTTCCATTTCATTCTGAGGTGCCACCAACACAGGGCCCAAAATGTAGATGACATTAATGAGATTTTGAATATTTTAGATGAGAAAGAAACACATGTAAAAATAAGACTTAATATCTGTGAGATTATCAATGTAGGCAGCAGTGTCATAAATACTACTCTGAGAGCAGATCTTTTAGTGTCTATTTAAAATATTTACTCCAGTATTTAGTACACAGTAAATATATATGTGTTAGTAATTATCACTATTAGTATTACTAAGTCCCACTAGCATAAAAACTATTCATTTATCTCTGAAGTTTCTGGGTTCGATACAGGCATAACCACCCATAAATGTGTTTATTTATTTATTTTTAAAGATTTTATTTATTTATTTGACAGAGAGGAGAAAGATCACAAGTAGGCAGAGAGGCAGGCAGAGAGAGAGGGGGAAGCAGGCTTCCTGCTGAGCAGAGAGCCCAATGCGGGCTCCCAGGACCCAGGGATCCCCAGGATCCCAGGATCCCAGGACCCTGAGATCCTGACCTGAGCCGAAGGCAGAGGCTTTAACCCACTGAGCCACCCAGGTGCCCCTCATAAATGTGTTTAAACTACATTTGAAGCACATTTTGATACATCATTTCAAAAGGTCCCCATATTTTAATCTTAGTGAGAAGCTCATTATCTATTACTTCTTTCCTGCAGAGTAGGAAAAACCTTAAATAGTTTCTCTGAGAGGAAAGAATATCATCTGGCCCCAAAATGTTTATGCCACTATTTATATTATCTCCAAGAAAGCTTCATTCTTAATACCTTTTGAGATTCTAAAGGCTCAGATCCTTTTTTCCATCCATCAACTTCAAAGGGAAGAAGTGGGTCTGTGACATAGAATAAGAAAGAGGAGTTGGAGGAAAGCTGAGACCTACTTAGAGCTTTTGCCAGTATTGGTTTGAATAGCCCAAAGAATTGAAAGTAGTTAGAAGGAGTTTCAAATCACTCAAATAATGGTGTGAACATCTCTGAAGACTTGGCTACAACCATGACTGGACATTAAGAAAAGATAACTAAAAATGTTCTGCATAAGATGAAATTGAAAAGCCATAAGAAAATGTGGAAAACTAGCAGGAAGAAAGAACAGCCAAATTCTGTTCATTATACTTGGGTCAGGGAAGGAGAAGGCCCCAAAATGACATGGGTTTGAAACATCAAGGCACAGATTCTAGCACATTTCTGAATTTCTCTAGGGGATAAAATGAGGATAAAATGAGGGATATGTGCTAGGGGTGGAGGGGAAATAATGTGTGATTTCTGTATTTTTCTGGTTTTTAAAAAAATTTTTGAATCTAGGAAGAATACCTGAAAAATCTTACATTTCAAGTTAAGCTACATTAAATTAAAGTGTCTTTTGATACAATATTAAAATGAATTGAGTTTGAAATCTTTTCTTAAATTAGTGAGGTATAGATTACACTAATCCTTATCATTTACATTGTATTACTTCTGAAGCAGAATTGGAGAAGTCCCTTCTCTCTCCTACATTCCTGAAACTTTCATTTCAGTGTTCTTAGGGAATATCAAGTAGGATCAGTAGCTTCTTCCTGTTATTTTTCCATAAGGTTGGCAGGTAAAAATAAGAAAAAAGAAGTACAGCTTAAGAAGTAAAAAGTGAAAGAAAATATCACTTTTAAATTTCATTTTAAATATATAAAATATATAATAGGCTCCTACTAACATTCTTTAAAAAATTTAATCAGTATCCATGAAAAAAATTTTAAATTCTTCATAGATGCTACACTGAAGGTAATGCATTTTTATAATTTTTATAAATAAATCAAGTCAAAATCAATATTGGAGAATAAGTGCATTTTAAACTTAGATTATGCATTGTATGTATCATGGTAGAAAGGACTTTTATATTATAAGGAGTGATGGTTCTGTATATCTGCAGTTGGCAAAATGTAGCTTTATATATTATGCCTCAAAGCTGGCACATCTTTGATGCCACATGCAGTTTTTAGATGAGCTTATTAAATAGAATTTAATAAGAATTTGTCACATATGTATATTATAAAATATAGTTCTGTCATGGCTACATTGGAGAGATGACTTAAACACATTAGATAATTCACTAATTTGTATACAGAAATTCAAATAGTAGTGGGAAACTGAATAAAATCAAACCCCATAATGACTGACATAGATATTAAGCATTTCTCTTTTCATTCTCCCACTTCTCATACTGCCTTCACATACCATGATTTACTACCTTATGTTGAAGTCTCCCACATCTTTTTTTTTTTTTTTAAAGATTTTATTTATTTATTTGTCAGAGAGGGAGAGAGACTGTAGGAGCAGGAGGAGCGGCAGGCAGAGGGAGAAGCAGGCTCCCTGCTGAGCAATGAGCCTGACGGGGGACTTAATCCCAGGACCCTAGGATCATGACCCGAGCCACTTAACCGACTGAGCCACCCAGGCGTCCCTGAAGTCTCCCACATCTTTATCCAACCTATATCTCCTGCTGAACTGCAGTCTCATATATAATAAATAAGTCACCACCTCAATTTAAGATGTCTCAGAGATGTCTCAGAACACAGTACCATGCCCTCTACACAGGCATGTATAGAGCCCTCTTCTCTTATTGCCTGAGCCACAGCCCAAGCGTCCCTGTGCTCATCAATCACCAACCCCTGGGGATGACACTCCCATTATCCCTCATGTCTCTCCACTTTTCTCCTGCCTCACTACCATGACTGTCATTGCTTATCTGTAGCACTGAAACAGTCACTCAGCTTTTGAAGTGTTAATTTTTAGTCTCAGGAGGATTCAACCACCATTATAGCTACAAAAATGAACAAACTAAATTCATGTAAGTATATAAATTTAAATGTAACCCACCAAAAAAAAAATGCAACCTTGTAAGTTTCAAATCTCAAGTGTTTAAAAAAGAGCAAGACATTTTGAAAGGATATAGTTACATTTATTAGAAACAAATAATATAAGATAAGCTTCATGTATAAGCTACTGAAAAGTAATGTTTAGGGGTGCCTGGGTGGCTCATTCGGTTAAGCATCTGCTTTCACCTAAGGTCATGCATGATCCCAGGGTCCTGAGAATGAGCCTGGTGGGGCTCTTTGCTTGACTCTTTGGAAAGCCTGCTTCTCCCTCTCCCTCTGCCTGCTACTCCCCCTGCTTGTGTGCGCTCTCTCTCGATCTCTCTGTCAAATAAATAAATAAAATCTTTAAAAAAAAGTAATATTTAGTTAGAAAAACAGGAAAATTTGTATGGAGAGGCATATCACACACAAAAAAGAGAACTAAGATGGTTAATAAGCTTAGAAAGCTTCCTAGTACTAGGAAAAAAGGCAAAATAAACAGTTACATTTAAAAGAGCAGTTATACTTAAAAAACTGAAGAGATTGAAAAGAATGAGAAGACAAGCTTTAATTGGACCCATAAAAGCTTTAATTGGACATCCATTTTTCTTGTGAATAACCTGATAATAGACATTAAAAATCTAAATAAATTTGTATATATATTTTTATTTTTATTTTTGTTATATATTTTAGATATATAAAATAAATATAAAATAAAAGTAAATATGTATTTTATATTTATTTATATTATTCTACAAAGATACATGCATAACAAGTATCATTGAAGGTTTTAAAAAACTTCCTTCAGATTGGATTGGGATTGACATATTTATTTATTCACTTGGATTTCATTACATTTATAGAGTACATTTATAGAAAACTGTCAGTTATAATATTATCTTCCTAATTAGGAACATAAAATTTTTCTGCACTTTTATATATCTACTTAGAGGTTGCACAATGGACCTTATACGTTTTTAAAAAAAACTTTATCCCTAGACAGTTTACATTTTAGGTTGCTGCTATGAATTGATCCCTTTTTCATTATATTTAATATTACATAGGTAATTCACTGATTTGAATATTTTAAAAAAACAACCTGCCTTATTTATTTATTTTTAAAAACATGTATTTTTTGTTTATATAATGATGGCTGAGGAATTTTTTTTTATTTTTTATATTTTTTTAAAGTAAGCTCTAGTCCTGATGTGGGGCTCCAACTCATGACCCTGAGATCAAGAGTCTCATGTTTTATGGACTCAGCCAGCCAGGTGCCCCTGTTTTTTATTTTAAATTTTAAAAGTTAATTTTGGTTGATTTGCTTGGTTTTTGTTTTGTTTTGTTTTTTTAAAGATTTTATTTTTTTATTTGACACAGAGAGAGCGATCACAAGTAGGCAGAGAGGCAGGAAGAGAGAGAGGGGGAAGCAGGCTCCCCAACAAGCAGAGAGCCTGTTGCAGGGCTAGATCCCAGGACCCTGAGATCATGACCTGAGCCAAAGGCAGAGGCTTTAACCCAATGAGCCAGCCAGGCGCCCTGATTTGCTTGGTTTTACCAGAGACATATAATGATAATTTTGCTTTATCTTTTCAAAATGTTTATAACTTGTATTTGGTTTTTTTTTTTTTCCCCAAATTTATTTTAATTTTTCAGTGTTACAAGATTGATTGTTCATGCACCACACCCAGTGCTCCATGCAGTACGTGCCCCTCTCGATACCCACCACCAGGCTAACCCCCCCCACCCCCTCCCCTCCAAAACCCTCAGTTTGTTGCTCAGAGTCCACAGTCTCTCCTGGTTCAACACCCCCTCC
>CM052806.1:43824668-43867817 GCA_028533885.1 Nasua narica | reverse complement strand
TGTATTTGGTTTTTTAGTCTAACTGCTTTTACGTAAAACTTCCAGAAAGATTTAATACATATTAAAGAACTGTTCATCAATTTTGGTTTTGGCAGAATGGACACTAAATTTTACTGTATGATTTTTCAGCATCTGTTGAAATAACAATATATATATTTTTCCTTTTGGCATTGTTTTTCTTATCACATATGATTTAATGTGGTTTCCTAAAGTGTTAATGATTTGATACTAGGAATATGCAAACCTTGTACAAATTGGGTAGCTTCTAGGCCTTCTGTAAAACTAATGGAAGAGTTTATGTAGCATAGGGATAATGCATTTCTTAATGTTTGGGTGAACATGAAATCATTTCTTCCCAAGAAAACATTAAGTACACAATGTGGGTTTTTCTTTTATAATGCCCTTAATTTCTTTTATTTTTATTAGGTTTCTTAGATATTGCCCTTTTCTTGAGCAATATTAGTCATATATATTTTCCTTAAAATTACGTATATTAACATTTATGCATTTTACCATAGCTTTTTATGCTTAATACTTTCATGGTCTTTTTTTCTTTAATATTTGTTTCTTTGGTTATAATATATATAACTGGGTTATTTACTTTTTTACTCTTTCTTAATTAGCTTTGACAACAATTTATCTGTTTTTATTGGACTTTGCAAAGAAACAAATTCTTGGAATTATATATTAATTTTACCTTTTAATTTCTATTTTGCATTTCATTAATTTTTTTCTTAACTTATGAATTCCTTTCTCTTGTTTTCCTTATGGCTATTCTGTTTTTGTTGCTCCTATAACTTAATTTGAATGCTTAGTTAATTTTTGTTCATTCTTCTTTAATAATAAAAGCATTTAAAGCTTTGAATTTTCCTGGGAGCAACTTTTATCACATCCCATATATTTTGGTGTGTGTTGTTGCTTTTACTATTAAATAGTCTATGACTATAGTTTTGATTTATTCTTGGGGACAGACTTTATTTAGGAAAAGCTTTTCTTAGTTCATTATTTAATATTTGTTTATCCTCTCGTATTGATTTCAAAAGTTATTGCATAGTGTACAGTGATATTGACCTATAAAAAGTTTCACTTTTTGGGATTAAGTTTTCTTGTTTAAAATATGATTAATGTCTAAAAATATTCCATGGCCTTTGAAAATATTATTTTATGCATCAAGCACTATAGACTAAATTGTGTTCCCTCTAAATTTATGTGTTGAAGCCCTAACCCATAATGTGATGGTGTTTGAAGATGGGACCAATAGGAAATAATTAGGTTTAGATGAGGTCAGGAGGGTGGGGCCCTCATGATGAGATTAATGCCCTTATGAGAAGAGATACCACGGAGCTAATTCTGTCTCCCTCTCTCTTGTTTATCTCTCTTTCCCTCTCCAGGCACCAAATCAGCCAGTACCTTGATCATGAACTTTCTAGCTTCTAGGACTATGAGAAAATAAATTTCTGTTGTTTAAGCCACCTATTGTACAGTATTTTGTTATGGTAGCAATAGAAGGTAGTGAATGGCATAATCTTACCAATCTAATTACTTTCATTTTTGTGTATCCCTTTCCAAGTGTTGCTTATATATGTCCACACTAGGCTGCTTTATATGGTAAAGAACATAGTTTGTTTGTTTGTTTGTTTGTTTTAAGATTTTATTTATTTATTTATTAGGAAAGAGAGAGAGTGAGAGCATGAGAAGGGAGAAGGTCAGAGTGAGAAGCGGACTCCCCATGGAGCTGGGAGCCCGATGTGGGACTCGATCCCGGGACTACGGGATCATGACCTGAGCTGAAGGCAGTCGCTCAATCAACTGCGCCACACAGGGGCCCATAAAGAACATAGTTTTAATTGGAAGCTGGGAATATGTCTAGAGCCAAGAAAGAAATAAGACTTCATTTTTCTGGTAATCTAAGAATCTGGAAGAAATAGCTTAGCTTCGGAATAGGGAGGTCATGTGTCAATAATGGTTATTTAAAAATTTAATGACAGGACAAGACCACCCAGAATGAAATAATGGGAGACTTGAAGGCAACTGCATATGTCTTAAAACTAAATGCATCTAATTGACTGATGCATACCTGTGTGCCTGAAATTATCTTGCCATGTGTAGTTTGTACACTGGGATTCTCTGGCACCAGAGGAAAATGAATAATTTCCAGTGGCCTACTACATGTGTCAAACTGTGGAATACAATGTAATAAAATGGCAAGTATAAGAGAAATATAGAAGGAGAAATATGTGTTAATCTCAGGGGCCATCACAAAGCAGCTCAAGTTAATTATGATAATTATGAATTATAGTTTTGTGTGTAAAAGTTTATCACACAGGCTCTAAGGGCTTAGCTTAATTTACATCTCTTACTAATTAATCAACTAATCAAGTCAACAAATACTTATGGAGTGCTTACTACAAGCCAGCACTTTGTCAGGCTTTGGAGAA
Organism: Nasua narica; assembly: GCA_028533885.1. Lineage (NCBI taxonomy): Eukaryota > Metazoa > Chordata > Mammalia > Carnivora > Procyonidae > Nasua > Nasua narica. The sequence goes on along the minus strand of CM052806.1, from coordinate 43,865,379 downwards.
ACAGGAATAAAACATGGAAACATGTTTCCATGGAATAAAATATGTGGAATAAAACATGTTCTCTTTCTTTCAGAGCTGGCAATGGAATAGGAACACAATTACATTACAATTTGATCAAGTCTGGAAACATGTAATTATAGTGTGGTCAGGTTTGCAGAGAGTGTCCGAGGCCACAGAGCTAGCTAGCTATAGGCACAAAAAAGAGCAAAATTCTGATTTCTTAATTCTGAGCCCCCTGTTATTTCTACTACAATAATACTGCCTTCCACAAAATATTAAATATGAGCAAATAAAGCTAAATGTAATTTCAAGTCAGAACCATCATAGATTTATTTGAAAATCACCAAACCTGGACGCAGCTGGATCAACACTTCTCCTGGTGTCACCTGGGTATTAATTTCATTTTCACTTGGTATTACATGCACAGATGGGTATTCTATTGAATCAGTCGAGCAGCCTTTGCTTATTAAATTGGAAATAATATCACAACGTTCACTCCTTGATCCACCTGAAATGAAATCCTGTTTAAAAGAAGGAAAATCACTGATGTTTTTAGTGCATATCATCTCAGTTATAAGCAAAGAAAACCACACAGAAAATATTGCAAAGAAGCCATCTTCCAATACTGCGCAGATTATGCAACTATTCAAAATAGCTTCATGTTTCCAATAAGACTAGTAATTTGTCTTAAATAAAGCTTTAATTCCTAAATTTTATTTAAAAGGAAGAAAATGAATATTAAAGAGGATATTTAAACCAAGGACTTTAAATATTGTTAACTGATCACTGTAAAATTATACCAACTTAATTCTTTCTAAATATGTTATGTGGGAAAGACTGCTTCAAAAAAAATTTATTCAAAATAGGCCATTCAGTCATTCCACATGTAAGTCTCAGTTCTCAAGGAACCCAGCTGATATGTTTATTATATACTATTATATTTGGAATATAGAGCAAGCCCTCATGAGTCACATGCCTAATAAGGTACTAAAAATAAAAAAAAATGAATTGGAATTCTATATTTCTTAGACCATAAAATCCCCCAACTTCTTAGACACACAATAGCTTGGAAACAATTTAATAAACCAAGGAAGATGTTTATAATGAGGCTGGGAGATACAAGATTGCAGCTAAAAATTCTCCTAATTTTGTAACTGAATCTAGAGCTTTTATTACCATTCAGCATTGGTTGGTTGTCATTCAATAGCCATATAATAAACTTGGAATTAGTGGAGCAAGCTTAAAATTTAATTTATCGTGACTGAGAAAAATTTGATATATTTATTTTTCATGTAATCATTCAGGTTTTTCCCTAAGAACAGGAAACGTATCAAAAAGTATAGAAATATGTTTTATTATATATAATGTTGGCCTGAATTATTTGTAATATTTGTTTACGCATTAGCTGGATATTTGCTTAGTGATCTTCCTGGAAGTGGCTATTCTGATCGGGTATTCAGTCTTTCCTCCTTTAGTTCAGCTGATTCAGGGAATTGGGTTTCCAACTAATCGTTCAGTCAAAGAATACAGATTGAGTACTTACTCAGGGACAGTAGTTTGTTAGATGCTGAGGATACAGAATGGAACAAGACCAACTCCCTCCTTGTCATCAAAGAGTTAATAGACCCTTGTGAATTCAGCCATTAAGCAAGTAAATGTAATTATTATGGGCGTTAAACTTAGGGGAAGCACAGAATTTCATAGGGTTATGGAAGAAGGAGACTATGTCAAGTTCAATATTAGTTGAATATTAGATCACTAATTATGAATAGGACATCTGTTGCACTGGTGAGCATTAGATGGGATGGTGGTAGGCAAAATAAAAACACTTCTACAAGGATTTTAATTTAATTCCTCTCAATTTAGAACAGAGTTGGAAAACTAGGGACAGTGGGACAAATACAATTCATGGCTTGTTTTGTATTGATTGACTGCTAAAAAATGTTTTCTACATTTAAAAAATGCCATAAAGCAATAAAAAAGAAGAACATGCAAGAGAGACAGTATATGGCCCACAAAACTTAAAATTTTTTACTGTGTGGCCCTTATAGTACTGATTCTAAATTACAGTGTGAAACACACTTGAAATATAAATATAATTAAAAGATAAAAGAGGACACATCCTTTTAAATTAAGATGTCCAGCTGTCATTTGGTAAACCACTTCATGGGAACAGAAAAATTCAATTTGCTCTGTTATTGACACCTAGATTTTTAGCGTGAAGTTTAAAAAGTCCACAGCCTTTATTTGTTGCATCCAAATTTATTCATCTATTGATAAAACTCAGAGGTACTCATGTAAGATTTAGTTTATAAAAAGTTTGGGAGTTCCTCAAAGAAAGGTGGCATAGACTGCTATCAAAGGTATCACTTTCCTTCAGAAAGCTCCAGGATAGCTGGGGGTATCCCTCCTGTGTTAGAGCTTGAGGAATAGGGAGGGTGCAGGAGGCTTGGAACCTCGATGCTCTTTCTTGTCTCAAATGACAGGCCACAGACAAAGGGCCACACACGTTTAACAGGTGTAAAAAACCCCAAGACTTCAAATCAAGAAAGGAAATAAAGTACAAATAATTCCAATTTTCCTTTTCAACTAGGGATTTTGTTATTTTTGTATACTGAAATGAAAAAGAAAGGAATATGGTTAATTCAACTGCAACGATACATCACACTATGCCATTTGACCTTTAAATGTCAAATCATTTTGCTGAAATAGGCAAAATAGTCTCAATTATTTTGCAATGTCTGAATCAGCGTGGCTGTTTTTACTCCACTATAAAAATTGAGTTGGGAAAACACTGCCAATTTGACAATTAGGTTTGAGAAGGGAAGAAAAGACCGTGACATCAAAATAAAGAATGGAATGCTGCCCCTACCCACTGTGGCCTACTTTCCACTTTGTATAAAAGAAAAGAATCTGAAACCACACCCTTTTAATTTGTGGTGTTTTGTGTCATTTTAATTTCTTCTAATTCTTATGTTTTATTTTTTCTGCAAGAAATACACAAGCAAAAATCATACTCCAACTGTCTATATCTCAAGCCTATTTGTACATGAAAAACCCAGGTTGAAGTTACCCCAGATGGCTTTTCATCAGTTGTTACTTTCATCCATTCAAGATAATTATTTGGGGAAAAAATAAGAAAAGTTTTTTCTTCTCATTTCTGAGTCTTTCTGATTTCCAAACATGGCAATCTGCACAGAAATGAAAGAACTCTATCATCTTCGTTTTGACAGTGAATGCCCTTTGTGTTGTCTTTCAGTATAATTATGTTCGAAGGCTGCCTCTAAACTTCTGGCTATGGAATCACAATCTATGTCTGGCATAGCAGGCAGGAGAGAAAGAGAATTCTTCAAAACTCAAGATTTTTAAATTTGCTAAAAAGGAGGTTGAGGAATTAAACTAGGTGGTAATGGTAAGGTACTTTCTATCCTAATTATTGTCCAATTATTTTTAGGTAGCATGGAGGGAAAGAGCAAAAAGTATAGAATAGCAGATTAACATGCTATAAAAAAAGAATGTAGGTGAATTGAATATACCCTGTCTAAATTTTCTAGTGATATTTTACTTCTGACCAGCTTTGAAAATTGTACAAACCAGGCTTAATTTGTTAGTTTATCTATTCTAATCTTGAACAGAGAAAAAATGCCTATTCTTTCCCTGTCCCTTCACTCTCATCGGTTAAGAAATAAAAGGCGTCAGTTGCATATGTGCCTAATGGTGGGTAGGCTTTAAAAATTAACCATTATATTCTTCCTCTCGATGATATCAGGTCAGCCTGCAGGAAGTGGACAGCTCCTTGTGTTAATGATGTGGCTAGTGGCTGAGTCCTAACACTGGTTGCTTCCCCTTAGGTGGTGTTCTTAACACAGTCCTCTTCGTTTCCTAAACCTGAATGAATTGCTCTGGGGTTTCACTCAAGTTCTTAAAGTAACAACTCCCATTTCTTAAGCAATGCCTGGGTCAAATGCTTCTCACATACAGTTTAATTTAATCCTCACTACACTGTGTCAGATGTACAATTATTATTTCTAAGGGAAAACTGAGGTTCAGAGTTGTTAGAGTAATATGTCCAAGTTTATACAGTTAGAAACCAATGGCCTTGGGATTTGAATCCAAGGTGATCTCATTTCAGAGCCTGCTTTTTCAATACATGAATTAGACGACCCTGCACTATGTAGAAGACTATTTTGCAACATGAACAGCCAACTGATTTCCAAATGTTTCCTGAGATCCTCTTCTGAAGCATTTGACCAATAGCAGACACAGGTTTGCCTCCTCTGCTTCAGCAGCCACCTGACATTTCCTGTTGGATTACCTCCTTCCATTTGGCCACCAATTTCTCTGAATACTCAAAATCCTTCCCCTTGTGGCAGGACTGACATCTGCTATGCCCATAACTGTGCCTCTCCAGATTTTTTGTGCCAGTCGTGGTTATCAGATAAAGGAGTCCCTTTGGAACTTGGCATTCTATATGGCTGGGATGTTAACACTTGGCTGACAACTGGGTTTCTTAACCATCTTTTGAAAGTCCCTCTAAACTATACTGACTAAAGTTCTCAGCAGCTGATACCAAGTTGACATAAACTTCATGGCTCTAAGGATCTTCCTTAGTAAAAATCTAAAATGGAATATTGGCCTAGGGTTGAGAAATATCAAGCCATGAAACATTCTTGACAAGAAAACCTAGAAGTAAACTCCAAACTCCAAACCTAGAAGTAAAAAGGAAAGGGAGGCTCAGAGAATAAAGTGAATTCTATCTAGTCATTTGTCTCATCAGAGGTGATGGGACTAGAAACTCTGGAATTGTCCTCTCTCTGACATTGTTTGATTCCATGGGTTCGAAGGTGAAGCACTGCTTAGTTTTGAGTGACATGTGATTTTCTCCTGGGTAAAAAGCCTTGAGTATATTCAAGAAGGCTTTGGTTTGTCAGTAGGAGGGACACTTACTTTCAGATATGGCTACTATTTTCTGAACCCCTCCCCTGCCTCTTTCCTGACTTACTTTAGAAAAAAGTAATGTCCACCATCCTTTGCCACTTTTCAACTTTCTTTTTTCTCTTGGAAGATGCAAAAGGGCAAGCAGTAACAGGAGAAGTTGAAAAGATGATGGTAGGTGCAGTTTTGGGGTGAAATCATAGGAAGCAAAAGCTAGAGATTTCTTTTCATGTCAGGCAAAATGCCATTAAAGATCTATTTGTTCCAATTCACAAGAGATATATAAACAAATATAAAATTACCTATATGATTTCACAAAAAAAAACCCAGATTAGTAGATGGCTTCTTCATTACAACTTACTGTATAAGATAGTTCTGACTGAAGATTACCAACAACAGAAAAAATTCACAAAACAACTTCACACAGCCAAGAAAGAATGAATGCATTATAATTTTTTACTAAGAAGTTTGTTTGTAGGGTATGTTTCTCTTATTAGAATATAAAAACACTAATTTCGAACAATAAACAATTTCTGAATTATTCTTCATTCCACAGAATTTAAATGTACACAGTATTGCATAAATAGAGTCACATGTCAAAGGAAAACTTCCCATTTTTCACAAGTAACTGGCGAATTGATGTACTTGTTATGAAATGGATAAGTATTTCATATAATAACAAATGAAACAGACCAATAAACTAACTTGCTTTTCTTTAATAAGCATGTACAAGACTACAATCCAACTTGGATATATAACCTACTGCCCTAAGCTGAAGCAGGAATTTCACACAAAGCCTACTGACCTATCAAAAGTCACTTTCTGTGTTTGCCAATTCTCTCTATAGAACAGATGGAAAACATAAAATGGTTTTTGCACTTCATTTCAAAATTACCATACTTTTCCTAATGAAAAGGTTATACTTTATATTAAGCCAGATATTTCCAAGCATAAAACCAAATAAAATTTTCCTGATGCTCAACAGTATCTTTCTTTTTCCTGATGGACCTTCAAGGCATAAAATACTAGGGCAATGAAATCATGCCTAGAGAGAAGGTCAACCATGAGGAACAGGGAAAAGAGCAAAAAAGAGAAGACAAGGAAAGGGAAGGGAAAGGAGACAAGGAAGGAAGGGAGGAAGGAAAGAAGAAAGGAAGAAAGGAAAAGAAAGAGGAAAATAAGAAAGAAAAAAGCGCACCTCTTGAGCACACCATCCACATTCTGGACCCAGCGCTAGGCACTTGGTGCAGGTCACTGCATTTGAAGATGTACATCTATTGTCTTCTGTAATGGAGGATAAAATGAGGTGTTACTCTCATATTGGGAAGAATATGCAATTCTAGACCAAAATGCATTTTGAAAACTGAAACAAATTGACCAATAGTTTTAAGAAAACAACATTAAAATATATATAATTTCTTTGGGAAGAGGTAAGGTTAACTGCATTGCAATTAACAGATATAACACTTCCTGGGTAGTTATTATTTGGTTTTATAAGCCTGGGGAAAAGGAGGGTGATGAAGATGTGATAATAGATTTAGGGTTTGGCTTGAATTCTACTACAAGAGTAAAAGACACTCCATATTTTTTAGTGTGCTGAAGTTTCACTGTATTTCATATTATCTGAACTAATAAGGCATTTTGGGATCTAGAATTTTTCCTGTAAAAATAGTCATATATAGACCTCAATCTGAACATGTCAATCCATGTTGGGTCATAGTGAATGAACTTCCTGAAAAATGATCTTGAGATCTTGAAAAATGATAGAGTAATTAACTCAGGAATTGATTGTCTTAATATTGATTATTTTGGCTTCATGGGTACCAGAACCAAATATAATAGCGTGGTTCAACATTTTAGACATAAAGTAGTTAAAATGGATTAATTGTTTTAGTTTACCCAATGTAAGATCACTTTAAGATCATGACCAATTCACTTTCCCATACATTCCCACACTTAGCTGTGACATTTTAGTAACATAGCTGTGCCTGGAAACTACTTACCTTTATCTCTAGTCACTAGCTATTTATATCATTATGAAGAGATTCATCATTATGAATTTAAACACATAAAATCCAGTAAGAATGAGTCATAAATTATTTTATCATGAATTTTTAGAATAATCGCATACTTCCTACAGTCCGTCCTTTACTATGAAATGTTACAAGGACACTGGAAATCACAGCATTCTATTTATCTCACTGACAGGCATACAGTGAATAACAAGCATTCTAGGTCTAAGTAGTTCACAGTCCAGGTAAAGAGATAACTATAAAAGCAAACAATAAAATACAGTAAGATAAGCACAACAAGAGAGATATCACCAAGGCACTATGGGAACACAGTGAGGGGCTTCTCACTCTGCTTTAGAGGGAAGGGCAGGGATGGGGGAAGAGGATGTACTTAAGGATGATCCCTAGAGGGATCTAGTATCTCTTTGCCATTTCATTTTGTTTCTTCTAATTTGTGTTTATCTTTTTAAAAATGTAATGAAAGAGGTATGAGAGAGGACTATGTGTGGTTTGTGTGTGTGTGTGTGTGTGTGTGTGTGTGTGTGTACAATCACACAGGGACATGGTAGTTTAAAAGGGAATCAAGGTCACAAAATCTCTCACTGTCCCCATCCAATCAGTTTTTCTTTTTCCTCTCTTTCAACTTACCCCCAATATTCTAGAATATACAGTTAAAACAGCTGTGATCTAAAGGCAGCATGGGGTGGGCTTTGGCAGTGGGAAGAGAGAAAGAGGAACTACAGGAGAATAAGTATAGTAGAAAGGTACTACTTGGGGTAGTAATGAGCACCTTTCCCTGTATTTCCTCAGACAACCAACGAATTAAGCCCAAACCATCCCTCCTTAACTCTTCTTTTTTTTTTTTAATTTTTTTAAATTTAATTTTTTCAGTGTTCCAAGATTCGTTGTCCATGCACCACACCCAGTGCTCCATGCAATACGTGCCCTCCTCAATACCCATCACCAGGCTCACCCATGCCCCCACCCCTCCCGTCAAAAACCCTCAGTTTGTTTCTCAGAGTCCACAGTCTCATGCTTTGTCTCCCCCTCCAATTTACCCCAATTCTCCTTAACTCTTAATGGCTGTTCTATTATTGCCTCTCTGGGTCCCTTGCAGCCTTTGTCCTTGACTTTATATCAACTTTAATAAACATGATCCACACTTCTTTACTGATTTGTCCAGACCTGGTCTAGACTTCCAAGGACGAAAAATTACTGTTTTGGGCTGCTTTTACTACTAGTGTGGCCACCTGACTATGAAGACTCCATAGGCTAAAATCCTTCTATCTGGCTTAGCCTGCCAAACTATAAAAGGTGCTTATTTCTAAAGTATTTAGAGGAGAGAGTGACCTTTTTAGTTTTGTTCTCAGAAATAAATCAAGCACATTTGCAGGCCTAACTTGGCCTTTATCAGCTCTTAAACTTGACCTGACTGGAACGTGGACGTAAGGCTGTTTCAGTTCAGACTTGACTCTCTCTTTCACTCCGTAGGTAGGACACTGACACTGGCAGTTAAGATTGCACTCTCTTGGAAGGGAAGCTGCCATTTCTATGACTGTGGTCTTTGTTTCTAATAGTTGTCTGATTGTGTCCTAGGCTAACCCAGATTCAAGGTCAGGTCAGTCCTACTTCCAAGACACAAGTGGTAAATAATGAGTTTACAGGCAAAAATCCTCCTTTATTGTCTGCTTTCTGACAATTTGTTTTAAAAAGTTCTACTGCCAACTTTTGTTCTCAGAGTTTAGATACCTAAGATGATGACCAAGAGGGATAGAAATTTAGGTCATGTCAGTATGTCCCAGGTTCCAGGGTTGACATTTCTCAGTCTACATAATTATAGGGAAAATGATCCCATAAATGGATATGGAGGAGGCGGACCTTACGATTCTACAGAACTGGAGGAAGGCCATAAATTGAACTCCATGGGAATAGTGTCAAATGTTACTCCTGGAGAGTGTCATGGTTAGACTTTACAGAAGACAAACCAGATACACTTTAGTAAGCAGAATCTTAAAGGTTTTTCTTTTTAATTTTAAACACACATTAAGTAAATACCTAACGTACACATATCACACCAATAAGAACAGTTCTCTACACTGAATGGTCATGCTACTATGGAGGCTATTAGTCAATATGTGCTAAAGGGATGTGTGTGTGTGTGTGTGTCTTTCTGTCCATCTGTCAGATCATCCTGTGTAAATAGAAATCTTTATATTGAACACACATTAATCAATGCATGATTGTGGTTTACAGACATGGGCAGTTTGTCATCAGCCTCTAGGTTGACTCTGTTCATTGGCTGCCCCATCCCTGATGCAACATCATAGGAGGCTGCTTTCCAGTGATGCTTTCCTAGCAACCCTCAGCACTGACACCCCATTAGAAGGGGTGCCTGAGTGTTTCTCCTTACCACTCTATGAGAGTGGTAGCTACTTGTTCAGCTATTTGTTCAGTGGTATGGCATAGCACTATATTCTTTATGTTCTAGCATTATGTTTTTATTAAGGATACTTTTTTATGGATCTTAATGGAAATTAGGAAAGATAATGGAAGCAGAATCATATTTTAAACCATATATCTTCAGAACTCTCTTTTGTTCTCATTTGCTTTAGTACTAACTGCCTCACAAATCCCATGTCATTAAAAAAATGTGCTACCAAGACAGAAATTAGGAAAGGATTTAACGTCATATAAGTGTGTACATTCTGAAAAATTCTATTCCTTGATCTATGAGCATGGGTTGAGATTCTTACTTTTACTCCTGTTACAACTGGAGGTAACAGATATGATGAGGTAACATTGCTAAATAGTTACTGGAAATAAAGTTCCAAATTTCCACAGCACTGTTACTTAATAGCAATGTGTTCTTAGGCTGAGGTTCCATTTCTTCTACTGTAACATAGGGCTAACTATACCTATATCAAAATACTGATATGAGATGAAATGAGCAAGCATAAGCATGCCAAGCAAGCACAGTAGTTAGGATAAGGTAGATACTCAGCAAAAAGACTATTGTAATGTATTTATAATTAATATTATAATAATTTATATGTGTATATATACACACATGTATATACACAAATTGTATGTATAGATCTAGTTTCAAAAAGGGGGGAGGTGTTATGTGTCTTTAAATTTATTGTAAATATGATTAGTTGTATTTAAAATGAAAGTCCCTTGGATCATAAACACAAAGTATTAAAAATATAGCTAATATGTAAAAATAACTATTAAATAAAAGCCTATTACTTTTATTTTGGTTATTTAAAAATGACTCTTAAAAGCCAATTTATTCAAATATACACACATCAGTTCAATCTGTTACAAGTACAATTCTGGCATGACTATAATTGATTACCAAAAATCTTATACCACCTTCATTTTGTTCACATTTTTCAAAGTGTACCTTGACTTAATCTGAATATTTTTCTGATTATTTCCCAGAATTAAATGTTTCTGACGCATGTAAAATGACCTTTATAACAGTCTGTCATAAAGTGTAATAAATATCTATCATCAACAGGATAAATTACACAAAAATCAGGAAACTACATATTTGTGACTGTCACTTAGATAATTTTTGTTTTAGATGATGCATTTATTCATATTATTTTGAGAATGTTTAATCTATAGAAGTAAGAAGAGAAAGAAAATGGACCAAAACAAAAACAAAAACAAAACAACCAAACTAAAAAAGCCCGTAAAAGCCCGTAAGATTCAACGTTTAGATTGGGTTCTTTCCATAAGTCAAGTGATCAGAGAAAGTGAAAGTTTTGGAAACACTTCTAATGTTTTTCTGCTCTGAAGTCTACACCACAAAATTTCAACAAAATTTAAAGGATGCCCCAAGTTATCTGGAAGAAGGAGCAATTAATACTGATAAAGATTGTAGTCTTCAATATTCAGAATCAATCATTCTGGATTCTGTTAGTACTAGACAGAATGATTTGTGAAGAATGAAGAAATGCATTTTTTTCAGAGTATTCTTTCCTTAATTGCACTTACTATACATATTAAATTAAACTTGGATAATTATATAAAGCCACTTTCTTAACAAAAAGATAAAAGTGAACACTGTTACAATGAATACATACTCACTTTGATAGCAGTCAAAATCAGGCAAATTGAGCACAGACAGAATAAGTTTTAAAGTATAACTGGAGATTCCTTATTCTAGATGTATGTTGCAGCCATGTAATTATTATGGATATCTTCAAAATACAGTACACCTGATTGCTGAAAGCTCTCTTTTGCACAGAAATTTAGCATGCTATCATTTGATGTAAAAATAAAAATGAAGTAATAGATTAGTGCTCTAATCACTTGCTGTTACCTAGTTATTCCAAGTTTTGATTGAGGGGTGTTCCCTAAAGGCTCCTATAAATATATAGAGAGGGAAGAAAATGAGGCATAGGAAACAAAACCAAAGTCAGTTAAATTTTAAGATAGATTAGGTAGAGGCGCATGGGAGAAAAGGTAGAGGCATGGGAAGCCTTTTGGAAAAGGTAGATCAAAGTAGGGAAGTTCTGAAGAGCTAGAGATATATTACAAGGAAGCTAGTGACTGAGGGAGTATCGCAAAAACAGGGAGCAAGGAAATAATAGTACAACTATTTGTATTTTCCTTTTACTTCTGGTTTTCCCATTGGACTTCATGTAAACATAATACAAAACCACATTTTTTATTAACGTTTTGCATTTGCTCTTTTCCTTAGCATTTAGGTCATGAAACATAATTTTACTGTTGAAATGGACAAAGAAGCACATATTATTAAAAGAATTAAAATAATTCATCTGTGCCAAAACTTTAGCTTACTAAAATAATTTTTATGCAACAAATGGTGGGTATCGAGAGGGGCACGTACTGCATGGAGCACTGGGTGTGGTGCATGAACAATCAATCTTGTAACACTGAAAAATTAAAATAAACAAATTTGGGGACCAATGCATATTTAAGTTGTGCTTATATAGAATTAGTTGAAAAATTCACTTTAATATTTGTGGTTTGCTACTAAATTATATATACAGAAAATACTACTCTCTAGCAGCAACACCCAACCTAGAGTATTTTTCTTTCCTTTGTCTTTACATTAATATTGTTTCAAACTTGTAGCAAATAAACATTCAGGCCATGGAAATGAAAATGAGTATCTCTATGGGAAAAAAATCATTTTGTCTAAATAATTTTGCCTCTACTTGCACTTGAAAAAACATACACCCATATTTATGTTTGGCCAAAAACTTTTTGGAGTCCTTTCTTTTTGTCTTCTCTGTTAGCTGCTCTAGTGATTAGTTTGATAGATTTAAAGTATATTTGGAGGAAAAGGCAGTGGTGCAATAATGTTCAATACTTATATAGAGGCTCAGAAGAAAGGGTGAGGAAGAGAAGATATTGTAAGAAAAAAATTGTCTTAGCACCCCAAAAGAAGAACCCAAAATAGAGATTCTTGGCAAGCAATCTATTGAGAAGAGAACTAAAGTAAGATCAGGAAAGAAAAGGCACAAAGATACTGTTGCAGTCAAATTCTGGTCTTCACCTGCCTGATTATTTACCCAGAACTCAGAGCACAAATGATACCACAAAGTTGTCCCACTTTGGGGCAAAGCGGAAGTCTGGCTTTTATACCCTCCCATCAGTTAGTCATTGACTGAGGGCAGCACAGAGAGGGCTGGGGTTTGGGGTGGGTTAAACTCTACACATTGCTGAGTGATGTGGCTCCCTTTGATGGAGGCCATTTTTCTGAGAATGTGGCAGCTGTGAACCATTAATGGCCAGAACTCAGAGCAACTGGGGATGGCGCACCAGCCCTATAAAAGAATGTCTACTTTAGTAGTAGCCATCTTGAGCCCTGAATGGAAGGGCTAAGCATGGAAGTCAATGCTAAGAATAGCAAAGGTAAAGAGGTCTGGGCCCCTCACAGCACCATGGAGTTGCTGCCCCCGTTCTGGGTTGTCTCTCAGAACCGTTTCCTTTTTTCTTTTTCTTTTTTTAAAAAGTAGTCTCCATACCCAATGTAGGGCTCAAACTCACAACCCCAAGATCAAGAGTTGTTTGCTCTACCAACAGAGCCAGCCAGGTGCCCAACTCAGAACTGTTTCTGATATAAGAGGAAAATTCACCTGAGTTTTAAAAGATAATGAAAGAAAGACTTGAGCAGGATTAATATAAATGCTTTTTTAGAAATGTTAAGCCTAACATTACTTTACATGACATAGACCATCCACTCTGAAGAGACATGTTTTGTTTTTCCTTGGAAAAATAAGACTATCAGACTGTCAGTTCCTAGAAGACAGGTGCTTACATATATTTTCTTTCTATCCCCAGTATCCAAGTCTAACATCTGGTACACAGTCAGTAAATGTGTGATTAATACATGATATTCTAAGTTGAAGTTGACCTGGTAGTCTAATTTCTTAGGTTTTTATAGCTCTTGATTATTTACATTAAAAAAAAAACTTCATTTCCAAAACCAATTTATTGTAAAAGACAATAAATATAATTATGCTTACTGGGTGAACTCATATCTGGTTGAGTTCATACCTAGATGAATTCATCTTGATGTTTTCAAATGTGAAAAAAAAACACCAACATATAGTGACAAATTTCTGTACATTTGGTCTTCCAATAGTGTACAGTTCTGCTGATTTATTTTAAAGAGTAATTTCTTTCTAAAGAACCCTGAATATGTGATGGGAATGATACTGAATTGAAATAGCAGTTTCTAATGCTACCATTATCGGATGCAAAACCACCAGATTTGCTTATTGTTTTCTTATTGCCCAGATCCAAATCAAATTTCAATTCAGCAAATGTTCTTTGCCCCTATAAGGTTGAGTAGTTTTTACTGAGCACAACTTCCTTATAATGCCAATGTTATGAAATAGGACCAATCTTTTCTTCTCATTAACCAAGTTTATTAGGTTTTTATTATGTGTAATTTTTATGTTTCAGGGAAAAGTTTCAACCTCCCTTGTTACATAGAAAAAATTCACATGAGTTCAATAAGGTTTTATGCTAGCATAAAGATTTTTGGAGAACAAAAGCAGGGGGGAAAGCCACTTTCAATGCTGGGCAGGTTAAGAAATGTTAAGGCAATGCTACACATTCCATCTGTCTGCCCTGCCCTGTTTGGGGCAATCCCAACATGAGTCAGAATTTAAAGTGGGCTGGGATGGCATAAAGCAAAACTCTAGTTCATGATGGAATTTACAAGAAGAACCATTGTGAAGCCACTGATGACACTCATTTGTGTTGAAATGGGCCATCACAAGAAGGCTGGTCTGGTGAAGTCATATCCCAACCTTTGTGATTCATTTACACACGCTTTAGTCAATTTAGCTTTGAAAAATATCTGATTGCAGTATACAATGGACAATTGTATAAATTTGCTCTACATCAGAACACTTCTTAATTGAAAGAGGGCATTATTAAGTACATGGTATAACGGAATAAATTCAAAACTTCTCAAATGAGCTGAGGTCTAAGGTTACCTTAAATGCACATTGGTTTGATGGTGTAGAACAAGAAATGAAAACAATAAGGCAATCCATGCTAAGGTGATAGTTAGGAAGTCAGGAGAAAGGGAATGACCTGAGTTAGTGAGGAAGGAATCTCTTCACATGAAGGAGGGCCTGACAGGTTTTGAAGGACAGGTACACTGCAGAAATCTGGTTGAAATTTGTGACTGTTTTTAGATTTAATATATGAACATATACATGTATTTATGATATTTTATATGTTATATATTTTGACATATATTCTTAGGTGTGGGAAGGAGATGAAAGAGCACAAAGAATACTTGTTGTTTGCTTTCGAAAATGACTTTGTAGGGGCACCTGGGTGGCTCAGTGGGTTAAAGCCTCTGCCTTTGGCTCAGGTCATGATCTCAGGGTCCTGGGATGGAGCCCGTCACTGGGCTCTCTGCTCAGCAGGGAGCCTGCTTCCCCTTCTCCTTCTGCCTGCCTCTCTGTCTACTTGTGATCTCTCTCTCTCTGTGTTAAAACTCAAATAAATAAAAATATAATCTTAAGAAAAAAAAGAAAATGACTTTGCAGTTGATATGATTTTCTACACAGTGAAATTTCTCTTGGTGGGCCAAGTAGGTTTTCAACTATGTATAGCAAGAATTATTCCTGAAGATGATAAAATTCAGTTTTGCAGTTGCTCCCTTACCTGAGCACATCAGTTTGTCTTCTGACACTTACTCATCTGGGAGAAATTTGTGAGGAAGTGAGAGAACCTCGGGAAGAAAGATGGGGTGAGAGCACAGCATCTCCCAGTATAGCTTTCCTTCTTCAGAATTAGAAGTTCAACAAGGATCAAAATCTCAAGATTCATGGAGGGCTCCAGAGGCCCCTCTGAGGCAAATTCTGGTTAAAGCTGTATTTGTCTAACTTGGAAAAGCAATATTAGTCATGTGCTTTGTGTCTTGTTTTAACTGGAACTTTTCCATACATTCCAACTGTCCTGTTTATGAGGCACACTCCCTTTTCATAAAAGCCAAAATATTCACCGGTTTCCCACTCTGTTCCTCTAAATAATGTTTTTAATCTAACATACTAGAGTTCCAGGGGCTCTTCCTATTTTCCTCTCCAACTCTTGGCAGGTATGAATTTCCTTTCTCCCATTAAAAAAAAAATTACACTGCTATTCATGTCAAAACCTCAAATGCCATAGTCAAGGATGTAAAAGAAATGCCCCAGGATAGTAGGAATGCATTTTCTACATTATATTTTTTAAACCTGAATGTCACATTGGAGGTATGTACTTGATTAGAAAAACAAAGAAACACTTGTTATTGTAAAGAATTTTGTTCTAAGTAAGAAAATAAATTAGGAACCCAAATGAATTTTAGTTCATTTTACATTTGGTTTCCTGAAATTGATTTCAAAGACCAGAAAGGTATTTATATTTTCATCTGGCCCTTCAAAAAGCAAATCTCTATGTACAATAGGATACATTAGGGAAAATAAAAAAGAACAAATATTTATTAAGTGATTACTCAGCTTTGGGTCCTCTACTGAGCACTTTATACATATTATTTCGTTGAAAGTTTAGAAAAATCCTATGAGGAAAGCATGCCCATCTGTAGAGATGGGGGAACTATACTTAGTGATTACAGAGAATAAGTTGGAACCCAGTTCTGATAATAGAGCCTTTTCTCTTGAATAATGTCCTATATGGAATAGAGAATAACATAAAGACAATTATGCCAAAGTATGACTTAAAACTCTTGCTAATTAAACTATTATTGGTCCTTAAGTAATGACTCAATAATAATTCCCATGTACCTCAGGAGAATTCTTTCATACAAGTAGTATGTCATTACTTTTCCTATTATCAGTCCCACTCTTTAGCTGAGGATGTTAGATTGCCCCAGTAGGATTATTTTCTATCCTCAGTGCCAAAGACCTCTCTAAATACTACAGTGCCCTTTTCAAAATTCATTTTATTTCCATGTACAGGGAAACTTTGAGTTTTAACACCGAAGCTCCAGCCTGAACATCTCACTGAGTGCTGAGTGCCTAAATTAGATTGGTTGGCACTTTTTCAGCACAGGGAGAACTTATCCTTTTACAACTGTGTTTCCCCAGCCTCTTGCCAGGGGATAGCTCTGGGCTGCATGCTAATTAAGCAGAAGAACTTGAAATGGTGTTTGCAGTTGCTATTTCCATTTGTGAATTTCCAGTTCTGTCCAGGAAGCCAAATCTGGAACAGGGAAGCAGGCAACTTCTTCTTGTCCATTACTGCCTATTCTCTGACCTTGGCTTGATAATCTAACTTTTCTAGGGTCTTGCTTCCTGGCTGATGTGCTCTGAAAACACTTTAAAATATAGAGTCTGAGTTAAAAGAACATGATTGGTGGAGAATATTTGCTTTATAGCATTGCATAGTTCTGTTAGTTTATGGAAATATCTTAAGATACAATTTATGATATGGAAGATTTATTTTAAAAGTCCCCCCCTCGCCAAACCTGTACGTTAGGTACATCCAGTTGCCCACTGGTTGCCTGGTAATGCAGAATCATTCACTGTTTTGTTTTAACACTATCAGCTTAGAGGCACAAGCAAGCTTTTTGAAGGATAGAGATGCTCTTTATGCTGATTGCAGCAATAGTTCCAAAGGCTATCCATCTGTCAAAACCCATTGATTGGCACTTCAAAGAGATACAATTTGTCATTGCAAATTATATCAATACATTTTATTTAAAATAAACTTAGATGGAATATTTTTTGTTATCTAAAGGACAATGAGTGCACAGTGAGGAAATTTATTTCTTTCCTGATAGTATATACAAAAATATTAAATTACATGGTTTTTAAAAGGTAAACCAGTGACATATCACATAAATCCTTTAACTTACAGATACTTACAGATTAGTTAGTGGGTAACTAAAGTTATTTATCCCTACACTGTATATGATTTATATGGCTTCCATTCAGATCAAGGGGTAAATTATTTTAATCCTCCTTAAAAGAGATTTAGCTCAGTTGTTGGATTATAAAATTATTTTTCAAATTCAAAAATTATTTTTTATATTCTACTGGGAACTTCTTACAAGCCTTCCCATATGAAAAAACTGAAAGAAGTGTGTAGTAATACCAAATGAAAGATTAATTATCTTAGTAATTAATACTATTATTGCTGATAATATGAATACAATTTAAAGTACACATTAACAATATATTTTATATTCTATTCTCTATAGTAAAGTTTCTTCTATCTTCAGTGCCTAAGAAGATCCTAAATACTTAAGTGTCTTTTATGAAATTCATTTTACTTTTGGACAAAGAAAATTCTGAATTATAATGAAAAGTTTTTCACCTGTCTTACAGGATATAAATTTAACCTGCTATAATACTTTCATTACTTTAAACCACTTCAAGTAATTGTCCATTTTAATTTCACTGGGTATAATTTGACTAGAATTTGACTCCTTTATACATAGGTATCAGTTGACAATGTTTTACCTCATTGCGTTTAGTGTGTACTTCCTAAGAATAAGGATATTCTCTTAAAAAAACCACCAAAGAATTGGTGAATTCAGGACATTTAATCATGATACTATATAATGAACTAAACTATAGTCTGTATTGTCCTATGAAGTTATTGTTCCATATTCTCCATATGTTCCCTGAATTGTCCAGCTACTACTCCTCCTTCATCAAAACTTAGCTTTATCACAGTTCATCTTTCTTTGAGTAAATCTTCAACCAATCCTGTAGTCTTCTCTTCATTCTCGCTGACTCCCTACCTCCCCATGTCCCAAAAGTATCAATTTCTATTCTTTCAAAGTCCTAAGCTGTCAATTTGACCCTCCCCATCTTCGTTATTACCAGACACTTTCCGGAATTTTACAATGTATTCATGCCCTTGCTTATGGTTTTTGGGCTCATCTGATTCCATGTAATTATCCAAATCAGCCACACATCTCACTGCCTCCACCTGGGGCAGAGTTATTAGCAATCCCTGGGGCCAAAAACTGTGGGTTTTCTGTGGGAATTCTCATGAGGTATATTCTCATGAAGGGCCACTGGATCATGAAACCATGAAAGTGATATCTTACCTTTTTTTTTTAAGATTTTTTTTATTTGAAATAAAGAGCACGAGCGGGGTGGGGGAAGTGCAAAGGAAGAGGGAGAAGTAGGCTCTCCACTGAGTGGGGAGTTTGATGAGGATCTCTGTTAAAGGATCCTGGGATCATGACCTGAGCCAAAGGCAGACACTTAACCAACTGAGTCACCCAGGTGCCCCTGATATCTGACTTTTCATAATGCCTATAAGTCAATTTCTGCCCCATCAAGTCTATCACCAGATAATCTAGTCTATGACTGTTCTCAGAGAGCATTGACCTCTGGCATTAATGCTATGCTGACCTCCAAGTAGCCAAGAGTTAGTCCTGGATATGTATATCAATACCATGTGCACCCTCACAGGGAGCCCTGGCCTCATTCTCCAGCTTGCTGTGCTGCCTTTAGGAGGGCACAGGACATGCTCAGGAACCCACCCCCTTCCCCCGTCCCATCATCATCCCATGAAATGTAACCAAACATTTTGTTGCTTTGGATTCTTCAAGAGGCATCAAGCATGCTACATCCTTGGAACTGGAGATTGGTACTAATAACATTTAGTCCTTGTGTTCCTGTTACCAACTTCAGAGGTTAGGCAATATGGTTATATTACGTTGGCCTTTACCTTAAGGCTCTGGGTCTAGATGGTTATGGTTGAAACGCCCATCAAAAGGGACCTTTTTAACCAAAATTTGGAATGCCAAAACTTACTCTCTTCTTGAGGGTTTTTTTTTTTTTCAGTGTTACTATCTTCCAAATGAATTCCCTTGGAACTTAAGCCCCATCTATTATTTCTAGAGGGTTTTCTTTTGCAAATTACATTCTGCTTGTCTTCAATTCAATAAATTCAATGAAAGTTCAGACCAATTGCACACAAAGACAACAGAGCAACACCTTAGGAGGTAGGCTTTGTACTAAAAAAGAGACCAGCTAGGTCATTTTTTTCTGCCAACAATACAACTCTGCTGTATTGAGTTCTTTGTTTCCAACTAGAACAGCCAGTTCTACAGCAATTCCTACACACCCCAAAACTTTCTCACATTCTTTGTCCTACTGTGGTCAACGAATACCTTACACCACTAGCCATAGCCCGTCCAGCCTCCTAGCAAGCTGGAAATAAGGAAAGACGTTTCCTAGTTTGGCATTCCTTAATGTACCTATTGTCATCCTAATCTTGTAGAATTTTGAATTTTTAATTTAGTTATTTCCTTTGTTTAATCTCATAATATTTTAAGTCTGTTTTGGAGCATAGTGGTAATCCCTCATTCCATAAGGAAGAAGCTTTCCACCTAGCTCCTTTCTCTAGCCAGTATCTTTCACAGTTACTAGGGAATTACACTAAATATATGCTCTCCACTGAAATAAGGAAAAATGATTTTATCTGGGAAAATGTTTGTGGTTCAATTCAGAGGATAGGACCCTGATACCATGTGTATATGTGGAATAAACAGTACCTCCACTGTGGCTGCACTTTACCATTGGCATATCTTGAAATATCAACTTTTTCTATCATAAAAGGAAGCTGCATCCCAAACCATGCAAAACATCAAACATCCTTGGCCAAACACCACTGCCCACTTCACATACCTACTAAAACATATTTGGTACATTTATTTCTTCAGAGCTGACATTTGTCTTTTATCTTCCTGCCTTCATTACCAGACTTTCTCTCTACTTCTAAACTTGGTCTCTCCCATGGACTTTGACTTGCACTAGCCTTTGGCAAGTACTTTTCCTTTCTCCATACAACCCAGGGACCTTGATTTTGAGAGGTAGTTTTCAAAAATCAAACTGCACCAGTGCTGACCTGGAATAGCAACAGACTCTGTCTTTGACAACCGTATTTGTTGATTAAAACAAAACAAAGTAAAACAAAATAATAAAAACACCTGGGAAAGAGAGAGAACACATCTCCAAAACCACTATAGTAATTATGGTTGGCTGATTGATAAGGTTATCATAGAAGACCACTTTTTAAAATCTTATATGTTGTTTTAAAATATGAATATTTAGTACTTTGAATAACAAGCACTAAAAAGCATTTTTAAAAATCATCTTGAGTATATATACAATAAGACCACTATAATTTAACATTGCAATTCTAATTTAATTATCTTATCCTTATTTCCTAAACTAATTTTAGTTGGGAACTTTTAAAAAACAACTTTGAGAAGGTAATTTATTTACTTACTTATTTTTAAAGATTTTATTTATTTATTTGTCAGAGAGAGAATAAGCAGGGGGAGCGGCAGGCAGAGGGAGAAGCCAAGCAGTTTCCCTGTTGAGCAAGAAGCCCGATGTGGGACTTGTGGGTCTTGTGGAGCTCTATTCCAGTACCCTGGGATACCTTAGGGATGATGACCTGAGTCAAAGGCAGATGCTTAACCAACTGAACAACCCAGGCATCCTGGGAAGGTAATTTTAATAAGTCTGTTTAATATTAGTAGTTTCCTTGAATGAATTGATCCCAGCCAGTACTTTTGTTGAAAGATAGGAATCTTTTAATTAAATTACAAAATCCCAATGGAAAGCATTTTGACTTCCATTATTTTTCTTTGATACATAAATTATACTAATTTATACTCTGAAAACAGAAAGAAAGTCACATTAAGATTGATTTTTAAAGTGAAAAATAGGTCTTTAATCCATGAAGGCAGTTTGGAATTGTTTACCTATTCATTCACTTACAGATATTAAATATATGCCAGCTGAGTAATTCAACCAAATTTGGCTAATTCATGTCAGTAAAATATTCCTTTCTGTGACACATTTTAAATTAATAGGGGGAAATAAAAAGGGAAAGCTAAATTAAAAATATGCATACACTAGACTCTTACTGTAACACTCTTTGCAAGAAAATAGGATTCAGTGTAATCTGTTCACATCTTAGAGTTTACCAAAGGGCATTTAGTTACTAACAAATAAAAGCACCTTGACATAAGGTGGTTTTTCTTATGCAATAAGCACTGGTGTTTTCATTGTCTGTCATTCTCCCTAGAGTAATATATAAATAGGGTCTGTCTTTAACTTTTTTAGGGCCCAAAGCAAGAGTAAAAATGGTGGTAGGACTAACAATACTAAATATTTAACAGTTAAAACCCAGACTAAGAAATTGTTAAATATGGGGCACCTGGGTGGCTCAGTCAGTTAAGCTTCTGCCCTTGGGGTCATGATCCTATGGTCCTGAGATGGAGCCCCACATCGGGCTCCCTGCTTGGCGGGAAACCTGCTTCTCCCTCTCCCACTCCCCCTGCTTGTGTTCCCTCTCTTGCTGTGTCTCTGTCAAATAAATAAATAAAATCTTTGAAAAAAATAAAATAAGTTACATTTTCTTATCTTGATAGATATACATTGATAATATTCTAGAAGGCTAGGTTGAATTTAGAATTTCAGACTCTAGATTTCTGTTTGGCAACTTGGCAGTGTGTAAAGTGTTACCCCTCCAGCCCCTGATCTGCTCCTCTTCTCTCTTACTTCTAGTTTTATTCTGCATTGCAGGTAGCCTGTCACTTACCAGCATGGACACTCCAGTGTGCATTTCCAAGCTCTGTTTACTTCCCCTTTCTTGGAGTTTGGCATACAGGTCGCACAGTCTACCCCCAGGACAGCCCTGAAAGTAATTCGGGGCTGTTTGGGCAAAGAACTCTGGAGATGATCTAGAAGGGCACTGAAGACTCTATAAAGAGTCATAAAGCAATGAATAACTTAACTGTGGGGAGGGCCAGACGAGGGACTTTTCTCACCCCTGGAAGATAGTCTGAAATGATGATTGAGGGTGTAGAGTCATATTACTTATTAGCTAAGAGATCCTGAAGGAGTTGTTCAATATTTCTTTAATTAGTCTGCTTGACTACAAAATGGGAATTATCAAAGTACATACCTTAGAAGGTTGTGGGCATTAAAGGATATATTTTTACACCATATGTACAGAAGGGTACCCAGCATACAGAAAATACTTCACAAATGTTAACTATTGTTATTCTTTTATCTCCAGAGCCCAGAACTGTGCCTGACACAAAGCTACAGATGTTTTAAGAAAATCTGAATGAATAATGATTAAATGGATTAGAACAGTCTGTCTTCAATACCATTTTTAGTATTTGGTTACATGACTATAAATTCCAGTTTGTATGATCTAAATAGAAATCAATTTTAAAATACAGATTGAAGGTAAAGGATCAGGATTATTTTTTATACTTAATTATCAACAATGAAAACAATTATCACAGAAATTAAAAAGGAAAACAATTTTATAAAAAGTAGATTAAAAAATATGAAGTCTCGGGCGCCTGGGTGGCTCAGTTGGTTGAGCAACTGCCTTTGGGTCAGGTCATGATCCTTGAGTTCCAGGATCGAGTCCCACATCAGGCTCCCGGCTCCACGGAGAGTCTGCTTCTTCCTCTAACCTTCTCTCCTCTCATGCTCTCACTCACTTTTTCTCTCTCTCTCAAATAAATAAAATCTTAAGAAAAAAAAAATGAAGTCTCTATTTTGATCCCTGCTAAGGATTTGCCTATAAAGCCAAGAAACTGCTTTCTGGGGTAGACTGAGAAAGCAGAAACAAGTGTCTTTTATGGCATTAAAACTTTCACAGTAGAATTCACTTTTAAAAGAATACTCTATGTCTTAAAGTTCAAATTCTAATGAGGATTAGAGCTAAAGAAGCTTATTTGCTTAGATACCCAATTTTAAGCTAATCACTATTACCCTCACCTCATTCATTGAATCATTTATTTCAAATAGTTTATTAGGACCTAGTGTGTGCCAGGCATTGGAGACACAATAGGCAGTTTCGCTCTCTCTGTCTTTTAAGATTTGTTTATTAAGAGAGAGAGAGTGTGAGGAAGGGGGTAGGGAAAGAGGAAGAGAGAGTTTTGAGCAGACTCCATGCTAAGCATGGAGCCTGATGTGGGACTGGATCTCAAGGCCCTGAAATCATGACAGGAGCCAAAAACCAAGAGTCAGCTGCTCAACCCACCGCACCACTCTGGCACCCCGCAGTTTCTCTCTTAAGAAGGTCACAGGTGGGTGTGGAAATGGGATATGAACAAGGATTCAAAGGGTTAGGCATGAGATGCTCTGGAAGGAATTTATCTGCCATGTGGCATAGCCTGAAGACATTGGCAGCCATAGGAAGGAAAAATGTGGACAAAGATTTGAAATGGTGGAGATTGGTTAGAATGAAGGATATGTCAGGCTTTCTCTACTCTAGTGGCATTGTATTAAAAAGAGGAGATAAATCTGAGAAACCGTTATGGACAAAGTGTTGATGTTAAAAAGAACAAAAATCTCCATTTTCCTTAAAACATCATACCTAGTCTCACCCACTTATTTATCATCTTGTCACCCCTTCACTACTTTACATCTCTTCTCTTCCTAGCCGTAAGTGAGAATTTGATCACTTTTAATAGCAAAGGAGAAGAAAATTCCTATTAATTTTATCAACTTGGAAATCCTAACATACCTTTCCCCTCCTTTTTAGAAGAACTGAACCATAGGAAAGATTGTGAAATGCCTTAAGTGGACCGTAGAAAGAAACAATTTAAGAAGTTTAATGTCATCTTATTAAAATAAGCTGCTCTGACTCTCATATATAATAGCAGCCTAGTAGCAGCAGTCTCAATCTCTCTCTCAGTACGATTTCTCACTCTGCTCTCTTTTTTCTTCTTTTTACAATATGTGTGTGTGTGTGTGTATGTATATATACATACTTATACATATATATATCATATGTGACAAAATATGGTATATTTATATATATAATATATATTATCATACATATGTTTATATACACATATAAGTACATGCATAATACATATATTTGCCCTCTTCAATCAGAATGTAAGCATCATGACAGTAGGAATTTTGTTTTGTGCTCTACTATATCCCTAGTGCTTAAATAGAGCCTTTGATGTCTCAGCATCAAACTTCTGCCTAATGGAACATAATTCCTTGTGTTGCTTGGATGGTTCCTTCAAAGAAGAGTGACAAGGATAAGAAGGGCTGTTCTTTCCTTAATGAGATGGTGACCAAGAAATACAGTAAGGGCATTCACAAGTGCGTCCATGGATTGGACCATGCCTCTCAGGAACTCAAAGAGTGCCTGGAAATTTTCCATGAAGGAAAAGGGAACTCCAGATGTGTGCACTGACACCAGGCTCAAGAGAGCTCTCTGGGTCAAAGGAATAAGGAATGTCCTACACTGAATGTGTATTTGGTTGTCCAGAATACATAAGGATGAAGAGTCACTACTGAAGCTCTATATTGCTGGTCACCCATGTACCTGTCACAGCCTTCAAAAATCCATAGATAGTCAATATGGATGAAAACTAGCTGCTGACTGTCGTATAAAAATATAAAACTGCAAAAAAAAAAAAAATCAACAACAAAAACTTACGCCTGAAGAAAACATAGTAGTATATTCCTTTAGCCTAGTACATACTGGAAATGCTCTAAATAACCAATACTGCTAAACCCTGCAAATACTTAACAGCCAAAGAATTACCCACTTTAGTAAAAACTCATGGAGACAAAATAATGTGAATAGATTAAACAATATAGAGTATCAAGCTATAATAAGGTACCTCCAAGCAGGTAGAAATGTCACAAGTCCTATGATGATTAGCAGTCTGACTCATATACTGTGATTTTGTCCCTTTCAACACTTTTGACTGAACAGGTTACAAATACTTAGTAGGTCAGTCTCTTTTTCTTTCTCTTTCATAACCACAAGTCATTCACATCTGTAATGCATTGGAAATCTTGTGTGAGGCACAGTTACATTCCAGGTTACTCCCATAAAGCCACATGTCTTTTCTACATTCTCATTATGTTAGGAAACTAACCATAGTGAGGTGTATTTAAGATGAGTTGAGAGCATTTGGGAGCTTCCACCAGAAGCATTTGATTATGCCCCCAATCCACAAATCAGTATATTCCCATCTGTAGTTATTCTGTGCCAGTAACATTGTTACAGGGTTGGACCCAGGAATCCCCACAGGAGTGTGTGAATGTCCTCCTTCATCTGACAGCCACAGTGAATGTATACCTTAGAGCAACATCTAGAAATTTTTTGGATAAGGTAGGAGGCAACATGATAGTTTGCATCTTATCTCTTCTACTTACTAGCTAGGTGACTTTGAGCCGATTATCTCTGTGCTTCAGTTTCGTCATCTCTAAAACAGAGATGATAATTCTACCTCTTTTATAATAGTAGTATGAAGATTCAATTAATATAGTGAATCAGTTAGATCAGTGAATTATATAGAGCAAGAGCTACCCAAGTGTTTCTTACATGACATGAGCATTATACTTTCTTTCCACTACATACAGAAGTCACACTTACATGATTTCTTTAGGGTATAATTGGAAACCAATTCAAGAATTCTAGCAAAAAATGGCACAGACCAAAGTGGTGGCAGTGGAGGTGGTAAAGTGACTGTAGAATGTGAGAAATCAAGGATGTCACCAAAGTGTTACCCTGCACTACTGGAAGTGTGGCTGATCACTTAGTGAGATGAGGAAAAGTATGAAAGAAGCAAGCTTGGGGGAGAAAATTGGATGTTTGGTTTTTAATACATTAGGGTTGATTTTGCCTTTAGACATACAGTGGAGATGCCAATAGGTAGTTTGCTATCCTCTCTGGAGATCAAAGAAGAGATCATGACTGGAGTTGTTGGCATACAAGTGGTATTTAAGACCCAAGACTGCATTAGTCCATCTGAAGACTCAGTATATATCTAGAAAAGAAAGTTTGAAGACTGAGTCCTCAGCCACTTTGACATTTAGAGTTGGGACAGGAGGAAGAACCAATGTCAGAGAGAGAAGGATCTTGCTTAACCAAGAGAATGTGGGTTCAGGAAGTCAAGGAAAGAAGTGTTTTGAAGGAGGGAGTGATCAACAGTGTCAACTCACTGACAGATGATAGGCCAGGGGGATGAAAACTATAAACTGGCGATCAGCTGTGGCGATAGGGAGGGCACTGTGATCTTAACAGGAGGGTATCACTGCAGAGGTGATTAACACAAGCCTGACTGTAATGGATTCAAAGAGAAGGTGAGGAGAATTGGTGACAGCACAAATGGACAACTCTTTCAAGAATTTTTGCTAAAAAGGAGAGTGAGAAATAGAAGATGAGAGGTATTACAATATGTACAGATACGCATATGCTATAAATGGTCCAGTAGAGAGGAGAAATCTGATGAGTCCAGAGACACGGGGACCAATCCTTAAAACTGAAACCTAAAACAAGTTATACCTGTGATTCCACTGGATTAAAATAATTGATGTTTGTCTGGGGAAGTAGATTTATTCATGCTATTTTTTCTTTTTCATACACATGCATACCGAAAAAGCTGTTACATATGCAGTTTAAGGGAAGTATTTTTAATGCAGCCATAACAGAATCATCGAAAAGTAAATGGTTGAAACTGTCGTTGTCTTTGCTTCCTCCATCACTTCTGCATTTCTTCCTTTAAACATAGTAAACATTCCTGTAGACCTAAATTTCAGCTCAAAAATTCATGCTGTGAGACAAATGATAGTGTGTTTCTCCTCCAGTAGTACTTTGATTTACTGAAATATTTAGGATAAAATGATATGAAATTTGCTTCAAAATAACCTTATTGGGGGAATGAGATGACATGAGTAGGAGAAGAGATGAAAAAAGTTGGCCCTGAGTTGACAGTTGATGAAGCCTGGTAATGGGTGTATAGTGATTCCTTATACCATTTTCTCTGCTTCTGTATGTGTTTGAAAATTTCCAAATATAAGTTAAAAATTAAGAGAAACCTACTGTCAAAACCCTACTTAATCCAAAGAAATCCATTACATGGTGAAATTTCTGATAATTTGTTATTTGTTGTTAACAGGTAAAGGAGCTACTTGGGGGCACAGAATTTTTCCAAATCATAATCAGTTCTTTTGTTTTCATATATAGCAGAAAGACTTTTCATACACAGCACAAACTTTTTTTTTTATCAGAAAGTGTTTCAGTTGCCTTAAGATAGAATTAATTTGGATGCTTATTGTACAAATATTTTGGAAGACTGGACATCTAAAAATGAAGTCTTGATTCTTTTAAATATCCTCTTACTTTAGCTAAGCATAAAGAAATCTAAGAATACTTGCAATATGAAATATGTTCTGAGGTAAAATCATGCTACAGTTACAAAACAATGCTAATCCAGCTGATTGTTATTTCAAAGTTTAAATAAATAGTTGATTATAGACAGAAGGTAAAATTTAATTGCAATAATAGTTGACATTTTTTAAAAAAATAAATGGTAATTTCTGAAATTTGTCACTCTTATATTGCTATACAAAACTTTAGATTAAAAAAAGATTTTTAACCTTTCAAAGTGAGCAAATGTAGAAACAATAGTGTTGCTACATTAACTCTTCAAATATTAACCACTAAGTATTCTTTAGTGTTTTCCAGTTACTCATTAACCATTTTATACTGTTATTGTTTCTCCAGTTGTCGGTGATTTCCACCAGGGAAAGTTGAAGAACATTTTTCTAAATCAGAAAAATGGTCAGATTTATTAACAACATCCCCCTTGCTTCACCGTATATTCATTATTAAAAGTCCACTATGTATTTGGGACCTACAAATCCTACTTCAAAAATTAAACCCAAAGTTAAGTTGTTGTGCAGTTTATGGTTCTTTGTGTATGGCTTTATTGCTCTCAACATTTCCCTGGTGTAAACTACTGAGCAAAAGAACAAGATTTCTTTTGTAACTGATACCTAAATTTCTATTCTGCTTTAAGCGTCTAATTTGCACTGTGAAGACGTATAATTTGAGACTTGTAGCTATATCATGAAAGTACAACAGTTTACGCTGATCTCTAATTTTCTGAGTTGTACTGGCTATAATTTAAATTTTTTGCATGATTTTAACTGTAATGCAAACCAGTATACATCAGAAACCTTTGTATATTGACAGCGACTGGGAAAAGGATGCCTTGTTCTGATTTCAGATAAGCATTCCCTTTTTATAACTGCAGGTGCAAGGGAGCCCATTCATAGTATTTACTTCAAACCAGTTACAGTCACTGGATGGAAATACAATGTTATTACATGAGAACTTCACTGATCTTTACAAGCACAATGAATATTTTTAAAATACTATTAATAGAAAATTCTAGAGGCAAGTAGCATGTTTTTGTCTATGTACTGGGGACAAAATATACTCTGTTGACACTGTCTTGATCACTTTACTCTTGTGTGTATATGTGTGTGTATTTACTAAATCTAGAAAAATACTTCCTCACACATTAACACAAGATGGAATTATACTCAGTGGAAAATCTGCTGCAATCAATGCATAGTTCCACTGAAGAGATAATTGATAATGAATGTTACTATTTCCTATGCCTTCAAATTTCACTTATTTTGAAATAAACATATAAGCCAAAAAATAACCACAAGATAAAAATTTACTCTAATTGCTCTCATTTTGCATAACTGGGTAAATCTCCTTTTGAAACAAATATTAGACAACTACATATGCAACAAATGAGTGAAACTGGATGTTTCCACATTAAACTCTTATTTGTAAGATTATGACTTGATTATTTTTATTAGCTTCAGGCAGAAACATGGCACATCAATTCAAAGCATAAGAGAAAATTTTGATCTACAAAACAATTACAACTCTACTTCAACAGGAGAGTTCAGAGAAACATGCTAACAGAATTTAAGGGCTTGATGACTAAACACAGATAAAGCAAATTTTTAAAAATTGGCAATAATCATTGCATTGGCAAAAATAAATGTTTGGCCTATATTGAAAACCAAGAAGAACTCATCCCAGATTGATGAGTACTACTATTACTTACTGTATGTTTTACTGTTTGCTAACAATCCAGTACAGCCACCTTAAATTTGCATGTAATTCAGAATGCCTACATACCTTTTCATACACGGTTTGACCTGAGCTTTTGTGATTTAGGATGGGAGTACTGCCTTCATTTGTAAAATAAGGACAATATACATTATAAAGAAGTATCCTTTCCAAATCAAGCCAATTCTGATAGAAGTGGCTTGCCTGGATTGAAAGCTGCCAATCCTGATCTAGGTTTCTGTCTCAGCGGCTGATCTGATTGAGGAATTAATTAGCCAGGGCTTTATTTATTTATTTATTTTTAAGCTGGAAAAAATGGTGATTTAAAGAGTATTTTGCAAGTGTGTTTAATTCATTCAGGCTGAGCACAGTGATTGAGGAAACTTGAATGCAGCCATCCTCGTCTTTCATGGACTCAAACCCAGAAAACTCACTACCATTATAGCAGTGTACCCTCAGCCTTGAATCAAATTCTAGTGATCGGTGGATCCACATGCAGAAAAATGGGGGCACCCTCAAGGATGCCTTCAAGGAGGATGCCTTCAAGGATGGAGCAGACCCCCTAACCTGGCTTACATAAATATGACCTTCCACTCTTCCAAACTTCCATTCTATTACTGCTTTCCCCAAATCCAGGAGCAACACACAGTCTCCTCATACAATGGTATTGCTGTCACTCCGGGGCGGAAGTACTTGACACCTGGCCTCCCTCTGGCCGCCTGAATGGAGGACGCTGCCACACACCCGCCCTTCTGAAGTTCTCAGGGCAGATGGAGGCTGACATTGGGCCACTTACCTGGTCAGGATGTTCTTTGTCACAGTCCAAGACCTTTGGGGAAGAGAAGAAAACAAACAAACAAACAAAAAAACAGAACAACTTACCACTCTGGCCCAGTCCAAGAACAACTAAAAACACCCAGGCCGCCCGAAGGAATGGGGCAGGACCTGGCCGGCAGTTTTGCAGGCAGACAAATGCGGCAGTAAAAAAAACCAGGGCGGAGTGGCACATAATGCAAAGCGGCCCGCACCGCGCCCGCCGCCTGGCTGCTATCCGGATGCGCGCTGGCGACTCCCGGACGCACCTCGGGGGCCCGCGGGCCAAGTGTCCCTAGGACGTTTCCCGCAGGCCCGGGAGGCGGACCCTGCGGCTCGGAGCAAGCGGTGCAGGTACGCTGGCCCGGACACCGCTTGGCATCTCAGGGCCCCCGAGGCCCTGCCAGCTCAGCTCGGCGGGTCCCGCGATCTCCTCGAGAAGCACCTCCTCTGACGGTCAATGGCCCGGGGCGGCGACGCGAGCGAAGGCTCTGCAGCCTGCTCTGGGACAAAGAAAAGAGCTTTTGTTTCTCTCCAGCCGACGGGGCTTCTGCTGCATAAATCAGCTTAGTGAACAGCCAAACAGAATCAAACCCAAACAAAGCCCGAAGCCTGGGGGAAAAACCAGCCTAAAGTTCTATCACTGGGTGATGCTGCATCTGTGGGAGGGGACGCCGGCGAGGCCGAAGGGGAAAAAAGTCGATGGCGCATCAATCAACGCGAGCTTCTTCCACAGGTGGGCAGGGAGGCCAGTTCCACTTAGTTACAGCTTTGCAGCCTCATCCGCTGAGTCGCGGGCAAAGTCAAAACGGCAATGTCCTGGCTGGTGAGGGAGGGAGCGCGGGGTGCCAGCAGCTGGAGGAAACGGCTCCGCAGCACCCTAGAAGCCCCCGCTGGCGCCCGCGGACCCAGAGCGAGGCATAGCAGCTCCCCGCTGGGCCGGGAGTAGAGCGCACGGCCGCTAGCACAGGAGGGGAGGTTCCGCGAGGGTGCAGTAGCCCGGCCTTGCGGGGCGGGAGCTTCGTGCCCTCGTCCTTCTGGCCCCAGTGTGCGGCTCAGGCGTCCCGCGGTCCAGAACCCCGGCGGCTGGCACACTCTGGGGTGCACCCAGCGAGGAGGAGAGGGAAACGAGGCTGGCGAGGGGCGGGGGAGCAATGGTCCTGCTCCGGCCCCTGGGTTGGGGGGGCTCCCGAAGTGCTGATAGCTGGGCGCGCTCGGGGCCGCAAGTTGCTAGGAAACCGCCCCACGCTATCCAGCGCCTCGCCCCGGCAGCCTGCAGGCGCAGGGGCTGCTCCGGCGGCAGCAGCAGCAGCAACAGCTCGGAGAAGCGTGGGCGGGACATTGGTGAGGCATGAAGTCACCGCGGCCCACACTCGCTCTTTGTTTTGCTCACTCCAGCTCTTTTTCTCCCCCTTGGCGCTGATAGTTGTCATGCCCACCGCTCACAAGAGCTCCTGATGCGTAGCTGCGCAACAAGAATCGCTCCCTGTGTTCAGTTTCCCCCTCCTCGCCGGATCCCAGCACCCCAACGCTCCCCTAGCCGGTATGGAGATTCGCTCAGTACTAATGGCAGCTGCGCAGAAACCCCAGCCTCTCACCCGGGCACTCTGCGCTCCTTTGTTCCGAGATACTCACTGCTCGGCAGCTGCAGCATACAGAGTAGAACATGGGGGCCTCTCCCCGCCCCCAACACCCTCTGTTCCGCGGGTGCGCGCTGCCAACATTGCTTGTAGATTTAGGAACTCACACTTTACCCCACCCCAAGACAGTCCGGCATCTCCCCAACACTTGGAGAATTGGTCCAGTCCGCAGAGGCCGTACCCGGAGCTGCTAGCTGAAATTTCTCGCGCCTCCTTCTCTCCGAGTCTCAGCCCTGGGCTGGACAGCCTTGTTCTTCCCAGGATCTGGTGGTGGCTCTGGGTTTTGCTAGTGACAGTGAATCTTTTGACCTTAAGCGTCACCTTTCCAGTAAACGGAACAAAGAAGTTACAAAGTGCGGCGAAGCAGGAGAGAGAAACTAAGGAGAAGACGAGAGAGGGCGTTTCCGCCTGCTTGCAGCTCAGAAATTTAGGTGCAAAAAGGGAGCGGGTATTAAGCTGGGCAACTGTCAAAGAAGCCTCGTGCCTCCTGGGATCCTGTCACTACCACTCTAGGCCAGGGGAGGGAACCCAGTCCCCCGGATTGAAAACAAGGCTCTATTTCCAATCTGAGATACAGGGTAATGGTTTTCTTTTTCCTCTAGGGGCAGGAGTGGTTCCCTGTGATGAAGTCTGACCTCTCATTTTTCCACTAGCAGTTTGACCGAGGTCTTTCACAGGGCACCGCCTCCTACAGCCATCAGACCAGTCCAGCCAGGTCAAGGTGAAATATGCGGGAGTTTCCCCTCCTTCTAATTTGTTTAATAGTTTCCATCTCCATATTTGGAGTAAAAAAACAAGTAGGAGGCTTTCTCTGTCTCTTTCTCTCTTTTTCTGTTTTCTAATTGTTAACTGAGTGAATGGAAAGTACCTGGTTAATAAGCCACAACATTGAAAACTCCCCCTTTTCAGGTGTGGACTGCACATTGGGACCCACAGAATTATCTAAGCAAACCAAGAACCCGGCTGGAAAATTACAAGTGCCCTAGATCTAAAAAGCAAGTCCTTTTGAAAGACCAAATGAAAGTTCCAAATCTGAAAAACTGATACACAATTCACTATAGGCAATGTACTCTAAATAGGTAATTAAACCTAGCTCAGCTTCTTAACTTACTTTATTTTTTGGTTCAAGTTTGAACAGTTCTAGTTCTGTTTTAGGTGGTCTTAAAAGAGAGGCCTGGAAAGGAGCTGGGATGGGGATTAAGACTAAATTTGAATACAAAAGGAGTATATTCAAGCTCTCATTAGTCACTCTTCATTGGGGGAGCATGTGTATTTTCCAGAGATTATTTCACAGCCTTAAGGAATACAGCCACTTTTGAGACACTCTAGTGCTACAATGAAGAAAAAAGTCAATTCATAATCCCTATGTGTGTCTAAATGCACTCTACACTGTAAAGTGATCATCACATCAGAGTTGCAGGGCATTTTTAAAAATCTAACTCTTGATGTTGGAAATGTAAATGGAAATTATAGTATTAAACAAAATGTAGATTTATGTAAATAATAATTGGAGTTGTTTTGTGACACTGAATAGGTATGAACTAATTTTTAACTATACATATCTTCTTTGACTTATGATGGGCTTTATAAATCCATCATAAGTTGAACATACCGTAAGTTGGAAATGCATTTAATACACCTAACCTACTGAACATCATAGCTTGGCCTAGCCTACCTTAAACACGCTCAAAACACCTACATTAGCCTGCAGTTGGGCATATATAACATAAAGTCTGTTGTATAATGAATTATTGAATATCTCATGAAATCTATTGACCACTGTATTGAAAGTGAATGTTTGTATGTGTACAGAATGGTTGTAGGTGTATTGGTTGTGTACCCTTGTGATAGTATGACTGAATGGAAACAGTGGCTAGCTCATGCTGGCCAGCAAGAGAGGTAGGTATCCCACCACACATCACTAGCCCGGGAAAAGATCAAAATTTGCATACGGTTTCTACTGAACTCATTTCACTTTTGCACCACCGTAAAGTCAAAAAATTGTAAGTCAAACTGTCATTAAGTCAGGGGTTGCCTGTATTGTTAGATGTCTACATAGTCTGAATATTCTATATACTAGGCCCAAACAACTGTATAGCAAGAGGAATGAAACAGTTGGTAAATCTGTTGAAGGAAATTTTGGAGCCTTTTAAAAAGAAAGATTTCCGTGTTTTGTTATATGAAACCCACACAAATATGTATCAGGATGCCAGTTTTATGGAGTTGTTGAAGAATAATTACAGCACCATTTTTCACCACTTCCCAGTTGTAAAGAGGTTATAATTCTGGTTATGAAAATAAACTAGGACTGTATCCCATCTGAGACTGTGATCCTGGCAAGTTATTTACAAACAACTTATCTGTACATTTTGGGCTATAAAGATAAAAGTGAATTCTCCTGAGCCCTGCAAATCATCTGTAGGGTTTTCTTTCAGTAAATTAAATTAGGGCACGGGAATGAAGGTTGCTTTTTTCCAATAAATGCCATTGGTCACTACAACTCATCCTTCTTTCTTAAGAAAATTTTTAAGATACTCTGAAAAAATATGGCGTTGTTATCTTTGTCATATTACCTGAAAAATTCTAACAGAGAAAAAATGTTCCAAAAGATGGTTAGTTGATTAATTCCTGTTTCTATGATGCTCTGCTGTCTTGCTTTGAAATTTCTGGCAGCTAATTTTTCATCATTTGTGGTAATGAGAGCAAATGAAATTCACAGATAGTCTAAAAATAACATTTTAGCTATTCATTCCAGTCTTTCTATCATCAGATTCTTTTAGTTGCTAATAAGTCATAAAATTAGATGAATTAAGTTTCTTCCCTACTCCTTTGATTTCTACTTAACCTTGATTTCTTGCTAACTCAGTTTATGGTGAGAAATGAATAGGCTATAAATAGATAGCAGCAGTGAGAAAGACATATGAGAAACTGCTCCTTTTAGTGTATATTCAGCCCTTAACTAGATTTTGTCCAATTTATTGACCTCATGCATACAGTTAAAACTATATGTACATTTTAATATTATATCTTTCTGAAGTTAGGATCAGATATTCAGTAAGCAAATGTTCACAAGATGTCTGTAATCTTGCTTCATCTACAGCTCTAAGGATATGATGAATGATCCAGTAAGTGGGATGTATTATTGTGAACATGACTTCTAGCTTCTTCCAGTGATAAAGACCATAAGCCCCTGGAAAGTAGTTTTCACTGAAATATAACATAAGGTAGTGTTCATCATACTGTGGACTGAAAACTGCCTACAATCTAATCATCTATTGAGTGATTCCTTGGCTCTATTCCAGGAGATTCTGAATTCATAGATCTGGTGTGGTATCAGGCAGTATTTATTATTATAAGATCCTCAAATTGTTCCCGAAGTATTGAGGTTCAAGAACCCTTACCATAATAGATTAATACAGAAACTCCTCAGAGGCCTCTTGTGTGCTTATTGATAAACTCCAGTGTCAGATGCAAAGTCAAAGAAAAATGAATTGCAAGAGCCAAAGTCTCTTCCCAAAGTACTCTATGAATGATTGACTCTGTGAGAAGTTTTTGGAAACAGACTTCCATGACTAAGATTGGGAAATGCTGGGTTAAACTTAAGTGAAATCCTTTACTGGAAGATTTTACAGAAACTTACAGGCTACGTGCAACTGGATTCTCCAAAAGAAGAACCTTTTTTTAAAGAACATTTCACAGACTAATTTCCATAAAGCACACTGCTAGCTGAATCCTATTTTTACAGAAGTGGAAACTAAGAACCAGATTGGAGAGGAGACCTTATGTCCTGAAGAAAATTATTGAGTAGACAAGTAAGAGCTCTGAGTCTTGTCCACTATCTCATATCAGTGATAACCTTTGGTTTCAAGTAACAGAGTCACAGTGGGACTGTCATAAGTGAAAAGGAAAATTATTGGAAGGAAATTTGGAGCTCACAGAATCAGTAGGAGGCTGAGAGGCCAGGATTGAACAAGGTCAAAAACCAAGGGAGGCATAAGCAAGGGCGGTAAGCATTCAGCAAATAAGAATGCTTTTCTAATCATCACTTCATCTTTGTACCACTTGCTGAAGATGCAGAATCCTGGCTGGGAATGTTGAATTTTCAGAACTTTAATCACATAACAGTCCCCTAGCCTTTTGGGGGTAGAGGGATAGAAGAAGGAGCTCTTGCCTTTGGCTTCCTCAGTGGAAAACATAATACTCTTTCCCAATAAGATGACACAAAATCACATAGGTTGAGGAAGAGAGCCCTGTAAAGTGACAAATGCTCATCACTCACATATTCTGACTTCCACTGGCTACTAGTTTGCATTACAGTTGGATTTTGGGTCACGATGCAGCTTTAATTTAACTATCCTGCCTACTAATTGATACTTTGGTTAATACTATTAGTTATCTTCATGGGTACTTTTGAATAAAACATTTTCTTTTTTTTTTAAAATATTTTATTTATTTATTCGACAGGAAGAGATCACAAGTAGGCAGAGACAGGCAGGCAGAGAGAGAGGGGGAAGCAGGCTCCCCACTGAGCAGAGAGCCCGATGCGGGGCTCGATTCCAGGACCCTGAGATCATGACCTGAGCTGAAAGCAGAGGCTTAACCCACTGAGCCACCCAGGTGCCCCTGAATAAACATTTTCTATGTGCACAGTGTAATCCTAGCTTTCTGTTATCTTTCTATAAGCTGCAGTTGCCCACAGTGACAACTTTCTTCAAACATATTCTTCATTGGCCGTCTTTTCCTCCCATATTTCCCCACTGTTCCCTAGCATTTCCTAATCTCAGGGTCCTCTTCTAGAGGAACCTAACTAAGACAAATAATGAATGAGTCTGGAGTCCTCCACTTGTGAATTTGAATTTTATTCTTGTCTAGCTATTAGGCAACCCACAGAATAAAAAGTACAGGAGCTATGGAGCCTGAAAAAAACTGTTTGAATCTTACTTAGCAGCTGTAGAACCATAGGCAAATTATTTATTTTCTCTGAGCCTCAGTTTGTTCACTTATGCACAACAAAATTAAAATAACTACCAAAATTGCAAATTAAAACAATGTGATACCCAGGGGCACCTGGGCAGCTCAGTGGGTTCAAGCCTCTGCCTTCGGCTCAGGTCATGATCTCAGGGTCCTGGGATCGAGCTCCACATCAGGCTCTCTGCTCAGCGGAGAGCCTGCTTCCCCTTCTCCCTCTGCCCCCCTCTCTGCCTGCTTGTGATCTCTCTCCTCTCTGTCAAACAAAAACAAAAACAAAACAAAACAATGAGATACCAGCATCTGTTAGAATGGCCAAAATCCAAACACTGACAACTGGTGAGGATATGAAGGAGTAGAAACCCTCATGGAATGCAAGAGGTACAACCCCTTTGGGAGAGTGTCATGGATTCTTACAGAACTAAATACACTCTTAACATATAATCCAGCAATTGCACTCCTTGGTATTTACCCAAAGAAACTGAAAATTTATGGCTACACAAAAATCTGCACATGGATGTATATAGCAGTTTTATTCATAATTGCCAACACTTGCAAGCAGTCAAAATGTACTTTTATAGGTGAAGGGATAAATAAGCTGTGGTACATACAGAAAATGGAATTATTATTCAATGATAAAAAAAATGAGCTATCAAGTCATGAAAAGATAAAGGAAACTTAAATGGATATTGCTAAATTAAATAAGCCAGTGTGAAAATTCTATGTAATGTATGATTCCAACTATATGACATTCTGGAAAGGCAGAAGTGTGGAAATAGTAAAAAGATTGTTGCAAGGGTAAGGGGTAGGGAATGGTAAATCAATGAAGCACAGGGGAGTTTTAGGGCAGTTAACTAACTCCATATACTACTCCAATGATGGATACACATCATTGTATGTTTGTCAAAACCCAGAGAATGTACGACATCAAGAGTGAACCCTAATGTAAACTATGGACTTTGGGTGATAACGATGCCAGTATAGATTCAGTCATTGTTGCAAGTGTACAGCTATGATATGGGATGTTGAAAGTAGGGAAGCCTCTATGTATCAGGGTACTAAAAGGCGTATGGGAACCCTCTGTACTTTCCATTCAGTTTTGCTGTGAACCTAAAACTACTCTAAAAAGTAAAGATTAGGGGCACCTGGGTGGCCCAGTTGGTTAAGTGCCCTACTCTTAATTTCGGCTCAGGTTATGATATCAGTGTCATGGGACCGAGCCCCCTATTGGGCTCAGCACCTCAGCGGAGAGTCTGCTTTTCCCTCTCCCTCTGCCTCCCCTTCTTTCTTTCTCTCTCTCTCAAATAAACAAATCTTAAAAAAAAAATAAAAATCAAAGTTCATTTAACACACACACAAAGGACTACCAAATAAGATTATTGTGAGAATCAAAGGAGAGATCATGTATGAAACGTGTTAGAATTCACCATATATCTCCAAACAGTTTTTGCAATGGTAATTTAGATTATGTAATTCCACAATATAAACAACATTGAAAATATATAAATACTTTTTTGAGACTTGCATATTGTCATAAAAATACCATCAAATTATCTTTGGTTTTGATGAATACATAACTTTCCTTTTCTGGTAACAATACAATTCTTTATCCACATTAGAAGATATAGTGAGCATGACTTAATATAGATTCTGCCTATAATCCTAGCATTCTTTATGACGGTCTAGTTTTATATTTCCTTAATCAAACAAAATTGTTCTGCAATCTTTTCAGCCTGAAGTCATCCTTGTACAGTTTGACATAAAACTATATAAAAGTCTCATGTACATGACATGGGACAATATACTTAACTGCCTTAAGTATATTAAAATCCAACATGTTTAAACTTATATGTAGTCAGGAAGGTAATATGAATATGCAGTATATTTTAAATGTTATTGCTTTATTGCGCAGTACTCTAAATGGATAGCAATGTTAAAGGCCCACAGCTGGTTTTCCCAAATAAAGGTATCAGCAGATATTAAAAAGACAACATTTCACCATTGACATAGTTCATCTGTTGAGCCAGGCTGGTATGTGGACTGATTTGCACATCATTACACAGCTAAAGGCCTTTCTGAACTTCAATAACTCAGAGTGAGTCCACTACTAAAATTTTCCTTCTCAGCATTTTCTCATGATCACATAGCCTCTGGAGAATGAAGTCACCACAAAATTTAAATTATTCTAATCAGATTCACATGGCATTTTTATACTTGGAATGCTTCCATTCTCAGCCCCCTTCTCCAATTTCAAAATTACTTCATGTTTCACCTTGAAGAATGTGACCTTTTAACATAGCGAGGAAATTCTTTGTAAATTAGGCACAGGATATTCAATTTCAACATTCGTTTAACAAATATGTAAATATTTATTGAACATTAGCTATGCGTAAAGTATATTTTCTATGGAAAATATAGGGATCAGTAAAATCTAGTCCTTTCTCGAAGATATTTAATCTGATTTGGAAATAATACATAATAATAAAAAAAAGATGATGGAGTTAATAAATAGAATGGATCAGAAATAGACTCTAACATCAGTATAATTTAATATAACACAAAATTTGCTTTGAAAGTTGATGGAGATGGAATAAATAATTTAACACATGGTATTGGGGTAATTGTTAACTATTTGGGAAAAAATAATATTAATTTAGAAACTTACTATATACCCAAATACATTCATGATGGATTAAAGGGCTTAAGTGTAAAACTACAAGACTACATATTTCTTTTTTTTTCTGATAGTGGCAATAAAATTTCTTTCTAAAATGTAAAGATTATTTATCCAATTTCAAGAGAACAAATTGACAAATCTGATGATAATTTCTTTAAAAGTTAGGTGTTTATACATACTTCAGAAAAGGGTATAAATAATACTGTAGAATGTGTTCATACAATCAATAAAAAATTTTTCTCTATACTGGATTAATGTGCAACACTAATTTTATGTCTGGGAAGTTAGTCCTCTAACAATTCAGAAATATAAGAAAATTATTTATAGAGATGCACCTTTTAGTATGATATAGAGTAACAACCAAAAAGGTAATGATACTTTTGGTCATTTGAACCCTTTTCAAGCTAAAGTAGAAGAGAAGATCAACAAGGTTTTTGTGGGTTGTTTTTTTTTTTTTAAGATTTTATTTATTTGAGAGAGAGAAAGAGTAAAATTAGGGGGAGCAGCAGAGGGAGAGGGAAAAGCAGACTCCTTGCTGAGCAAGGAGCCCAGTGCAGGACTTGATCCCAGGGCCTTGGAATCATGACTTGAGCTGAAGGCAGACACTTAACTGACTGAGCCACCTAGGTGCCCAAGAACTTTCCTTCTGACATAAAAATCTGATACTGTTATTCTTTTCTTAAACCTTTTTATGGTTCATCTTATGCTATTCTCCAGCTTTCTCTAAGCTATGAAAAAGAACTTTAGTTAGCATCCACTATGAAACCTTGAATATTTCATATATTTCAGATATATTTCATATATTTCAAATCACAATTCCCAGTACCACTTTGTACTGACATCTCCTTTGAGTACCATATGCTCTACAGAAGAGAAATCCTGATTTACTATAAGCACTTTCACTTGCCTTTTCATAGGCTTTAACATCAGGTGGACATGTTTCCCCCATCCCTTTTTCCTTTCCATTTGTCCCACTTGATTGTTAAGAATAATTTCTCATGCCATTTCTACCAAGTCTTTCAGGATTTCTCTTGGCATAACCTACAATATCTTTCACTTTTAAGTAATCTTTAGAGAAAATATTTTCATTAAAAAGTAATATCTTGATGAAGTCCCAGTGGTTCATTTTTGCCCTTGCTTCCCTTGCCTTTGGAGATGTTTGTAGGAAGAAGTTGCTGTGGCTGAGGTCGAAGAGGTTGTTGCCTGTGTTCTCCTCCAGGATTTTGATGGATTCTTGTCTCACATTG
>CM052806.1:43808409-43824168 GCA_028533885.1 Nasua narica | reverse complement strand
CTACACTGTTGGTGGGAATGCAAGCTGGTACAGCCACTCTGGAAAACTGTATGGAGGTTCCTCAAAATGTTGAAAATAGAACTACCCTACGACCCAGCAATCGCACTACTGGGTATTTACCCTCAAGATACAAATGTAGTGATCCGAAGGGTCACATGCACCCGAATGTTTATAGCAGCAATGTCCACAATAGCCAAACTATGGAAAGAACCTAGATGTCCATCAACAGATGAATGGATAAAGAAGATGTGGTCTATATATTCAATGGAATACTATGCAGCTATCAAGAGAAATGAAATCTTGCCATTTGCAACGACGTGGATGGAACTAGAAGGTATTATGCTAAGTGAAATAAGTCAGTCAGAGAAAGACAATTATCACATGATCGCTCTGATATGAAGAATTCGAGAGACAGGGCAGGGGATTGTGGGGGGGTAGGGAAAAGAAATGAAACAAGATGAGATGGGGAACAAGACAAACCATAAGAGACTCCTAAACTCACAAAACAAACTAAGCGTTGCTGGGAGGTGGTGGGGGGGTAGGGATATGGACATTGGGGAGGGTATGTGCTATGGCAAATGCTGTGAAATGTGTAAGCCTGATGATTCACAGACATGTACCCTGGGGTAAATAATACATTATATGTTAATAAAAAATTAAAAAAAGTAATATCTTGTATATTGCATTTTCACGGTTAACTTTATTTGCTTTATTTTTGTATAGTTTTGTTCATACTGGATCTACCATTTTTGTTTTTAATATGCATTCTTCATGAACATCTTTCTATGTCATATATTGTTCCCTAGTGAGTTTGTTATTCAGTTTACTTAAAGCTCCTTGATTCCACCAGATTCTTGGCAGTGAAAGAGCTTACTCAAACTGGGTAATTTGAGGAGAATTAGTTAATAAAGAAGCTATTTATAAACATGGGGGTAGAGTGTCAGTGATAATAATGTGTTCTTGAGTTAGAAACCGTGGGGAGATTCATCACTATCCTCAGGCTTCAGAGAGTAAAAGAAGGGTGCATTACTAAACCCCAGAGGTATTGAGTGTGTGGATATCACCTGGCAAGTTCTGTCACCTTTG
Organism: Nasua narica; assembly: GCA_028533885.1. Taxonomy (NCBI): domain Eukaryota; kingdom Metazoa; phylum Chordata; class Mammalia; order Carnivora; family Procyonidae; genus Nasua; species Nasua narica. Next base: position 43,823,082 of record CM052806.1, on the reverse strand, counting down.
TTTAAGAGTCACAGCCAACCTGAGGTCATTTGCACAGAAGGGACAGGAAAAATAACTGCCCCTACTTCATTATTTTCTCCTTCTCTGTTGTCCTATTAAGACATACCATAAGTGAAGTCCATCCCTAAGCAAGAGGGTAGTGGAGCCATAGCCAGAGTCCAGGCAGGCTGGCCCCTCAAGCCAGAGAGCCTAGTGAAGTGGAAAGCTGGTGAAGCAAACAAAAGATACCTGGCATCCCTTAGGATGCGATGTGGGTCATTTATGGTTTTTGATCATTTTAATAACAAATATATTTTCATAAACCTTTTTTTAAATTCTTAATTATTTAAGGCTTCTTCCTTAGGAAAAATTTTCAAGGTGAAGTTACTGGGTCAGAGATTAGATACATTCTCAGGGCTCTTGATATTTCCTGCCAAATAGCTCTGCTTTTCCAAAGGACCCAGAAAAATAAGAATAAAAGGACTTGATGAGAAGTTTTGCCCAATGAAGAGCCCAGCCCTGGGAAATCACTGTATCTTTGGAAATGGCATCTTAAGGCAAGTTCCCATCAAGAAATGGAAAGCAGAGTTCAGATGGATAATTGAAGCCTAAAGCATAGGTCTTATGGAAGGGAACAAGTGATAGTGTAGTCTTGTGGGGCTTATAGTAGTAAGGAATTTTTAGCACCATAGGCTTAAAAGGTCAAGAAGAGGCAGTATTTCAAGGAACACACACACAGAAGGTATGGAGGAGCAATGTAAAGAAAGCCTCCAAACAGGAAGAAAGGAACCCATTGGTGAAGTAGCTGGGGAAAAGCAGGGCAAATAAAGACCTTGATATCAATTTCTTCCTACCCTCAAAACTCCTGCCACTGCCTCAGATGGGTCAAATCCAGTGAAAACCAAAGATAAAGTAACCATTCAATGCAACCTACACTGGCTAGTTTCCTGGGACACAAAGAGGGTAGAGAATGGAACTGGATGGGTAAATGGAAAATATCCAACCTTCAAAGGAGATTAAATGGCCAAGGGAAAAGAGATTGGCTTTATTAAGATATCCATGATCTACCTTGGCAATATTAGCAAAAGAAATATGAATATTGCCCCTTACTCTAAATTTTACATCTTTGCCTAATTAATAAGTATTTTTTATTGCTGTGACAAATGTCATTTTTCTCTCAAATATACCCCTATTTGCTTGAATTTCCTGGATCATCTTGATTGACTGTGAAATACACATTTCAGAATCTAATATAAACACATGTTTTGTTTAATGCTCATACTCTCTACCTATAGAGTGTTTTAACTTAAAATTTTTTTGGCCAAATGCTTTAACATCATAAGATATCATAAAATCCTACTTTTAGCTTCTTTTGAATAGTCAGACTACTGGACACCCCTGGGCCTTCATTTCTGTAAGGCATTGAGCTATAGCTGCCTATCTGCTGCTACCTAAGAAGGAGCCCAGGCTCTTCTGTTGGCCACAGTCCTCATCACTCCCTGTTGTATTTTGATTGTCAGTTACTGTTTTTCAATGTGATCATGCTACTGCTTTTCATATACCTAGGCTAGGTTTGTTCATATATGTTACATGCCAAAATCTTGTAGACATTTAAGTTTGTGGTCCCTGCATGAGTTGCGCATAGGCGAAAGAGGCTTCTGATTCTTTATTTTTTCAGGATCAACTGAACATTGAATGTCAATGTGGCAGGAATGACATTCTGAACAATGGGAGGTGGTACAATAAAATTACTGTCAACCTTTTCACAATTCCTTTTACCAAATAGTGATTGCTTGTTACCTGTCCTGTGTCCTGGCCTTTAACACTTTGCATTATACCTCTTCTCTCTCATTTGATTTGACCTGCAGGAAGTGGCTTAGAATTAAAACAGCTTTTCTCCTATCAAAACAGATTTCTTTTTTTGAAACTAGATACTTCCTAGATGGTTTTAGGTCCTGAAACTAAATAATAATATGGCTCTCTATTATGGACATTAAAGGTATGCTCAAGCAAAGATATATGTACAATTGGGCAACATCAGATTTTGTTACTTGCATAAAGTGTTTGATAAGGCATCGGGCCTAGCATTTTTAAGAAACTATTTCTCAACACTCCTTGGTGTTATTTGAAAGGTTAAAAGAAAACAAGAGTTTAAAGAACTTAAAGATTCATTCTGATTATTTCACCCAGATAGCAAACAGTATGTCTCTAAGGAAAAGAAAAAAATTTCAACTAGAGGCATAATTGCCATAGGCCCTTACTTCGGAAGAACAGCAGAGCTTGAAACATCAGTCCAAAATCTTACTCTGTCTTTCTTTCTGTTACCTGTTTAGATCCTAGGACAGATGAATCAGGGCATATTAGAATACACATACATTTATGTTTTGAGGAAGGTGAAAAATAACTTTTGCTGACAGGAAACCAGACTGTTAAGACTAAGCATGATTCAAAGAGATAAAGTTCTTGGTAGGACATCTTAGATTAAGTAAGTGATTAAAGCCCTTTAGGCATAATCTAAGAAGTTCTCTCAAGGTTCAGTCATCCTGAGACCTAAAAGAACCTAGATTAGAGGTGGTACCTAAGTGCAGGTGAGTGGAGAAAAGGACAAAATCCAGGTGTGAGTAATAGGTTTAAGGACTGAAATGAAAAGTGAGAGTTTTAGTAAGATGAACAAAGTCTGAGAATGTAATGTGGAACATGGTAACTATTGATAGCACTGTATGGTGTAGTTGAACATTGCTATGTGGGTAGAAAAATGTTCTCATAAAAAAAGAGAAATATGTGAGATGATTCACAAATTAAATACCTGGATGTGGAAAGGGGGAATTTCTTTCATAGTGTATACCTATATCAAATCACTATGATGTATACTAAATATGTTATCATTTTATATGCCAATTATACCTCAGTGAAGCTAAAAATTTTTTAAAGGTAAGATTTTTAACTAAATGCAATATTTATCTTAGTTTTTTTATCCTTATACATTTTATGCTGAGTAAATTGTTACTGAACCAATTTATATCTTAATTCTATTACTAATTCAAGAAACATATATAGCGCTTTGGTGTATCCCTCTCTTTCTCCTAAGTGCTAGAATGCAATAATTAATAAGACTTAGTCTCCATGTCCTAGGACTTTATGGTACCCTGAGGAATATAGTCATTTAAAAAAAATACCTACAATATAATCATATACTGATTAAATGAGCAATAATAGTAATATGTTTGCAACATGTGAGGTAGTATAGGGAAGTGAAAAATTTACTCCATCTTGGCATCGAGAAAGTCTTTACATGAGAGAAGCTTGTGCAGGGTTTTGAAGAATGAGGAATGGATACTGGAGTAATGAAGTGAATGAGTTTGTAGTGGGTTCCAATTTGTGGAAGGAAGTAGCCAGTAATGAGGATAGAGAGGTGTGTAGCAATGGATCATGGAAGACCCTGTTGGCCAAAGAGCTTAGACTTTCTCCTGCAGATGATGGGGAGTCATTGTGAAGTTCTAAACAGGTAGATGATTTGGTTATTTTGGCATTTTGGATAGAACACTCTGGCATTAAGTATGGAGAGTGAATGTGAAAGGATGAGACTAGAGCAGGATTAGGTGAGATGTGCAAGGGGCCTGGGCCAGGAAAGTGGTATTTGGTGATGGAGAGGAGGTAATAGATTTGAGAGATATTTTATTTAGTAGATTAAAAAAAGATATTTAGGGTATATTTAGTGATTAGTCAAGGAATATAAGAGGAAAACTAAGATATACTGGGGAAGATAATTTAGAAGTGGCCTAAGGAATTTCAGATGGAGATACCCAGAAGACAGTTGGGAATATAGGTCTGAAGCTTAAAAGGGAAGTACATACTGTTATTATAGATTTGAGAATAAAAATATGCTAGGTGGTGTATAAAGTCATGGGAATTCTTTGGGGGAATACATAGAAGGATTACAGATTATGACCAAGAAGAGGAATCTGTGAAATAGCAATTGAAGCCTGAGACAGGATGGTCAATGAGGCAAGAGAAGAAGGGTAGCGGAGACTCATTGATAGAAACCAAGAAAAGCTAAACATATCTAAAAAGAAAGCAATTAGAAGGTCAAATGCTACAGAAAAGTCAATTCATACAAGGATTTCAAGTTAAATTTGAATCTAATCCTATTAGATTGGAACCCAGAAGATCACTGTTGTTGTTAGGGGGAGCAGCCTCTGTGAAGAATGCATTAGAAGCCAGACGGTACTCTGTGAACAATTTGGAGACATCATTTGAGATGCTGACATAAAAGGGGGATAAAAGAGGCCAGAATAACCTGAGAGAAACTTCTACTTTTCTCAATAAATCTTTATATGTGCTTTTATATATCTGCCATATTAACGTTTTTAATAAAGTCAGTATGGAAGCATTCGTTTTGTATCACAATATAAGCTATGTCTATAGGACAAATTTTCTGTTATCAGCTTTCCTTTTCAGACTTCAATCTAAGAGGAAATAAGTAATATGTATAACACTTGACAGGGAAATTCAAATCCCCACGTTTCAATGCATACTTAACTTGATGTCAGAAGAAATGAAAGCTAAGGAAACTGACTTTTCAGTACAATAGTTAAAATAATAGACTAAAACATATGCTATATTTGTGTAAATTGGACACTCTGATACAAGAAAATGGGTAAAAATCTGCTTCAGAGGCCAGATTCTTAGAAATAAAAAGCTAAAGGAACCTGGCACAATGGGTAATTATTGAATTGAATTTTAGGAATTAAGCCTTTTATAATATAAGTGAAAAATGAGATAGTCAAAGGGTAAAGTGATTTAATCAACGTTTCTCAGTGAATTAGTGACAGAAACCAGCATTAATTATATTTGACAGTTAAATTTGTATCTCATTCATTAAGTACATCTTATATGCCAGGGACTGTGCTAAGCACTTTCTATTCATTTTATCTTTTAATCCTCAAAGACAATTTTGACCTCAGTACTACTATTATTACATTTTGCAGAAGAGGAAACTGAGTCACAAGAGATAAAATAACATGCCCAAGACCACTTTGTAAATGGTGAGTTAGCATTTAAACCTAGGCAATCTGACTCAAGAGTTAAATGCTCTTACTCATGACCATCTTCCACCAGCTATAGGCACATACACTGTATAATTATTACTTGAAACTATTAGAGACATTCAGCTTTCTCTTTCATAGATAGGGATCATATGCACAAAATTAAAGATTCTTTTTGGTTTGGGGCTTAAGAGTTAAAAATGGAAAAGTTACAATGCGATAATTGAGAAATTTAATTTATTAAATTGGTGTTTTCCTTCGACAAATAAATTTTAAAAAGAAAAACATAGTTTTGTTTTTTTCTTTTTACCACAAATGTAATGTAATAATACCATATTCAGAAAAGCTTATTGTCATGATGAAATAACACATTTTTGCCAAGGTAATTATTATAATAATAAACTATTTCACATTTTTTCTTTTTCCACCCAAGTCATTTTTTTTAATAAGCAGAATAAGCAGATTAATCTGCTTAGCATCTGAGGCAGATGGCAATGTATTTGCCTAACCCGTTGTTTTACTGGGGCGGGGGAGGTGGCAAGGCAAGTTCACATCCTATCAACAACTTTAGTCATCATCTTGAATTATGTAAATCATATAAATTATTTGCGTTAGGTTGACACTCCAGTGGTAAAATTCTAAGAATATTGACTGATGTTTTTATATTCATCTTAGGCAATTAATGGAAAATCCAGTAGAGCTGACTTTATTGGTGGAGAGGTGGAGAGGTACACAGTACACCAAGGCCATTATACCTGAATTGGCTGTTTAGCATTTACTAAGTAGTGCTGCTTACTGACTGAACAAGAAGTAACTAAGCCTTAGGATTTGCTTCCATCCCAGATAAGTGTAGAAGAATGAAATGAGAGTCTGGCATAGGTCTTTTTTCTTGCCAGAACCTGGCAGGCTAAGTACAGGCAAGCATGTAGGCCAAAGGCTTTCAGTGGAGAAAGGGGCAGAGGGTTGCCAACAGAATTACCTATTGGAATTTTCCGTTTTTACTCTTTAAACTGTATCAACATTTCTCCCCAAATTAGGAGTCATAGTCTCCAGGTAAAAGGGCCATTGTCTCTGGTTCTCCTGTTTAGCTGCACATTAGAATCACCTAAGGTGCTTTTAAAAACTATTGGCATCCAGTATTTTTTGAATCAGAATCTCTAGAGTTGAAGATTAAGCTGGCATTTAAATAGAGTTAGTATTTCAAAACAAAAAAATTTTTTTGACAAATTATTCTAGTTTGTTGCCAGGGTTGACTATCAAAGACTTACCTATATAGGTTGAAAATCCTCACAACTAATCCTGATATTCTAAATCACTGCAACCCCTCCCTCCCATGCCTCTACCCCCAATACACACACCATTTTCTCAACTCCTGGTTGACAACTCTAGAACTATATGATGGTGAAGAGAACCATGGGTAAGAATGGAGTACCCTACTACTGGACCAGATCATGTCTGAGTTTCTCTACCTCTGCACTATTTGAGTTTGATAATTCTCTGTTGTTGGGAGATGGGACTGTGCTGTACATTGTAGACTGTTGACCATCATCTCTAGCTTCACCCACTAGATGCCAATTGCATTTCCTCCCCAGTTGTGGCAACCATCAAATGTCTCCAGACATTGCCAATGTCCCCTAGGGGGCAAAATCACTTCTCATTGAGAACCACAGATCTAGGCAATAAACTAAAGCAGGACCTAGCAAGTGAGTCTGGAGTGGATCTGGCTGGATAGAATTAGAAATCCTTAAATGCAAACTGGAATGCATGAAGGTTTATCTAGGGCTTTACATTTCATCCAAAGAAGCCACAGATCTATTTGGAATTTGTTCTGGTTATCTACTGCTGCATAAAAAAAAAAAACGCTGTAAAATTTAGTGACTTAGAACGGTGACATTAATTTTATTCACAAATCTGCAATTTGGCCATGGCTAAGTGAGAGAGGTAGTTTTTGCTCTCCTGGGGTGGCCCACAAGCTGGGGCTTGAATCATCTGAAAGCTCACTCACATGTCTGGTGGTTAATGGCTGGCTGTCGACAGGGCCTTCAGCAGGAGCTGTGGCTGAAAGACCTACATGTGGCCTCTTCATGTGGCTTTCTCACAGCATGATGGCTGGATTCCAAGGACAAGTGTCTCAAGAGAACCAGGCAGAAGCTGTTTTGCATTTTATGAATTGTTCTTGGAAGTCATATAACATCACTTCCACTATGGTCAAAAGTCTGCCTGGATTCAAGAAAAGGGAACATAAACCCCATTTTTTTGTTGAAGAGATGTCAATGTCACTTTATAGGAAGAGCACATAAGATGGTATGCATTGCTACAGTCATCTTTGGAAAATACAAGCTGCCACACAGTTGAAATGGCGGATCATTTAGGATTGGTTATCTAGACTCTATGACACTGTTATCTAAGGATTTTTCTAAGGACCACATATATCAATAAGCTGGGGAATATTTGTTTCAAATATTTGTTTCAAATATTTGGACCTCTCTCTCAAGGATTCTCATTTGGCAGATTAGCTTTAGGCATCTGGTGTCTGGTTTTTCAAGAAGTCCTCAAAATTTTTCTTACGTGTTAAGAATGTTCTTTGTTTATACAGATGCTTTAATCATTTTCACATTTCCTTTACACATTTCCACATTTTCTTCCATGAACAAGGTGGTGATACAGGCAGAGCTTTGAAGAATGTAGGTCTCTGGGAGAACCACTTCAAACATGCCTTTGGGTTTGTAATATGCATATGTTACTTGTCAAAAGACACTTTCAAAGTAGTGTTGCTGATTGGGGCTTTGTGGACTTTGATTTATTTTAGTTTCCACGAATGTTAAAATAAAAAAAAGGAAAGATTACATTATAGTCACAGTCGAGAAATTTGGGATTTTTTTTAGTCTAGTTTTATGGTCAAATTTTATATGCTTTTATGTTGCATTTGAAAACTATAGGCATAAAATGAAAAAGCAGTATTTATAATGATGCAGTTGAAGTTGTGTCATAAGGAAGAATTCTTTGTAGAAACTTATCATGATAATTTATATGGTCATAGGAATTTAATTTTCAAGGAACCTCATGAAAAATGTGGGAAATAAAATGCCAGTATAGGGACATTTCCCTGACTTGAACTTTGCTGATCAAGCAATTTCAATGACCTAAAATATACTTGAGGAAACAGCATGTAAAAAAAGCCTCTGTGCAATCAAAATAGAATACAAAAGTTCATACTTTACTTGGAGTCTGCACGCTATTAATGTGCATGAAAGTCTGATAGGGTTCCCACCTTATAGCAAAGGAAAAACATCATGTTAGAATGCATTAGAAGATAATGACCTTACTCTCGCACAATGAGAACTAGGAATAACTGAGGCAACAACAAAATTTAATTATTTCAAAGCATGCTATTTTTTTCTGAGTACAGGAAACATACTCATATCACTATTTTTAGGTGTACCACTATAATACAGAGGTATAGCAACTATTTTTCATCATAGTGAGCCCGAGTTTTTGAAAAGGTTAACTAATATTAAATTATTCTCTTTGATAGGTCAGGAAAATATTTAACAATTTTAAGAAAAAATTCTTCTAAGTGGTTAACAGTAAACAGGCTTTGGTGCTTTTAGTAGACAAACTTCCATTATGTATAAAATTACTTTTTTAGATTGTCTCATTTGCAGAAGATGCTAGGTAATGTTTCCTTATTGACATGCAAATAAGTCATCCTATGAAGATATTTTCTTAATATTTTTTACTAAATTAAAAGCTTAAGCGTGACATAAAATCTAATATAGCAATCTAAATCTAATATAGAAAACAGTGTCAGCACTTCAGAGTTATATGCATATCAGCAAATGCTATTAAGATGGGAAGGAATGATAGAACCAAGGGGGTCATCTAACCTATTACTGAGTCCTACGAATCTGGCTCTTAAATTCCCCTCAGATTTGTTCACTTCTCTGCCTCCACTCCCACCAGCCTTGTCCATGTCACCATCATCTCTCCCATCTGTATTTATTCACTAGACTTCTGTCTCCCACCTCTCTTACCTGCCTCCATTCTGTATTCCAAGGAGCCAACAGGTCAAGTTACTTCCTTCTCTAATCTGTTACTATGACTTTCCATTCTATTTTATATAAAACTCAAAGTCCTCATCTTCCTCTTCAAGACTCTGAATAATTAAGTTTCTTTTTATTTCTCCATATCTCATGAATCTCCCCTTTGCTCACTCTGCTCTAGATCCTTTAGCCCTCACTAAATGTTTTGGCCTTTGTAGAGATAATTCACATGGCCTCATCCCTATATTCTTGGCAGCACTTCTTTGGGTGTCAGTTTGAATATTGTCTCCTGGAAGAGATCTTTCTTGATTACCCTTCCTAATGTAGGTCTATCTCTCCTCAACATTATTCTCCATTACAGTACAGTGTGTTAGTTTTTTTGTAATTTGTATCAAATGTGTTTTGTTTATTTATTTATTTTGTTTCCCTCACAAGCCCCATGAAGGCAAAGACCAATCTGTTTTATTGAACACTGACAATGGTGAGTGCCTGGCACATAGTAGGTTTCTAATAAATATTTTTTGAATTAATAAATCAATAGTGTTCTATAAGTAAATCAAAAGCTAAATACACAGAATCTATAATGGTAAGTGTGCATGCTAATAAAACTTTTCTACATATTTAAGAAAAACTGGGGTGCTTTATAGATGCTCTATCAGTATGGATTATTAAATAAGAGGTTTGTAGAGTTTATAACTAATGTTTCAGTATGATATCATAGACTGCATTGATTCCATTCTCCAGACATGACTGTCAGAATCCAAGTAGGATATTGGAGATATTTGGCCTGATTCAAGCAAGTGTTTCTTCAAAGGAGAATAACAGGAGTGGGACTATGGCTATGGAGATAGGCAGCTGGCAATTATTAATTCTGATATCCCATTTACCCTCAAGCACAATCAAGAGATTATACCTGTTGTTAATGTTCTCTATGGAGGATGAAGAGTTTAGCCTATACTTTACATTCAGTAATGATTCAATAAACATGAGTTTAGTTGAATTTACCTTGGAAAGTTGGACATGAGAAACATTTCTCTTTGTTCAGGCTTCTAGATTTACTCCTTGGCATCCAATTAATGATAATACAGATTAGGACAAAAAGCCAGTTTTTGCATTGGTAACTGGTGTGTGCTTTTTGAAACCAGAAACTATGGCTTAGGTATTTTTCTATTTCCAAGATGAGCTTAGGAATGGGGGAGGTATATTATCAAAACAGAAATAAAAAATACTTTTTGAAGGAATGGAAAATTTTCAGACCACTTAGTGGACCTAGTTTTATTTTTGGGTATAAAATAGATGGTGAAGTGGATATAATTATATAGGCTGCTATTGCAAATACACAAAAATTTAAAAAATACTGAAATAAGTCTCTTAACCTTATACTTAAATGTGGAAATGTGATGATACAGGCAACAATTTTATTATAAAAGGCATGCACAGTAGGTCTTATGTAAAATAAAACAATAAAGAAACCTTTAGGTGGCGGCCAAGAGCTATGATTATGAATTCCTTAGTCTGCTTTTATGAGAATTTATGATCTTGTTTGAAAGTGGTCATGTTAAACAGGCTATTTAAACCACAGTAATTCAGTGCAAAGCAAATACAAGAAACAAAATTAGGCCTGTGAAGAAATGGATTGGATCAAGATTAAGATCATTAATCAAATCTTAATTTTGATTAAACAATGGGTATTCTGATTATGAATATTAGTAGGGAAACCAGATCTGAGAAGATAACTTTACTGGTGTTCAGTCATGGGATTACTCTTGGCAGTTAAATAATTGTTTTAATTTTGAAAGAAATCATCTTTAAAACAAAATGGTAGCATTTTAAGAACTCAGAGAGTGTAATAAAGATGTCAAAACTGTCCAGATGCTCATTGTGCAATTGGAAACTCCACTCAAAATTGACACAATGCCCTAGAAAAAAAGGTCAATGATCTAACTCATTCTTGCAACATCTGCCAGAATCTGGGGCTTCTTGCAGTGCTGTGTTCTTTTTCTCTTGCATTACTCTCTTAAATGAAAGTTTATGATCAAATCCATCATATAACTCTTTCAATTCTAGAAAAAAAGGAGAAAAATAAAAAAATATTTTTAAAAGCATTATGATTTTGATAGTATGCACTAGTTTTTCCTCCATTTGTTCTTTTCATCAATATACCTTAATTTACTAGAGGAAACAATTTTAAGCTTCACTAGGAGAAACTGCTTTGTAGAAATTTTCATTTAGAAGTTATTATTAATGATTAAATCTGTTAAGATTTAGATTCATGATGTACATTTTTGACAACATTTTTGGTATTATAGACTAACTTTGGATGTTTGCTTCCAATTAAGCAAGACTTCTTGTCCACTGAAATAACACACATTTAGCATCATCTATATGCATACTCAAGATCATGGAGGAAGGAAAACAAGTAAAAGACAAACTTAGTACATATGGAGTTGACAGACTTTTGAGATGGAGTAAGAGAATAGAAACAAATTACAATACTGTAGCAAAAACCACACACAATTTTTGAGTAATAAAAAAGAAGAGAAGGGGGTGCCTGGGTGGCACATTGGGTTAAAGCCTCTGCTTTCAGCTCAGGTCATAATCTCAGGATCCTTGGATCCAGCCCCATATCCGGCTCTCTGCTCAGCGGGGAGCCTGCTTCCCCCTCTCTCTCTGCCTGCCTCTCTGCCTACTTGTGATCTCTCTCTAAATAAATAAATAACCTTATATTTTTTTTTTAAATTAAAAAAAAAGAAGAGAAGGAAATGTGTGGATTGATATTAATAAAGAAGAGCTCTATAGAGAAGATAAGTAAATTGGTGGTTTCCCAGTGCATTTTGGGGAAAGTAAACATTGTAATTCCTAAGAAACTTTATTTCAAACACTTAATGTCAATATTCCAAAATTGTAATGCAGTAATATAGATGTAGCAGTAGCACTGACTAGTTCTTTTTCTAAATATTTTCCACTGTGTTAGTCAATGGTGATGTGATAGCCCCCTCTCAAAAAACCATTTAGCATGTTGTTGGATTACATAGCAAGCTGCACAAAGAGAATTACCTAGAAATTATTTCACTCCTTACAATGTAAAATTTTCTAGAAGTAAAGTTAGGCTAAAAGCCTAGAAATTTGTACTTATGGGGTTTATGTGATAGAAATATAATATTTTCCTTGTCACCACAAATATCTTCAAAATGATATTCCTGAGGACAGGAATTAGGAGAACTGGCTCTAACTTGACTTTGATGATATATATGGTGATAAAATTATAGTGAGGATACATCTCTTCTCTGAAAGCAACTTCCTTCTCTATTATATGAAAGAGAAGTGGATGATCTGTACATTTAGATTTCAGGAATTTTAGAGAGTAAAACCCAACATAATACAACATGATTGACAGAAAATTTCAGTCATCCGACAGATAAAAAGCATGGTATAGTTTCAGTTGAGAATTGCAAAATGAGCCCATCTATATACAGGGTCCCACACATAAGTCAAGGATGGTCCCCTAGCATTGTGCAGTGTATAGCATGCACGACTATGTGTTGTGCTATAATTATATCCACAGTAAAGAAAAGAAGATATAGAAAATTCCTCTGTACTAAAATTTTTTTATAACAATGATTTAGTTTCCAAGTCATGGTCTTTTTTTCACAACCTTTAAGCAAGGTGTCTTTAAGCAAGATAAAAAACTGTTAAATGCAAAAATAGTAAAACGAAGGAAAACAGAAAAGGCAGATATCTTAACTATGGTGAGTAAAAATGAATCTCCAAAGCTTTGAGGGCTATACAACTAGTAGGTATTATAGAGCATCAATATTTTCTTATGGATTTAAAAGACTGAAAATTTATCAGTGGATGAATGTGGCTTTTTAGGTATTTAGTAAATGCAATCTACATTAAATTTTAATTACAAGTATGTGAAAGCATAAAGAAAGAATCTGCCACTATGCTAATGGATTTAATTATATATGTATATCTCATACAATTTGTATAACTATATGGTCATAAATAATTCAAATATTAAGATATATATCTCCTTAGTTCAAAGCAATGCACTTAAACCTGAATGGACCATTTCTCCTTACATGGAATCCACTTTGCATACTTTTGGAAGTTAAGTGAGAGCCTATAAAAGAAAGATAAACATCCAATTCCCAAAACAAACAAAAAAAGCACCTCAAAGTATATGCCCATTTGATGATAGAGGAGCAAAAGAAAGGTCTGTATTCAGGAAATTTTCATTATTCTATCTGCCATATGGAATAAACAATATAAAATGATGGAAGTGCCCAAATTCTTTTATCCCCAGCACCATACAAAAATAAGTAGGAGAAAAACCTTTGTGTCTTGTTTCTTCTAACTATTGCTTTAAAACCTACAATTAATCCTGAGCCACATCTTTATTCTTCTCCTTGTCAGTTAACCGCATAACATGCAAAAGTTATTTCAGCTTGAGCAGCAACAACTCAGCATGCGGAGTGCTGCTTCTCACTACGTGGTTAGAGTGAATAATGCCAGATCTAGACAAACATAGCAGATGACAAATCTCATTGATTCTATTCACTGTGAACTTAAGGAGGGGGCAAAGAGGAAAAAAAGCAGTCCACTATTTAAGACGCTATTTTCTGGGGCTAATTTTTCTTCTTACTTTTATTACTTTTATTAAAGTAATGACTTTATGACTTTTATTAAAGAAACACTTTAAATTGCTTCAATTCTAATGTTTTGCATAAAGTCAGTGGGACTGGGATTTAAATAATCAGGAAAAAATAATATTTGGAAGGAGAGAGAAAATTCATCAAGGAACAATACATAATAACTTAAAAAGAGCAAAATACACAAACTTCTAGAAGGGAGAGTATGAAGAGAGTAAGAAAAGGTGGCAAGAATGAAAAATAAACTAAAGGCAGGGAAGAAGACTAAAAATAAGCATACTACCAAAAAAGCTAAAGATTGAAGAGAGAGAGGAGGCTAAGAAACAGTGAAGCCAGAAAAAAAGTAATAACACTGTAGAGTAAAAATAGCAGAATAGGATGGGGAAAAGGAGGTCAAAGTTTAAAGATTTAAATAAACAAACAAACAAAAAACACAGAAAGGGCTAGAAAGCGGCAAAGAAGTAGGATACAAATGTAAAAGAAGCAGTGTCTAGATTATAATCTGGGGGAGAGGGGGCCAGGCGGGAAGGAGGGAGGTTGCAGAGCAAACAGCCACTGGAGCCAAGTGATTTTTCTTTATCTTTTACAAGTAGAGTTTATGCCACTTGAACAGAGCTTGCAAATGAGTGTGAATTATTTTACTGGTATCATTCAAAGTCCGGTTGTAATGGTGTTAGGAATTTGGCATAGTGGTATGAGCCTAACTAAGGCCACCAACGTTCCTTTATATTCAACCAAAGCAGCCAAATTTCCATCCATCTGCAGTTTGCAGGCTCTGTTCAAACGACACATACTGAACTATAGGTAGGCTAGGAAAATTTTGGACATTAAAAAAAAAATTTGTTTTTAGTAAAAAAAAAACCTTATGCTCACTTGCTTATTACATTCTCATTGCTTTAATGTATAGTGTTGTTTTGGTTTTTTCTCAAATCAGGTTGGCCAAATTTAGGC
>CM052806.1:43532363-43799827 GCA_028533885.1 Nasua narica | reverse complement strand
AGCAAGCAGAGCTAGTAATGGCCTCCCTACCCTTGTTCCTAGTTACTAACATTTTAATAATGCTTATTCTTTGCTGTATTCATGAAAAGTCTTTTATACCCTGACAAAAGATTTTTCAAGACTTACATAAATACCTGTAAAGACAGAGATACTTACATGACCAACAAGGCTATCAAATGGAAAGAAAAAAAAAATAGTAGACTGAGAAAAAGCTATTGCAAAGGGTGACTTTTGGACTTTCAATGCCATAGCCAACTGCAATTTATTGGTTTAGGTATATGTCATTAAAGGTATTCAACTAATTTTTAAAAGAATAAACATTTTCATATAATATTTAAATCAATCAAAAGAATGTGAAAAGTGTTGGATTCTACTCAGTATTTTGACAAATCTTTGTGACAAAGTTACAATTTTTATACATAAAGATATTATAGAAAATAGATAATATAGAAAATTAAACATAAAATAATATAGAAAGCATGTGCTTTCTTTTTCATTGCCACTGACGTAGTTCCCATAAGGAGCTTCTGGGTTTCTGTTACAGTCTCTTCATGGCCTCTCTGTCTCTAATATTTCTCCCCTCTAATTTAATCTCTGTGGCTCTGTGAATGATGTTTGTAAAGTCACATACTTCAATGCTATTAAGATTAAAACAAAAACACCTTACAAGATTTATTGTTCATCTGTCTCCTTTGTTTATCCACACAGACATATTTGCAGTTCATCCCATGTGTGCTATGGGTGCTGTCTCATCTTTGGTTTTTGTGTAAGTCATCTGAATTTTCCTTTCCCATCTCCCGTCACTTGCCCCTTCACCCTTTTTTTAGTCCCATTTTACAGTTCCTTTCTTTTGCACAATCTCTCCTCAAGAGAGTTAATAATAGCTACTCATTTCAAGAGAGTTAATGATAGCTACTCATTATTGAGTATTACAGAGGGACTGGAGATGTCTTCATTGAGAAGGTAACATCTGGGTTGAATGTTGAGGAACTGAAAGGTCAGGCTGCTGAAGAACAGAAGGAGGTTTCAAGCAGGAGAAACTATCTCACTTAATATGAAGAGGAGACATAAAGGGACAAAGGGTGTCAAAGAAGCAAATGATAGTTTTGTAAAATATAGGATGGTAGGGCAGAGAATGGGGGAAGGTTGTTGAGAATTAACAATGCCAGATCATAAATGAGCAACGGATATTAAGGAGGGTAATTGTTGTGAGGAGTACTGGGTGTTATAAGTAAGTGATGAATCACTAAATTCTACTCCTGAAACCATTATACTATGTGTTAACTTACTAGATTTGAATAAAAACTCAAAAAAAATTATTCCAGATTGTGATGGGTATAAACAGGCTTTAATGCCTAACCAAGATGTTTCAACTTATATAGTCCATGAACTTTTGCTGATAAAATTTTAAATTTGCATCATAAGGCAACATGATATACACATTTTAGAAAGATTATTCTGCCAGAAATTGGGGGAAAGGGGCCCCTTCCCCCAAGGGTTAAGGGTTAACCCTCTTAACCCCTTAAGGTGGTTAAGAAAAGGCTGAGAATGGTAGTAGGGAGACAAGTTTTTGAGTAGAAACAAATGAAGGAACCTGCACATTCGGAGAGAAATAAATTACTTGTCTTAAAAGTAAAATAACCCTTGGTAGCATTGGAAATAATTATATGAGAATACATAATAAATTCTCAGGATTTCAAGAAATGTATTTTTTTTTCTTTAAGCTTTGAGAGGAATTCATTGAAGGGGATATTAGATGATGACAGCATATTGGTTGGGGTTGTGACTGGAAACCAAATTAAACTCAAATGAATCAGATGAAGAGACATTGATGCAATAGTTCTTAACCATGGCTGTACATTGGAAACACTTGGGGAGCTTTAAAAAATACTGATGCCTGCATCCTGCCCTTAGAGGTTCTGTTTCAGTTGCTCTGGTTTGTGGCCTGGCCACTGGAATTTTTCAGAGCTTCCCAAAGCTGATTTTAAGATGTAGCCTGAATTGACAGACAACTGCGTTAATGAAAGGACTGCTTTCAGAAGTGTGGGCAGTGTTAAGAAATAAAGGATGATAAGATATGGATACTAGAAATGGGAGAAATATTACCACACTTATGGCCAAGGAACAAAGGAGACAATAGTGAGACCCAGTGAGAGCTGGGCAAGTGGAAAAGGCGTCATTTTACTAAGGCTGCAGCTACTTTCAGACGCAGTGCTAGAGCAGGGCATATATATAGACATATTTCTTTTTCTTACTGTGTGTAAGTATATACAAAAAGAGATTTATTTTAAGAGCTCAGTTCATGGGAATATGGGGGCCAATAAGTCCGAATTCTGTAGGATGGGTCTGCAGGCTGGAGACCCAGAAAGAGCCTCTGTTGCATTTTAAGTCTGAAGGCTATCCACTGGCAGAACTACCTTTTATGGGGGTAGTATAGTGTTTTGTTCTATTCAGGCCTTCAATTGATTGACATGGAGGACAACCTGTTTTACTTAACATCTACCAATTTAAATGTTAATCTCACCTAAAAATCATCTCGGGGCGCCTGGGTGGCTCAGTTGATTAAGCATCTGCCTTTGGCTCAGGTCATGATCTCAGGGATCTGGGATCAAGCCCTGCCCATCAGTCTCCCTGCTCAGTGGAGGGTCTGCTTCTCCCTCTCCCATTGCCCCTCTCCCCTCTACTTGTGTACACGCTCTCTCTCTTTCAGATATATAAAAAAAATCTTTAAAAAAATTAAAAATCATCTCACAGAAATATCCAGAATAATGTTTAATCACATATCAGGGCACTGTGGCCCAGCCAAGTTGACAAATAAAATTACTATCACATATGTAGGGATTGGAGAAATAGTTCAACTTCTTTCCTCTCTCCTTCCTTTTGGCCAAAGAGCCTCACAGAGAGAAGAATGGATAATGGATGTGAAGGAGAATATGGGAGTTGTCCTGCATAAACTATCTACTCACTTATCATAGCTTTGACCCTTATTCTGGAAGTTTCTTTTTTATTGTTAAAATTCCAGTTTGTCTAGATGGAGCAATATTATGACAGATTTGAGGTTAGTTTTTAAAAAACTATACTAATATTCTAGTCATTTCTAAAATGATATTCTAATGAAATTTTCTGAGATGGTTTCTTTTTAGACTAGAATAACATAAGGATACTCCTGTCACAAGCATAAATGTGTGTGTGTGTGTGTGTGTTAAATAAAATATGGAACATTTCATTAATTTGCATGTCATTCTTGTCCAATGGCCTTGCTAATCTATCATTCTAATTTTAGTGTATGTGCTGCTAAAGTGAGCACATAAATGTGATTTTTATTAACCAATAAGAGCAGTACTGAAATTCATTCTCAGTTTAAAAGGAGATTCTGTCTTGGGGCACCTGCGTGGCTCAGTTGGTTGAGCAACTGCCTTCGCCTCGGGTCATGATCCCTGGGTTGGGATCGAGTCCCACATCGGGCTCCCAGCTCCACAGGGAGTCTGCTTCTTCCTCTAACCTTCTCTCCTCTCATGCTCTCTCTCACTTTCTCTGTCTCTCAAATAAATAAATAAAATCTTTAAAAAAAAAACATTCTTAAAAGGAGACTCTGTCTTCTTAGATTTTATATTAGGTAGTATCAGTATTTGTTTTGAGATTTGCTTGTTTTTCAGATTTAAAAAAAGTTTTATTACATATTATGTATTTTGAAAAGTCAGAAGGAAGAGAGGTATGGGTATAAAATATAAAGATGTAAAGGGTATTTTCTATACAGTCTAGATGGTGATTATAATAATTCATATGAGAAATGAGAAATGTCTGAGTAGGCAGCCCTAGAAATGGAAAAGATAGCTTTAAGTCCCATGATGTTTAGTCTTGCAACCTCACCTGTTTCTTGCTTGTGTGGTATAATATACCACATAAATAAATGGAGAAATAGTATGTTGATACTGATGTATCAGTAGCACACTGAAGTGGAGATATTTGTGGGCAAAGGAAGCATTTTTTTTTTAAAGTCAACTTTACTTTTTTTTTAAAGATTTTATTTATTTATTTGAGAGAGAGAGAGAATGAGAGATAGGAAGAGGTCAGATGGAGAAGCAGACTCCCCACTGAGGAGGGAGCCCGATACAGGACTCGATCCAGGGACTCAATCCAGGGACTCCAGGATCATGACCTGAGCTGAAGGCAGTTGCTTAACAACTGAGCCACTCAGGTGCCCAAGCATATTTTTTGAAACTTGGAAGAGTGCTATGCCGTTGATGTGTATTGGCTGAGCAGTCATTGTATATTGGGAGAAATAATGGCAATAGAGAAGCTGTTTTAGAAAAGAGTGTACAATGGAGAATAAGCATGGATGGTGCTCTAAGAATAATTAATATTTAAGGGATACATAGAGATCTAAACAAGGAATACTCAGAGAGGTGAGAGAAAAAACTAGAAGAGAGTCAAGAAACCCAAATAAAGAGAGGATTTCAAAGATAAGGTAGTATAAAGTGATTAGGAAAGCAATGTTAACTTTAGTGAGAATAGTTTCAATAGTTGGGATAGAAGCAGCAGACTGAAGAAAGAATGTGAAATGAGGGACTCGAGATAGTGAAGGCTGATGATTCTTTTGAGAAACATGGCTATAAGAAAAAGGAGAAAGAAATAGAGCAGTAGCTAGAGATGGTGAATGGAATTTTCTTTCTTCTCCCACACCTTCTTCCTTTCTTTTTCCTTACCATTTTCCTTCCCTCCATTTGCTCTTCTCTTTTTGTTTTAGTGAGACAAAACTGTTAGGATAATGGTTTACAGTCAACGTTTAAGATTCTGGACTTAAGATTCTTGAGGCTGACTAGACCCATGGTATGACTTTGGAATTACAATGTAGAAGTTGAATGGAGGCAGAGACCTTTGGAATAGAGAAAGTCAGTTAAGTAGCTCAGATGTAGGATAAGATGTTAGATAGTTAAGGATGAAGACTGTGGGCTTAAAAGACAATATTCTCATTAAATGTTGAGGAATCTAAAGATGAGAAGATGAGAACAGCAGGTTTAGGTAGATGGATGTAAAGCCAGATAGCATAAGCTTAAAAGAGGCTTCTTGAATGAAAATAAAGATGCAATAAACAGGAAGTGGCAGTAGGAAGCCAGGAGGATACCATCTCAGCCTCCAGGTCTGAGATGTTCATGTTGACTTGTGGGAGAATGTGCAGCCTATGCTAGAGAAGTCAACTTGAAAAGAATTGACTTTCCGTCAGAGCTAGGTTTCTCCTAAAAAAGAGCATACAGGGTATGCCCTGTGAGAGGTTAAGGATTTAAAGATGTAGAGAATTTGTGTTTTATTGGTTGTTTTTCAGAATGGAGGATTTCAAAGACCCCTGACAACTGGAGTGGAAGCATTTGGAGGGAAAGGAGCAGAGGGAAGATGGGACACTAGGACTAATGAGTTTTATCTACAATGTCTAAGGCAGTTAGTTACATAAGAAGTTGTGAGTTAACCAGAAGTGACATAGGTAGGATGCCATGTAATTAGTGGAATTTGGTCTTAGAAAACTTTATTAGTGGCACAGACCCAAGTTTTCAGGAATCTGATTTCACAGGTATCCTTTTCCCTACTGGTACTGGCTGAAGCATCCTGCCAGGAAGCTCTGATGGCCATTAAAACCTCCTGTTGCTTCTTACCCTCAAGCATGTGCCAGATAGGTCCAGGCTTCAGGAAGAATGAATAGTTATTATAGTTAGTGGCAGTCAGTATAGTAAAGGTGACTAAATGTGGTGATTCCATTTTGCCCACTTCTCCCTCAGTGCAACCTATAGGATTCTGAGAGATGCCTATGAGAAATCTGTGGTTGTTCAATAGGATTGTTGAGGAATGCTTATTTCCATCTCTTTCTCCACAGGAGTTAGCTGAAATTCCCCAGTAGCCTCATAACACAGAGTTAGTCCCTTTCAGTTCTAAGAGGGAAGAAGTAGGGACTTTCCAGAAGGAAAGGAGAATCCCCTGTTGCAGTCCCACTATTGTTCATAATCATTAAAAAAGGGACAAAATTCTTTAGGTCAGAGTGTGAATTTTCATACCTTATACTAGAACTTCACAGGGCATGTATGTTCATACTTCAAATGCTGTCATCTCAGAAACTACATCTGGGAATTTGTATTACTTATTGCAGGTAAGATAAGGTAAGAATTCATTCTTACCTAACAGTTTGTAGTTCTTTTTAAAAAATTATGTGGACTTATCACTTTTTTTCAGATATGACTCAGATGGTACTTACTTCTTCTTCTTGCTTTTTAGTTCTTATTCTTCCTTGATATCTAAGTTGGGACTGTGAGAGCAAATACTTTGGTTAATACAGGCAATATTTCCAGGCAAGGAAAGTTACTCCTGTCAAAAGACATCTCATAGAATCCACAAGGGAAGCACACTCTTGTATTTGAGATGATATAACTATTTTGGATCTCTGGAATCTATTGAGGGCTTGTTACTTTCAAGGGAAGTCCTGGGCATTAATTTATGTTTAATTTCAGTCAATTTCAACACTAATCAGCTTCCCAACCCTGCTCTTCAGTCCAGTGGCAGGCAGGCAGCTGTACACATGTTTCTGAATCAACTTGCACACAGTTTGCAGGAACCACAGTGGCAATAAGAACTCTGTCCTCCAACTGTCAGGGACCTGTGCTCTGATAGCTGATTGCTGCTTCTCATAATGGAGGTGCAAACACAGAGGGGTTGCCATTGTTGCTGCACCTCTGCTTATCCTTGGAAGCTCCTCGCCTTTCAGCTAAAGTGACTTCTAGGAGATTTAAAGGGATGACACATTTTTCTCCCCATACTTAATTTACTCCCTCTTTTTTTTCTATTTTCAGAGTCAGACATTAAATACTAGGGTATTCGAAATCAATCATATATACGGGGGAAATTAGAAAGCCACCACACATGCCCTGGGAAAGGTGCAGACTCAAAAAGACCTCGTAAGATCTTAAGTTCATGTGGCTTGCTGATCCTTAGCAAAGAGACAGCCTGTAACAGTCAAAACAGAAGCACCCCAGCAAACCATGGGGAAGGAGGAGAATATAATTTTCATGATTATCACATTATTAAATTCAAATGTGTAATTTTCAAATTAAAATCACAAGGCATACAAATAAGTAGGAAAGTATGTCCCATTCAAAGAAAGATAGCAAACCAACAGAAACTTTCTCTGAGAAAGACCTGATGGCATATCTACTGAAAAAAGACCTTATAATAACTTTCTTAAAGATGCTCAGAGAACTAAAGGAATATGTGGAGAAATCAAGAAAATGATGTATGAACAAAATGGAACTCTAAATAAAAGGTATAAAACCTAGAAAGAAACCAAAAAGAAATTCTGGAGCTGAAAAGTATAACAACTGAAATGAAAATTTTGCTAGAGAGATTCAAGGGTAAGTTTGAAGAGGCAAAAGAAGAATCAGTGAACTCAAAGATAAAACAATTAAGTTATGGAATCTGAGGAACAGGAAAAAAAAACAACAGATTGAGGAAAAGTGAACAGAGACTAAGGGACCTGTGAGACAC
Organism: Nasua narica; assembly: GCA_028533885.1. Lineage (NCBI taxonomy): Eukaryota > Metazoa > Chordata > Mammalia > Carnivora > Procyonidae > Nasua > Nasua narica. The sequence continues at coordinate 43,792,303 of CM052806.1, read as the reverse complement.
TAGCAAGTGAATCAGCATATATGCATCATAGAAGTCCAGAAGGATAGAGAGAGAGAGAAAGTGGTAGAGAGAATATTTGATGAAATAACCAAAAATTTCCCAAATTTGATGAACGATATGAATATCAACATCCAGGAAGCTTAACAAACTCAAAGTATCATGAACTCAAAGATACTTACACAGAAACATGTTATAATCAAACTGTCAAAAGACAAAGTCTTGAAAGCAGTAAGAGAGAAACAATGCATCACATACAAGAGATCATAAATAAGGTAATTTATGGATTTCCCATTAAAAAACTTTGGAAGCTAGGAGGCAGTGCATTGACATATTTAAAGTGTTAAACGAAGAAAAAAACCCTGTCAATCAGGAATCCTATATCAGATAAAACTATCCTTCAAAAATGAGGGGGAAATGAACACATTACAAGATAAACCAAAGCTGAGGGATTTTCTTACTAGACTTGGGCTATAAGAAGTGCTAAATGGTGTCCTACAAGTTGAAATGAAACTACACTAAATGGCAACTCAATGCCATATGAAGAAATAAAGATCATACTAAACACAAAATGCCTAAGCAATTATAAAATCTAGTATTATTGTAGTAATAAGGGAAAAACACACTTCTTCTATGTCTCCTTTACTCTCACACTACTTCCACACTCACTCACAACCCTTCTGACACTAGTTATGTGAGTTTTCCACACATCAAGCAATTCTTGGCAACACCAGCTGGATGTTCTATGATTTCACTTAATTATGATATTACCTACCTGGAGATAGCATCAGGTCCCACAGGTTAAGCACTCAATTTCACATGAATGCCCTTTTCCACACTACAGATGATTATCACAAGTCCCTGCACTTCTGACTGATCAGCTGTAAATTGGGCTTCCTACAACTGGGTTCAGTAATTTGTTAGAATGGCTCACAGAACTCCAGGAAACACTTATGTTTACTGGTTTTTTATAAGAGGATATGATAAAGAATACAGATTAACATCCAGATGGAAGAAATGCATATTTGCAGGATTATAGGGAAGGAACTCAGAGCTTCCATGCCCTTGCTGGATACAACACCTTCCCGGTACCTCCATGTGTTCAACAACACTACTCAACAACAACAACAGAATACACATTCTTTGAATTACACATGGGACATTTTACAGGATAAATCATATACTAGGTCATAATTAAGTCTCAGTACATTTAAAAAGATTGGTATCATGCAAAGTATCTTTTCCAACCACATTGGGATGAAGTTAGAAACTAATGAAAGAAAGAAAACTGAAAAAAATTCACATATTTATGGAAATTAAACAACAAACACATTCTTCAACAACTGAAGAATCAAAGAAAAAATCATTAGAGAAATTAGAAAATACTTAGAGTAAAATGACAATGAAAGCACAATATACCAAAACTTATAGGACACAGTGAAAGCAGTGCTAAAGGGGAAACTATAACTATAAACACTTATATTTAAAAAAAGAAAGATTTCAAATCAACAATCCATCTTTACAATTTAAATAACTAGAAAAAGAAGAACAAACAAAATCTAAAGTTAAAGGAAAGGAGGAAAAAGTCAAGATTAGAGAAGTAGAACCTTTACTTAACACCATATAAAAAATTAACACAAAATGTATCAAAGACCTAAGTGTAAGACCTAAAACTATAAAACTCTTAGAAGAAAACATAGGGCAAAGGATTTAGGACATTGAATTTGGCAATGATTTTTGTATATGACACCAAAGGCACAATCAACAGAAGAAAACATAGACAAATAGGATTTTATGAAAATTAAAAATATCTATGCATCGAGAAAACACTAACAATAGAATAAAAATGCAACCCCCAAAATGGGAGAAAAATATTTGCAAATCATGTATATGTAAAAGATTAGTATCTGGAAAATATAGAGAATTTCTAAAATTCAACCATATCAAAAACATACAACCTGATTCAAAAATGGGCAAAGGACTTGAGTAGACATGTCTTCAAAGAAGATGTATAAAGGGCCAATGAACACGTAAAAAGATGTTCAGCATCACTAATCATTAGGGAAGCAAGTAAAAACTACAATGAGATACCAGTTCATATCCATTAGGATGGCTATCATAAAAAATAAAAAAGTAAGCAGAAAAACCACAATCATTGGCCAAAATACGGAAAATTTGGAACTCCTGTGCACTGTTGATGGGGATGTAAAATGGTGCCCCCTCTATGGAAAATAGTATGGTGGTTTCTCAAAAAATAAAACAGAATTATTGCGTGATTCAGTAATTCCACTTCTGGGTATGTATTCTGAAACAACTGAAAGCAGAGTCTTGAAAGGATATTTGTACAACAATATTCATAGATCTTTATTCATAATAGCTAAAATGTAGAACCAATGCAAGAGTCCTTTGATGGATGAATGAATAAGCAAAATGTGACATATATATAGAATAGAATATTATTCTATCTTTAAAAGGAAGGAAATTCTGGCATATGCTGTAATGTAGATGAACCTCAGAAACATTATCTTGAATGAAATAAGCTAGTCACAGAAAGACAAATACTGTATGATTCCACTTATGTGAGTTACTTAGAGTAGTCCAAATAATAGATGAAGAAAGTAGAAAGATGCTTGTCAGGGACTAGAGTAAGGAGAAATGGGAAGTTATTTTTTAATGGGTATAGAGTAGGCAAGCCTGGAGTAAAGGGATGGCCTTAATCTAGTAAACTAAAAAAAAAAAAACATATATATGACACAACAAAGATTTGGCTAAATTTTACCTTTTATAATATGATCTTAGTTTGTTCCTATAAAATAAATTTCAACAAATTTCATTTACAGAAATTCTATAAGATATGCATAGATCCCTATAGCTTAAGATACATCTACATTGACATATCTGTATTGATATCTGCATTTGTATTTACATCTATATTTAAAATATATATTTACATATAACAATCTTTTAAAAATTTTAGGCAATATATTTTTCTTTTTTTAAAAAAAGATTTTATTTATTATTTGACAGAGAGAGACACAGTAAGAGAGGGAACACAAGCAGGGAGAGTGGGAGAGGGAGAAGCAGGCTTCCTGTCTAGCAGCGAGCCCAATGCGGGGCTTGATCCCAGGACCCTGGGATCATGACCTGAGCCAAAGGCAGACGCTTAACGTCTGAGCCACCCAGGCACCCCTAGGCAATATATGTTTCAAAAGGAATGGGAACTCCTATAAAAAGAAAAAAAGAAAAGAAAAATCTCCCCAATAAAACAAAGAATGAGCCCTTCAAGAAGCAGGTATTATAAACATTATCAATGTCATTTGACAAGTTAAATAAGATGGAAATTGAAAATTGATTGTAGAATATGGTTGTTACAAGATCATTGGTCAGTTAAAGAACGTGACTTTTAGAGGGATGGTGACAGAAGCCAAACTCACCAGACTGAGGAATGAATGAACCTAAGGAAGTCACTTCCAAGAAAAGTAATGGTAAAGATAAGGAAAGAAATAGGCAATCATTTATATGGTGTGTAGGAGGAAGGATTTTCTTTTTTACCTTTTTCTGAATACACGAAGACTGAAAGCATGTTTGTAGAGGATGGAAAGGAGACTCTGGAAAGAGGGATATTGAAAATAGAGATGATGAGGATAAGTTGCTAGTCAAACATCTCAAAGGAGATGAGAAGAACTAGATTTAGAACCCAGATTAGTCTGCCAGGGATAAAGAGCATTTTTTCCTGTAAGATAGATTATAAGACAAAGAGAATGAATGTCATTACTGGAACATTAAAGGTATAAAGGGGGAAACTTGAAGGAGTTCATATTTGAAGACCTGTCGTCCATGAGATAGATAGCAGAGGTATTTCTGAAAGATGAGAGTCATGATCCTGAGACAATGCTAGAGATTTGAGACAGCCCCTAGAAATGTGAAATGGAGTTTACCAGAAACAACACAAATGAAAATAAAAGGATTGATGACAAAAATAATTATATATCTAAGTTATAATCTTTTGTCAAAAACTAATTGGAAAATGCTAGCACTTCAGCTACATTACCAAAACTCATTGGATCTGGAATATGAAAAATTATTTTTAGTAGCAAATACAAAAAAAATTTTATTGAAGTCATGTTGATATTTCTATCCACAACTCTGATCTTCATATGTGAAAAAGTCACATCATATTCGCTTGCCATAAAAAAAATGTTAGAAATGGGAAAAATAAGAGCAAATATGGTGTTGAAAAACTCTGAACTTCCTGAGAAATAGTTTAATTCTAATGAGTCAAATAATTTGGGAGCAAGCTCTGCAGGTGGACAGACTGGATTTGTATCAAGGCTTCACTACTTGCTAGGCAAACTACTTCTGTCTTGCTTTCCCTTTTATGTGAGAAATAGTACCACCTTCATTGGGGTTTTGTGAGGACTATGGAATAATTCAAAATACTTATTTTTCAAAACAATACTTGCATATGAAGCATTAAATAAATTTTAATTTTTAGATTATTTTAATTATTCCTAATTATATTAATATTAACATTATAATTTATTATGATTACTAATTGATTATTCCTTTAAAAAATTATTCCTAATACCAGCTCTAAGGAAAAGTGAGGATAGAAATTTTGTCCTCTAGTGGAAGGTTTATACAAATAATATTTCTGTTGCTCCTGCTGTATTCCTAAGTGAGGAGTTGGTTAGGTTATGGAAAAGCTCCCGTCCCAGCAACACTGAATATGGTCAGCAACAAAAAGCAGTATTTCCCTTTGGGTTAGTTGTGAGGACCACTTCTGGTAAAGAAGAAAGAGGAAGAAAAAAGTTGCTAATCCACATCCTCCGAGATAAATCACAGTACTTGCCTAGATTTCAATGGAAAAAGAGGCTATCAGTGAACCTATAGTTTTATTCTACTAGGAATCAGTAGATCAGCGAATAAAGGTTTGTCTTTCTACAAAAGTAGGAGAATTGAGAGTAAAAGTCATTTTTCTAAGTTCCCAACTTCAAATGAACATAGAAGCAAGAAAATAATGAATTGAAGGGCACAAAGTTTAGGTTTTGAACCCTGAGGAGTACATGCTAGATAACATGATGTGAGCAACACTTGGAAAATTTCTTAAAAAATATTTTTCTTTCTTTGGCCTGAGACCTCCTGAGTTAGCCTCGACTGTATTTAATCCTGAAGTCCTTAGGATATTCTTTCTAAATCATCTATTGATATTTATTTATTTATTTATTTATTTATTTATTTATTTATTTTTGTACAATCTGTTAGTGGTATGTTTATGTTAATAGGGCTCTGCTGTTGGCATCTACGAGGGCAGAATCAAGAGAGAAGGTCTAATACAAGGTCCTCTTCTTGGATCATCATAGAATTCCCTCCCCATTATAGAATGGAGCAACTGGTATAATGTTGAAGTGAACATTCTGTTTTCTTTAATCAAGAAAGCAGTGTGGTAAACCAGTAGGTAAATTAACTATAGAGTTAGAAGACTTGCTTACCATCAACTGTACTACTTCACTCAAAATTCACCTTGTCTCTCAAAGCTTCAGTTAAAAAGAGGGAAACAATACCTATGCCTGGGATTGTGAGGTTTAAACAGGATAATGTGCTTGTGAAATCACTTCATATCTGAAAGGTTATAAAATATGAAATATTATTATAATAATGTTTATTAATACATATTTTAAAAATAACTCTGTACTTTAAGAAATGATCCCAGGAAGAAAATTTGCCTCTAGTAAAACTATCAGTGTCAGAATTAAACTTCCAAAAACACATAGAAAATAGTTCCAGTGACTTTTATAACAAAAAAAACCTGAAAACCTTCACAAATTCTACTTACTGGTAATTCTTTGTAACCTAAATTTTATGGATGTAAGTTTTCAAAAATAATCAGCAACTTGCAGTTAAAAATGACAGTCTAAGAATATATGCTAACCTCTCTCATTTCCCTGAAGGCCACTGAAATGACAAAAAGATGTAAACAAGGGAATAAATCCATAGCTGCTTTAGGGCATTAAAAAAAAAAAAACAGATCCAACAGTCACAAATTTCTGCAAGTTATGGGAGGCTTGGGTGGCTCAGTTGGTTAAGCATCTACTTGATTCCCGCTCCGGTCATGATCTCAGGGCTCCACAATCACTGGGGAATCTGCTTCTCTCCCTTTCCCTATACCCCATCCCCCTGCTCTCTATCTCAAATAAATACATAATCTTTTTAAAAAAAATTTTGCAAGTTACAAAGAATTCACATTCAATTTCAAGGAGAAACCAGAGCAAACCACAAGTAAACTATAAGTAAAACCATTCTTCAGCAGACACAGGGAAAGAACTGATAAAGAAAAGTGAAGGTAACTGATTTTTTTCCCCCCATAATTCATCCTAGAGAAATTCTAAGCTCAGAGACAGCAAGAACAAGATGTATTACTTTCAGGATTTCAAAATTCTGAGAGAACAGCTTTATAAAAATAGTGAGAATCTCCTGGGGGTGTAAAAGGAGGGAGGAGCTTCAGATGCATGTACTGGGCAGAAAGAGAAAAGTATTTCAAGAATGCTATTAAGGACTCTGGGGGAAGAAGAGAAATTGATACAGAGTTTTTAAACTTCTGCACTATTGAAATTTGGGACTGGACAATTTTTTTGTTGTTGTGGAGGACTGTCCTGTATGTCATAATATTTTTGCCAACATGTTTGGCCTCTACTCACTGGATGCCAGCAGCTCCCTGATCCCTCCGAAACTGTGACAGTTAAAAATATCTGTAGTCATTGCCTCCAAATTTATATGCTAGATATTTATTTATTCATCTAACATCTGTTAGATTTACTAGTTATTCATGGCAATATTGTCATTTATAAGAAATATATGTTTGGTTATTTCTCATCTATATGTGGTCTTCTCCACAGTTCTTGGCTCACAGCTCCCCAAATCATTGGAATTTCCTAAGTGTTAAGAGTGATAAAGGTGCCTTGCTATGTTAATGAGGTGATTTTTTGGAAAGCACCTTAGGATGGGGACTGGTTGCCAGTGGAGGTCACCAACTTGATTAGAAGGTTGGAACTTTCAGTCTTACCCCCTAACCTCCTGGGAGAGGAAAAAGACTAGAGGTTGAATCAGCCAATGAATTAATCAATCATGCCTATGTAATGCAGCCTCCATAAAAACCCAAAAGGAAAAGGTTCAAGGAGCTTCCACATTAGGAAACTAGAAGACTCCCATGCGGCAATGTGTGGGGTCCCAAGCTCCAAAAGGACAGAAACTCCTTTGTTGGTGGCCTTGCTGTATATATCTCTTCATCTGGTTATTAATTCGTATCCTTTAATATCTTTTGTAATAAATAGGTAATCTAGTGAGTAAACAAATTTTCCTGAGCTCTGTGGACCATTCTAGCAAATTAATTGAACCCAAGGAGGGAATTGGGGGAATCTCTGATTTATAGCCAGTTGGTCAGAAGTACAGGTAACAACCTGGACTTGTGATTGATATCCTAGGTTAGAAGCAGTCATTGGAATCCCCAATTTGTAGCCAGTAGGTCAGAAGCACAGGTAATAACCTAGGCTTGCAACTGACATCTGAAGTAGAGGGTAGTCTTGTGGGCCTGAGGCCTTGTGGAATCTATCTCTGAGTAGACCATATTAGAATTGAGTTGAACTTTTGGACACCATGCTGGTATCTGAGAATTGCTTGTTGGTATGGAGAATCCTACACACACACACACACACATTGTGATTGGGTCCAAGAATCTAATTTGTTCATCCTGATCACGTTCTTGGTTTTTCTTTTGTGAGCCTTCATTATCTATTCATATTTTTCACCTGAATTCTTGGTTGACTGGTAGTCACACATCATGGATTTTCTCTACAGTCTGTAAGTGCATTTCCTTAATGGAAAGGGCCTCTTACCTGATGGAAGGCTCTTGTGGGAACTCTCAATGAGGGGAGAATACTACCTTGTAGGCTTCCTTTCAGTATGGGTAGGCATGTAATAGACAGGTATCTTAACAGTCTCACATTTGGTAAGCAAAAGAAAAAAAAAAGCCATTTAATCTGAAGGTAAAAAGCAAGCAAAGTTGTCTTTCCTTTTAAAAATAGTTTCCTTTCAGGATGCCTGGGTGGCTCAATTGGTTAAGTGTCTGCCTTTGGCTCAGGTCATGATCCCAAGGTTCTGAGATCAAATCTTGAGTCAGGCTCCTTTCTCAGCAGGGAGCCTGCTTCTCCCTCTGCCTACAGCTCCCCCTGCTTGTGTTTGTGCATCCGCTCTCTCTCTCTGACAAATAAATAAATAAAATCTTTTTAAAAAATACAATACAATACAATAATTTCCTTTTCATCCATGTGGATTTTCCATTTTCCCATTTTTTTCAGAATATTCTTATTTGGCATTGACACCCAACCCATGAGTCCTATCAGAAAAGATCTTGCATTTTATTTTTAGAGGAGATTAAAAACATTATCCTGGGGGCGAACAACTACTGCTGATAGGGATGGGAAGTGGTAGTTCTGCTCCAGCTACCTTATAAACATAGCTTTAACTAAGTTATCTTTAACTAATATATAAATATATAGCATAATTAGCTATAAATTAATTTGATTAATTGGCTAATAATTCCTCACTTCACTCTTTATTCTTGTGCTCACTCAGTTTGAGCTTGGAGTTTTTCTGGGCCTTCAGTAGGAAGAGAATTCTCAGCTCAGTAGTTTTTACTATAGATTAGGTTTCTTTCTTTTGGTTTCTCTGTCAATTTTATCCCATCCACTTTCTATTCACAGAAATCCCTCAAAATTTTTGGTCCACTACTGACACCCTTTCCTTTGTGGTTTTAATCTTGTAACTTTTTTTTCCCCCCTGTCATTTCTATGTGATTTTGGAAGAAGGTTTTCTCAATGCTTTTGAACCAATTCTCTTCACTTCAACCTATGGAACTTTCTAAGTCTTTGCTTGAGCTATTCCTTCTGGCAGAAATACATTACTTTTTTCAAATATTTCCTATCCTTTAAGGTCCATATTAATTTTTAACTTCCTTCAAGAAATGAGCTCCACAGCCACTCCCTTTCCAATCAGTTATTGTTCTCTTGCCTGAACTAGTATAATAGTCATTCTCTCTTTTTTAGAACTTACTATGCTTATATTGCTGCTTAAACTTACTTTTTTCAGGCCCACATGCCAAAGAATTTCTGTCCTTTGAAAATAAATACCCCTTTAAAATTTTTAAGTCTTTCTTGTTATAAATGTGATGCTTTATCCCAATAGTTACTCAAAAAATATTTTAAAAATCAACTTTTCTTTTAAAATCATGTAATTTTTTTGTCATTTATCTTAAGGGTTTTATTGAGATTAAGCATTAACTTGTTGGACAGTGTGTTTAACATTTCCACAGAAAAAGTAAAAAAGGTTAAATTTCCAGTTTTGTGATTTGGCCTTATAAGAAACTTATTTTTTTTTTTAAATCTCAGTTAGTTCTATACTTTGTGTTTTGATTGGACAAGGTGATATCTCCCATAGACAATTAGAACTAAATTTGAAGAATGATGATAATTTATAAATATGATATCTTAAAAAAACAATGAATTATTACAGTTAGTAAATAAAAGTTTTCTTTGCTACTAACAAATGCCATAACATAGTCTCATAACATCTTTGGGATTTGGAGGACATTTTGAATCTACAAAGATTGTAACATTCATCCCAAAATGAATAATAAAAAGAAATAAATGCAGGCTTCAAACATCTGCCTCTGTAACTTATTTTCAACAGCACTCCTTTCATTTTTGCAAACTGTTGGATAAATCCCATCTGCCCTCAGTGCTTAGAGAGCGCTGTGCTCTCTGTGCTATTTTCCTTTTTCTCTAATCTATGTTATCTTCACACCTCACCACTGCTAGATTTCTAGAAAATAGAAAGTACAAAATAAACAAACCACCAGAACCAATAGCAGCTATAAAAAAATCAAATAAAAATAAGAAAGCAAAGGAAATTCAAAGAAAATGCCCAAATTCCAATCCAGATAAACCCACTTGCAGAAATAGGAACCTTTAAACAAAAGTTAAAATCAGTGTATATCCCTCAAACCTTATACATCCGGGTGAGATTCATCTCTTCAGTTTCATTAGAAAAAGTTATAACTTGAATAACTAGGGAAAAAAATATTTGAGTTATATTAGACTCTTGATTTCATCTGTTACAATTAAAAATTACCTATATGAAGTCCCTAACATCTTGAGAGACTATCCTTTTAACCTAGTTTGTCTCATCAATTCGGTTGATAGTAGAAAAGTATTATTGGCTTCATTCCAGCACTTAATTACTGCCCATGTGTTTTCTTTCTTTCTTTTTTTGTTTTTTTGTTTTTTTTAAGATTTATTCACTTATTTTTAGGGAGAGAGAACATGAGCAGGAGGGGCAGAGGGAGAGGGAGAAAGAATTCCAAGCAGACTCCATGCTGAGCATAGAGCCCCACATGGGGCTGATACTATGACCCTGAGATCAAGACCTGAGCCAAAACCAAGAGCCCTATGCTTAACCAACTGTGCTACCCAGGCGTCCTGCCCATGTGCTTTCTTTCTTATTAATTCATTTGCTTTTATGGATATAGATGTATTTTATAGATAGAACTTGAGTAGGCAAGGCAAATATTAAGTAAACATTATTGGCTTTTACATACAAGGAAACAGGTTCTTATATGTTACTATGTCAAGGTACATATTTAGTCAACTGCAATTGACATGTTAATCATTGTTTATCCACAGTTCCAGTTGATCACATGACTCTATCTTACTACAGTTTCAGCTAAATAAGCCTATAGGTTGACTGTATGCTTATGATAATCTTTAGGGACAGACTCTGGGTAAATCTTAAAAAGAACAATATATATCTTTCTTAGAATTTTGGTATCAAGATACTGAGAAACCTAAGTCATTCAGAATTCAGCTTTATGAGTGGTAATACAGAGTGAGCAGGTATCCAGCTTGGGCTGGGTAAAAATGGGTAAGCAGAGAAAGATGATAAAAAATATTACAGATTGAAAATATTCATAGAGTAAAATTAAGGAAATCAGTCCAGGCAGTTCTTGAAAGACTAAGTAATTAGTTTCCAATTTTGCCATTCCAGGCCATAAGAAGCTCAACTATACTTCATTTTCTGTTTTAGTATATATTGTTTGTATTCTTTAATAAACTTATTTGTATTCTTTAATAAACTTATCTTTTATATTCTTTAATAGTAGTATTGTATTATTTAATAAACCTATCTTTGTAGATTCTTATTCTTTAATAAACTTATCTTTTATTTTGTTAAATCGAGTAGGGTTTGCTTCTTGCAAATAAAGGAGGCTTGTTGTGAGAAGGAAAGGAAGGGTGAATGGGGGGAAATCGGAGGGGGCGATGAATCATGAGAGACTGTGGACTCTGAGCAACAAACTGAGGGTTTTGGAGGGGAAGGTGGGGGTTGGGTGAGCCTGGTGGTGGGTATTGAGAAGGGCACATACTGCATGGAGCACTGGGTGTGGTGCATGAACAATTAGTCTTGTAACACTGAAAAAATAAAATAAACGTATTTGGGGGAAAAATAAAAATTAAAGAAGGCTTGTCAGGAGCAATGGTTTAGATTATCCTGGGCCAGTCAAAGCATCACTTGTTAAGAGCTCAAGGTGACATAGACAATGAAAATGACATATCAAAAGGGAGCAATGTAGTATAAGCTTCTCTTTGATAAGTATAGAAGTCAAATATTTTATAAGTTTGGTATTGGAGAGGTTGACACCATTTTATTAAAAAAGGAAGCAATATTTAACTGGAGAAATAATAAAATCAAGCCTAGCTATTAAACAATCCACAAGTGATATCATGCTTTTTAGTATTCTTTTATTGTTTTAGTACTCTTTCATCATCTTCCAATAAAGAAGAATTAGGTCAATTATGGAATTATGAGAATCATTCATGATTTAATTTTACATTTTTGAAAATTATGTCTTGGAAAACAGTGGGGATTTTCTAGAATCTGGAAAAGCAAACTTTTTCTCTTTCAAAACAAATGTAATTAGATGAGGTAGAAAATTTTAGCAGTAACATTTAGGAAACATGTCTGTATCACCAATAAACAAACCATGCACAAAACCAATAGCACTTCAGGCACACAAATGGTGAGTATTTTAGTGTTTTGATTTCCTGTCCCTTTCTTGGAATACATTGGATTCAGTCTTTGGATTTTCCCTAAGATTCCTATGTGTTTAAACATCTTTTGGTTAAAAGTTGTTGGCTATTTTTAAAAGAATATCTTTATTTATAAGGGTAAGATTGAGCCCATGCATATTAATAAGTATAAGACAGGAAAATTTGTTCTTTGCTAATCTGAGGAAGATCATTATCTGTGCCTTAGCCTTAAATTTACCAATCTTAGTCCTGTTGAAGATTTATACTGTATGGTAAGAGTGAAACTAGTTTGGATTTGGAGAGGGTGAGTGCCTCCTCTGCTTCCTGATATTTGTGTTAGAAATGATGAGAAGCCTTTGGTACAATGTGTTACTTTTTATAGTTCTGGCTTCCTAATCTGTAAGACAATATTCTCATTGTCCATCATTCTTGTATTCTCTTCTTAGATATTAACATAATACTGATTATTTTAAATCCATTTCTTACTTCCTGAAAAATTTAAGTGACTTCTGTCTAAGTGAAAAAGAAGTAGGGTAAAAAAATCCAAAATCACATTTATGTAAAATAAAGGAAACAAGTGATAAAGTAAAGGAATGATTATATTTTTAAATGTCTTTACTTTCTTTACTAAATATCTTTACCGTCTTTACTGTCTTTACAAAATGTCTTTACTGATGAAATCACAAAATGCTTTTTGGTAGTCAAGGCAAAGATTGATCTATAATGGGTTACATATAATTCTCATTATTTTTAGGAAATGAACTAACTAGTTCAACAGGGCATGTAATCCATACCCACTCCCTGCTGGAAGCTCTCAAAAAATTCTCAAGATTTTTATTTGGGAAACACAAATGGAGTATGTATGTTATTATATTTTTATAGTTTAAGCAATTAAATAATTTGAACTTTGATAAAAAGTTTAGGACTTAATATCCTGTAAAGAAAATTCTACAGGACACATTATAATTTGCAAATATTTTATTTTAAAGATTTTATTTATTTGAGAGAAAGAGAAGGAGATAGCAAGAGTGGGGGGATGGGCAAAGAGAGAGGAAGCAGAAGCAGAAGGAAACAGAAGGAGGCATGAGGCAGAAGCAGTAGGGATACTGAGCAGGTACCCTGGCCCAGGGCTCGACCCCAGGACTATGAGATCATGACCTGAGCTGACGAAGTCAGATGACTGAGGCAAATATTTTAAATCTCAGACACAATATAACTATAATAAGTTCTATGGAAAAATATTGTGTTTGTGGAATATTGTTTCTCACAATGGCCACCGAAACACTTGACATGGCATGTACTCTTTTGCAAGGTGACTTTGCCCCCTTGTCTACCAAGAGATGGAATATACTGTTACCTATACTTGAATTTGGCCTTCCTGAATTGTTTTGACCAATAGAAAGCAACTTCAAAGCCTAGTACTTAAGGTGTCTTGCAGATTCTGTTTCATTCATTGGGAAGCCAAGGGCCATGTAAAAAAGATCAAGGCTAATCTATCAGAAAGCGTATGTGAGGGTACCCTTGAGGATAAAAGGTCACATGGAAGAAAAAGGAAGGATCTTAGCTGACAACCAGCACCAACTGCTAACAATGTGAATGAAGCCATCTGGGATATTCTATCTCTGGGTGAATTTCCAGCTGAAATGAGTGATTCCAGTCAACACTAAGTGGAGCAGAAAACCAAACCATAGAATTAAAAGAATTGTTGTTTAACTAACTTTTGGGATAGTTTATTATGGAGCAGTAGATAACTCATGTGGATTTTTGGCAAATATTTTTTTCCCAGTCTGCGGCTTGTGTTTTTATTCTCCTTAACAATGTCTTTTGTAGAGCAGAAAAATTTAATTTTAATGAAGTTCTGTTTCTCAGTTTTTTCTTTGTGGACCATGCTTTTGGTGTTATATCTAAAAAGTCATCATCAAACTTAGGGTCATCTAGATTTTTTCTTATGTTATCTCCAAGGAGTTTTATAGTTTTATAGTTGAGTGTTTGCATTTAAGTCTGCAATCCATTCCGAGTTAATTTTTGTGAAGAGTTTAAGGCGAAGAACCTAAGTGTCTAGGTTCATTTTTTTTCCCATGGGGATGTTGTTCCATCACCAGTTGTTAAAAAGATTACCTTTTCTTCATTATATTCTGTTAAGAGGCTATTTTTTAATTAAAGATAAAACAGTATTACAAACAAAATAGTTAAACTTTATGTGGTGTGTGTATGTGTGTGTTACTATGTAAATGCTTCGTTATTATAAATGTGTTCAGTAAATAGTCCACTTTATAAAGATATATCTAAAGAAGAGCAGATAGGAATGTATAACTACCTAGCTTTAATTATGGGATATCCAGTGAAAGTCTCATGGTGATATTTCCTGGTTCTCTTCAACAGAACAAGAATTAAATCTTGTGTCATTTAAATGAATTAGGGGATAGGAGCCATAAAAGGAAGTATCCTAGGGTTTCCTCAATCTTTAATTTATCTCATATTTTGTTAGGCAGTGAGGAGTGAGATTTCCTCAACACGGTAGACTTCTCAATTCTGTTCCCATTCTTGAAGAAAGCATTTTAAGAAATCCATGGGGCTCCCCATGCAGGGAATGTGAGCCAAGATCCCCAACAGAAATGGGGACATCCAGTGGGAATTCACCCACTTCCAAGGGAGTGCCCCTTCCCACCTGGGGAATACCTGGAGTGTTACTCTCCTAATTCTAAGCCAGTGGGGTGTTTGTGGATATACGTGAATTTTTCTTGAAATTGTGGTGATGACTAACTGCTCCAGGTTGCCAAGGTCTGCTTATGACTTCAGATGACAAAATTCCTGATTGTAGAATTGACTGCAGTATTTATTTTCTGCTTCCATCATATGGTTCTGAGAAATCAACTTCCCACCTCTAGCCTACATCCTGTTTCCACTTCTTCAGAGTCTCAACTACAAAAGAAAGAGAGAGATGGAGTGGGGGTGAGGGAGAAGGCAAAGGAGAAAAGGAGGGAGGGAAGGAAGGAAGAAGAAAGGAAGAAACAAAGTTGAGAGATCAGTGAGTAGGAAGATGGATAAGTAAAACCTGAGTTTAGATGTAGTTTTAGATTTTGTCTGCTAGGGCTCTTCTGACTTGAATTTTATGGTTTCTTTGCCAAATCTCCTAAATATGAATTCAAAACAGCATGTGTATTATTGCTGAGTTGTTTTGTGGCTTCGTTGTAAAAGTCAGGTTTTAAAAACAATAAGAAAGAAAAGATTCTCAGAAGGATTATGAGGTTTCATCTACAACCGGAAATGGAAACAAGGATGACTAACTCACCACAGGAAAAAAACTAAACCTTTCTATACAATATGACCTATCCAAAAAAAAAAAAAAAAGTGGAAATGCATTTCATAATTTGTCAGAAGTTTAAGGGACATACAGCAGATGTATTTTTGACTCCAAATTAGCTGAATTTCTTCTTGTTTCAAGTTTCAAAATGAAATACTTTCTCACAGTTTTGGTGTAGAGTCCATGAAACCGATAAATACTGTTTTGTATTTATTGGATAGATAAATAGACAAATTCGTAAGTATTCATGGAAACATAATTATTCTAACTAAAAATGTTCTATGCTTAAGTAGATATATTTTTATATATTTTTAAAGATTTTGTTTATTTATTTGAGAGAGAGAGAGAGAGCATGAGATGGGGGAGAGGCAGATGGAAAGGGAGAATCAGGGAGAGTCAGACTCCCCACCGAGCAGGAAGCCAGATGCAGGACTCAGTTCCAGGACCTTGGGATCATGACCTGAGCCAAAGGCAGTCTCTTAACTGGCTGAACCACCCAGGTACCCCAAGTAGATTTCATTTTTATAGTATCATTTTTATTTTTAATTTTCTTGAATGATTCAGATTCTCCTTTTTTATTTATGAGAGAGTATCATTTTTAAAGATTTTTTCCCTTTGAACTAAAATGTTGGAAGAAAATGTCATTGATATAAGCATCACTTGAATAACTCATTGTTGCATATTTGTAAGTTTAAAGTTCCTAGAATTATGACTTCATGTTTTATGCATTTAAATACCAGATAATGAGTAGAGGATAGTAAATCCTTGGTGTAACAATACTTGGTTGGGCAGGAGGCAATATTTTGTTTTTTCCCCATATGACTTGATATTTCTACAAAAGCTTTTATTATTATATAAAGTTTCAAGCTTACAAAAATTTTTAAAAATAGAACAAGATTTACAAATTGTTTATATTTTTCCTTATTTATTGCTCTCCTTCTCTGTCTTTGTATGTGTGTGTGTGTGTGTGTGTGTGTGTGTGTGAGTGTATGAATATGGGGAAATATGTATTTTGTATGTGTATATGTGTGTGCATATGTATATATTTTAGAGGGTATGAGTTGATGTTATGGAAATTGTTGATGTCATGTTATGTGGAAAAACTGAACTTATTTTCTGTTACTTTCAGTGATCAGATAGTCAATGTACTGTATAAAAACTTGAGCCAGACTTCAGTTCAATATAAGGAAGAATTTTCCATCATCTCAGCTACTCATAAATATGATAGTTACTTTGTTGACAAGTAAATATCTTCTTTACCAGGTGCTGTGACAGAATTAATTTTTATTGAGGATGTAGTAGAGAAAAATTAGAAATTTTTTAAGCTCCCATAGTGACAGAAAAGAACAACAATTTAAATTTATGAAGCAGCATCTTAGCTTTTGACATAAGAGTTTAATTTGTGGAGAAGAAAAGTACCCATCCTACACTACACTCTGTATTCTAAATTTACATGAAAGAGGCAAATACAATGGAAATAAGTGCTACTTATTTCAGTGTACTTTCCAAAAAGTCTTCAGATCATGGAGTTAGCATAAACTCTTACATCTTTTACACCTCTGAAGAGAAAAGGTATTTAAAACCATTATCTTGAAAAATTTTAAGTTCCTAAAATATCAAAATAGTTCCAAAAATTTTAAGTTCCAAAATATCAAAAGAATGTTATTTATTAATAATTGTTAAAATAAAAATGAGTAATCATGTTAGTAAGTTTTAGTGCTAAATGCATTTTCTTATATTTGAAATGTTTTAAAATTGGTAATCCATGTTTGGTTTTATGTGCTAACACTCTATTAATTATAACCTTTGATTACCTTATTCTTTAGTCATGCCAGATAAAGTTCACGCTTTTTTTAATCTGCCCCCAAAATTATCAAACAGACTACCATTTGCTTTGTATTATGGTGTGGCTCATTCTTTTTCTGGGTACCTGCCTCCAGTACACACATTACCTATTATACATTGCACATATGTGTATATACGTGTATTCTTGTGTATCTGTGTATACATATAGTTACATATGTTCATACTTATATAACATGTTTGTGAATGTAAATGTAGTACAGAGAGAGGCAGAGGCACTGAGAGAGAAAATTGTTTTAGCAAGATCTTCTAAAATAATAACACTTGACAGTTGCTGAATACTCATTCAGTGCTAAGCAATATGCTAAGTACTTTCAATGTTTTATCTTGCTAAATGCTCATAACTTTTCGAAATCCTACGGTGTCTTTCTTTTTAAAGATTTTACAAGTACTACGTGGTAGAATCAAAATACACAATTGGTCAGTGGGATTCTACCTATTCTTAACCACATGGTTGATAATGACCCACAGAAACACTGTCTTTTCCTTTCTCATACTTACACACAAATTCATGTCTCAATATCACAGTACTCCCCTATACTTATCATATTCCTATGTCTATGAAGAGTAAGTTGTTCTCAACTGGGAACAGTTTCACCCCTGTGGCATATATGGCAATGATATATCCCACATGTATCTCTGATGTATGGCAATGTCTAAAGACATTTTTAGTTATCATTACTGAGAGGGTATTAACAGCAGGGGCCAAGGATGGTACAAACATCCTATAATACACAGGCTATTTCCTCAACCCTACATAAATATGACAAAGAATTATCTGACCCAATATGTTAGTATTGAGAAACCTTGATCTGGGGCGGCATATAGTTGAAGAGAAATAGAAATATTTATGTGTGTATACTTAACATGTTTGCTCTTTAGGGATCCCTTTTAGGTTGTTAGAAGACAATAGCTCTCAGAATGTTTTAGAATTCTAGTAGGTAATTTTGACTCACAAAACACAATAGTTTTATTTCCAATTCAGAGGACAGTATTACCACATTGTCCTTGATACCCAACTATGTTACATGTCCAAAATGTCTTGACTTGGTGCTGTAGACCATATATATATATATAATGTTGTAGACCATATGTATTTTATTTATTTATTTGCCCCACAAGCTTGGACAAGAAACATGTTAAGAAGTTATTTTTGTCTTAGCCCAGTTGGCATGATTTGATCTATGTTGTGTTGGGAATGAAGCAGAATATCCAGTATTAAGTGAACCTATCTTCTCTACACAATCATTTACTGCTTTGAAACTGCTCAAGGCCATCCCCTTTCTCTTAATTGGCTATAGCAGATCACATTTCACGTTTTCAAAAGACCAACAGATCATGTCAAACTATAGTGCCGTCTGGCCTAACCAAACTTTCTAGTAATGTGAATGTTCTGAAAGGGGATTTAATTCTCAACTTTGCAATTTGGGTCGTTAACAACCATTAACAAGTCTGGGAGGAAGAATTATTGAAAATGAAAAAAAAAACCTACGAATTTTGGAAAAGATATGTATAGGTCAATGCATAGGAAATTGCCAAAATTTGACATTTTTAACCTATAAAACTGGGAGTTTCACCGATAGTTTGACCGATAGTGGTTTTGGTCCTTGAACATAAAACAGTAATGAAGAGCAGCAGCTCAGCGGTTAACCTGTATTAATTGTTTAGATGCTGGCTCTACATCTTACTGCTTGTGAACTGAGAGCATTGTCTGACTTGTTTGGATTTCAGTTGCCCAAAGCCTTCAGTTTGCATATTTACTAAATATGTATATTTGTTTGTTTCTCTTCACAAAAGCAAGGAACTTACTTCTTTTCTTATATATTCATGTCCATTTCTTAGAACTAGACAGAGTGGCTGTGGTCTATGCATTATACATTTGTTGAATGCATAAATGCATGAAGAATATAATATTTTTACTTTGTAGAATTGTTGTGAAACTTAAATGAGATCATGTATACTAAAGTTCTCAGTATATATACTAAGTGTTAAATGTTAGATGTGGTTATTATTAATTTAAAAAGAGCAAGAGTTTCCAGATAAGTTTTAGAGGTTATTTTTTTTCTGTTTTCATATATTTTTATCTTCACTTTGAAAATATATTTTTGGTTCAATGCCACTACTATAAAGTTCTACCTGATTCTGGTGAAATTGCATGTCAGATTCTCTTACCACACTTTGAGAAATATGGCCCTAAAATTTTTGGGCATATATCACTCTGTAATTATTTACTGAATAAATAAATAAATTCACTTCCCTTTTCTCTACTTTCATCTTTCTCCTCTAGACTGTGAGAGAATACATTTTCTTCAAAAATACCTATAGTTAGGCACATTTTTATTGCAAACAGATCCAGTTCCAAGAAGCCATCTAGTGTCTTACTGGGCTTTTAGTCACCTTCCTTCCTACCAAGAGTCCCCTGTTTCCTTGGCCACGTGACTTAATCTTCTTAATGTCTTTATTTGTCTTGGGCAAGATCAAGTCTTTTTTTGCATGCCATGAGGATCATGATGGCGCTGCATTATTCACTGATTCACAACTTGCTTAAAAGCTGACACTCTGTGGTAAACTAGGAAGTAGTAAAACAGAGCAGTATTAATGAATCAATTCTCAAAATTATATCCTTACCTATACTGTAGCCTTATCTTATTTCACTTATATTGTTTTGATACAAAATGTCATACCCTACAGCACTCTGGACCAGAGTCTCAGCATCTAAAAAAGGATGGTTAATATTCAGAGATGTCTAGTTTCACAAACACTTAGAGACTTTCTAAAAGTTACACTTGCCTGGGCTATACACAATGGAAATAATGACTTAGTAGTGAAGGAAAGGGTTCAGATATTTATATGTAGATGGCATTTATATTTGTATGTAGATGCTATATATATATATTCATATATATATTCTAAGAAGGGTGGCATATATATGTGTATATATATAAATTCTTAGAATTTTTGTCCTAGAACACAGTTTCTGAAATTTCAGCTGAATTATGAGTCACCTGTGGGACTTATTAACCATGAAGGTATCCAGGCTTTATCTCAATGAACCTTATGCAGTAGTTTCAAGGTAGAACAACCAAATACGCATTATAAGTAAATGGCCTAGCCAAACTGTGTTTCATATTCTCATACCACATTTTGAGAAATGTGACCCTAAATTTTTTGCACATGTAGAATAAATAAATGAATGAATGAATGTACCCCCCTCAGAGAATTATTGTGTGGCTTAAATGAGATAATATGGTATGCTCAGGTTAACTTAACTAACTTAGGTTAGCCCTGATTATGATTAATTTGAAAAAAGCCATAAATCTGGATGTTTTGAAATTTTTTTCCTTTTCCACTTTTATTGTTATTGTCCTCATCAGTTACTCTACCTTTAGTGTATAGTTAGTGAGAGAGTCAAAATTAAGCAAATAATTACATAAATTATTATTTGACTCATCAGGGTAAGGCAATAAATAAAACATTTAAGTGTTATGGTAATAAATGGAGCAGATTAATTTAGTTTGAGAATTTGCAGAAGTTTTCTGGGGATGCCTAGGTGGTTCAGTTGGTTAAGTGTCTGCCTTTAGTTCGACTTGTGATCCCAGAGTCCTGGGATCAAGTCACGTTGGGCTCCTTGCTCGGCTAAGAGCCTACTTCTCCCTCTGCTTGCTGCTCCCCCTGCTTGTGCTCTCTATATATTTCTCTTTGATGACTAAATAAATAAATAAATAAATAAATAAAAGAATTTGAGGAAATTTTCTGGAAAAAAAGAGTATTTTTTTTTAACTGGAACTCGAAGTGTAGGTAGAGATAAGCCAGATAAAAAGTAAAGGAAGGGGCGCCTGGGTGGCTCAGTGGGTTAAGCGTCTGCCTTCGGCTCAGGTCATGATCTCAGGATCCTGGGATCGAGCCCCGCGTTGGGCTCTCTGCTCAGCAGGGAGACTCCTTCCCCTTCTCTCTGCCTGCCTCTCTGTCTACTTGTGATCTCTCTGTCAAATAAATAAATAAAATCTTTAAAAAAAAAAAAAGTAAAGGGAAAAAGTCCAAAGGAACAGGAACAGCATGCACAAAAACAAGATCTATTTGTTAGTAGAATTGCTTTGGGGTAGACAAGAGGAGATAAACGCCATGAAGAGACTGTTGCATTAATCCATGGAAGAGATGATGGTGACTTGGGTTAGGGGGTAGCAATAGTAGGGAGAAAATGTGGAGAGATTCATAACCTATATTGGAAGTGGAAGCATGGTTTTTAGTAATGTATTGACTGAGAGCAATGGATGAGGAATTGGAGATGTTGGGTGATTTCTACGTTTCTGGCATAAACTAATGAGTAGTGGTTCTCCAATTTAACATATTATCACCTGGGAGCTTTTAAAAAGAACCCATACTGAACCTCACTTCTAGAGATTTTAACCTAATTTGTTTGGATGGGGCTCAGACCTCAGTTTTTTAAAACTCCCAAATAACTCTAATATCTAGTATTCAAAATTGAGAATCACTGGGTGGGGTCACTGTAGTACTCATTGAGATATGGAAAAGAATCAGATTTTGGGGAAATACAATAAATCCCATTTTGGTCATACTGAATTTGAGGAATCTATGAAATACTTGTGATAGCAAGTGACATCAAGCAGGGAGTTGGATACATGGTATGAAATCAAAAGATTGGTCTTGGATGATGACTTGCCATATGACTTGGATATGAATTTAGAATGGTATTTGAAGCCATGGGAATTTTTTCAGCTTTGGCTGGAGAGAGGGTCATCCTAATTATTATAAAGCACTGGCCTTTTTTCGCCCATGAATAATGCAGAAGCCCAGCCACCCCCCTAAACTTCATCTAATCATTTCTTGTAGTTCCCAGGGATGACACATGCAAATTCAAACACTGTTGTCACATTTTTTTTCCTACTGTTGTTGAGTTCTGTCCCCTCACAAAACACTCTTTAAAGATGGTACTTCTCCAGAGACACCACTGGTGGAGCCCAGTGTGTCAAGGAGATGGTTGTCTCTTGATGTGTTCTTTCTAGCTTAAAAGCAGATAGAGTGATCCTTCATTAACTGGAGTTGCACCCTTAATTAACTTTACCACACCAGAGTCACTTGGAGGTCCTGAAGGCCGTTTTCCCCACTCTGTGTCATAACTTGAACTAAGCAGGCCCACAGTGTCACTAGGTCCTACAATAACTCCTGCCTCTGTTTCTACCTCTTTCCTCAATAAGATTCAGATGGCACCCAAAATATCTGACTTGTGAGAGAGGAACCATAAATGAAGGAAAGATCTTGTATTTATCTCCATTCTAATCCCTCCAATCCTCTATTAGGGATTAACACTCTTTATCTGACTCTGAACCAAAACTCTCATGAAGCCCCTACTCATCAAAAGTGCTCAAAGCCTGACTGAATCTCAGTAGCACTGGTGTGGTTTTAGATAGTGTTGTAGTCTACCCTCTTACTTGAAAACATGGGATGAGGAGACTTAAAGTTTGATTAAATGAAATCAGAGTTGACTTCATATCTATATGATATCATATTCTATATCTCTAGAAAATGTTTACTCCAAATATGGAAAGCAAGTTGCTTGACAGACCAGAGAAATATTGTAGAAAAGTAATGAAAATTGCGTATCAATAAAAAACAAGGGTATGTCCTTTGACAAATGTTTTCAAAGGCTAAGAATGATATTCGCTATGGTAAATTCAATGCTCCAGATGCTAATAAAATAAAATAGAAATAGTTAACATAGATTGTATTAACTAATCCAAGTACATTTTACTTATGACTAAAACGTCATAAGAAGCATTGGCATTGATGATGTGATTTTCTTGAAACTCGTTTGTTTTATTCTTGATAAAGTACTGATGGAAACAAAGTATAATATTCTATCATTTTACATGATATTTACACTTCTAGAAAACTCAGTGTATATTAAAATAGTTCAAAAATGCCTTGTATTCATATGTAAAATGGATTAGATTCTTGGCTTAGAAAATTATAAACAAGTTTTAAATTCACATCAATATCTAGTGGGAAAATATAAATCCGTATAGAACACAGAATGAATATTCATCATGTGTGTTTGTCCCATGCATTCCAGGAAGTCTAGCATCCCTGGTTTCTGCCCACTAAATGCCAGTAGGTTTCCCAACCTTGAAGACATAAAAAAATCCTACTCTAGGGAGCAATAAACTTTGTCACCCCCTCTCCCTGTGGAAAACCACTGTTTAGACAGTTCAATAGAAGGACTTGGCACTTCCTCATGTGATTCCTTTGTCCTGGAAAAAGCAAGGTCAAATCACGATACACATCTCATGCTAACAATTCCAAAAATCTGATGTTCAGTCATGGTATATTGACTTAAGCATTGAAAAGGATCTTACAACTCAACTAGTCCAAGCCCCTAAATAAAGGATAAGGAAATTGAGAGCAATGAAGTATTGGCAGCTACTGAACACTGACACAGTAGCTTTATATTTGTTTCTCACAAAAACTAGGTGATGAAGTATTATCTCTATTTCATATCACCTTTATTATACAAATGAGAAAACAGGTTTTGTTAAGAGGCAGCAGCTCTCAGTTTAGTCTAACTCCATATTCTATGTATTCTCTGCTACGTCTTCCTTGAACAAAATCCCAAAACTGAGTAGTGAGCCAAGACTTATTATTTCTGCAGGTTTCATAGCCTCAAATGTCAAGGTTTATTATGATGCTTATACATTTCTCCTTTACAGTGTCCTCTTCACTCACTTCTCCTTTTCCTCTGTATCAGGGGTTAGCAAACTGCATCATTGACAAACTGCTTCCATTGAAACATATCACTGATGGATGCTTTTATGCTACAAGGGCAGGGTTGAGTAGTTGCTATAGAGGTTTATAGCCCATGAAGCCTAAAATATTTACTACTTCATCCTTTACAGAATAAGTTTGTTGACTTCTGCTCTACATTAAAAAAAAAATTCTTTTCTTGTGTTGCCATCAGTATATACCATTCCCTTGTTTTTTTGCCTCCACTAGTGCGTTAATGAATGTTAACTACTTAATGTATTATTCTTTTTAGAATTACATCTGTATTTCTTTAAAAGTGCTTTTTATAAGTAGCAAATTAACCCAAGAAATGACTCTAAAAATGGAAAGGTATCATAAAAGGTGCGGAAAGAACGAGTTCAGGACAAATGGATCTGTCATTTACCAAATAACTACACACAGATGCCATCTATAGGTAGGATGAGCTTCCAAGCCTCTCATTCTCAAAATTGAAGAGTTATCTAAAGATTTTTTTCAGGATTATTTCCCATTTATTTTCAAGTAATTAGACTTATGCAACAATGTCAGTTGGTAACAGGAACTATTTATTTTCTGATGATACTGATATTTGTCCAAATTAAAAGCTGAGAAACTTTGACAAGAGAAAGTACAAAAGTTGCTTTTCCTTATTCACATAACATTTTCTTTACCTAGTTCTCAAGTAAATGATATTGTTTCCATGTATTGAATATATATTTGAATAATGTCTTTTAGAAAAGAAAAAATGTAGTTAGTAGGCAGATGTGCCCAATTACCAATTTATTGCTTCTCAGTTCCAAATTCACCCTTTTTTTTTTCCTGTTATGTGATAACAAAGCTGGACCTCTTGAAACATTGTCAGTAGAGGGTGTTGGAGGGACACTGGAGGAGAGAGATTTCTTCTTCCTGATTATGTGAGGTGTGCTCATTTAGTTGAGCTCTTGCAGAGTGAATGGCTTTTTTTCAGCAGTGTCCTGACATAAAGCAGCAAGTGGCATGTCCCCAGTTTACCTTAGCACAAACTCTACTTTGAATGGTTTCCAGCAGCAAATTCAATAGCACTCCTGGGGGCACTAACAAATTCTATGGATTAACCAGCTCATTTCCAGTAAATCAACAGCACTTTCCTTTCACACTCCTCCTGCTTCCAGGTGGTTTTCTGTGAGTTCAGATGGTCCCCAAGCTGGCTTTCCAGCAAGTCAGTAACAACCTAAACAGATAGCTTCCCAGTAAATTTTATCAGTATCTTACTAGGTAATCCTCAGTTAGCCTAACTGTCAACTGGACTCTCTCTGGCCTGGAACAACCCAGTGAATATTTTCAACATCCGGGGGGCTTTGATTATACCCTTTCCAATGAGAGCTGAGTCCTAGTGGTGGAAGAAGATCTTCTTCTTCCAAGTTTGTTCCTTCTTTGAATGCTCTTCCTCAGTAACTTTTGTGTATCACTTAGAGCCCCTTTCCCCCAACTTTAGTCAGTTCCCTATTAGTCCAATCCTCTGTCACTGTCTCTTTATACTAAATTGTCCTGTTTAAATTACTGTATGGTTTCTGTCTTCTGATCAGAACTTAGCTAATACAGCAGAGAAGTAAGAACATTTTGTCTGATAGGCAAATCAACTTTTTACAAGCATAAAGAGCCCAGGGCTTGAATAGGCTTTTGGGTAAGCCTTAAAATGAAGTTACTGAATCATTTGCCACTTCTGAACATGATCCCTTTTGTGTATGAGACTACCTCTGGGAATTATTGTTAACAATGACATGGGGCAGAGGAGACACTCAGTTCTCTCAGCCTCCTAGAGATAACAAGGACATAAGAGAAGCTTCCTAGTTTTCTTCTTTAGTATTGAAAATCTTGTTTGAGTTTTATTTACATCTTAGTTATTATTAGCCAGACTTATGTATATCTTTCCATTAGAATTTTCTAACTTCCTCCCTCCTTTCCTGGTCCATCTGTGTAGGAAAGTGGAGACAGTCTTGCAGTCAGGAGAGATGAATGTTTCCCAAAACTCTACCTCCATGCCAACCCCCACCCAGAAGCAAAGTCAGTCCTGAAGAACATTGGTACATAGACCAAGGTTTTCTTGGTTCTTTTTGTCTTTTTCTGTTTGGAGCTGTCTCTTTTCCAGTTCTTCACTTTATCCCCTCTAGATTCCCCAATTAGGTACCTCTTCAGAAATCTAATATTCAAAGGACAACTTTCATACTTTGTTCTGTTTATTTGTCAGTGTCAGATGATGCTTACATCTGGCATCTATTCTAGGTTAGCGGCTAATTTATCTGCATTTAAACATTTAGGTTAAAATTTCTTTGAATATTGTAAGTAGAGAGTGTGTCAAAATGTAGATTCCTGGATCCTGTTCTAGAATTACTGCATCAAACCTGAGATCCAGGATCCATAAACCCGCATTTCTAATACTTTTTCTCCCATACTAAACTGCTGGCCTGTTTAGTATTTTCCCCAAATAGATATTTGCATTTTAATATGGTAACGTCTAGCCCTAGATGCCATTTTCCATTGGTTTTAGCACAGTCTAGAATGGGGTATTAACCTAGACATTTAAATCTTTGTTATTAGGGAACTTGGAAACTTTGCATGAAAGTTTACTACAGACTTCTTTAGGGCTGGAAGCTAAAGTCCTTAGGCTCAAAAGGCTGTGAGGTTGAGCTTCACAATGGGCTTTGAAAAAGCAATATTTGGGTTGTTCATTTCAATTCCAGGCAACTTATTTAGACATTCCAGGCACTTTATGTGGACCACTGTAATAATTAGGTTGCTGATATTGAGGATATCCAAAAACTGTGAGGCTAAGGTGTTGATGTGTTTTTTATAAAAACTGATGACATCCAGGATAGAGATAGGACATAGAAGTAAGTAGAAGATTGGGAGATAGGGTTGTAAATGTATTCAGTCATTCCTGGGTGGAAGTCAGTGTGAGATAGGAGATGGGTAGATACTTAACATTTTCCTTAGTCTCTTCACTCCCAGAAATGTCACAACAATTGAATGACCTTTTATCAAAAAGAAATACTTTGAAAACTTTCTCTGACTTGTGTAAAAGTATTGTATTGTGGAATTCGGTGGCTCCCAAACATAGCAGCACCTCAAAATCATACAAAGTGCTGATTAAAAAATGTGGATTATTGGATCCCAATCCAAACTTACTGAATAAGAATCTTTGAAGGTGAAGACCTAGAATATCTATCTTTTTATCTATGTCCACTTTTTAACTTTTTATTTTGAAATTATTATAGGCTTACAAGTTACGAAAAAATGTTAAGGGAGATCCCATGTACTCTTCAGCCAATTTTTCCCAGTGGTAACATCATTGCATAACCATACTACAATATCAAAGCTTAGAATATTTATTTTTGTAATCTCTCTAGATAATGATTATTCAGTTAGCTGGAAATTAAATAAATGAATGAGTAATTATTCAAGGAAATTAGTTAACTTGGCTATTTGTAATCCTGGAATATTTAGCAACCTAATTATTTACTCAGAGATTAGGCAGTTCATTCATTGCTCTGATTAGAAGAATAATTCAGCATTGTTCATTGAAATTCTTTAATTAGTAATCTCTTTCCTCTTTGGGGAGAGATTTGTATGCCCTCATTCTATGAATCAGTCCATATTGAATGAAGTCTTTTACTCAAGTTTCTTTGTCATTTCCTACCAGTACTTTGCAGACAATGGAGTAAGAGATATTGGAAAAGTGGATCTGTTTTGATCAGTACTATACTGGTAACTGTTGAAATCTTTTCTTCTTTCCTTTGACTTTAATTCTCTCTTCAGAAGATTTGTCTCATTTCACCTTATTCTTTATTCACCCATGTTACAATTACTAATTAATAGTGGCATTAAAACGATCCCTTCCACCCCATAAATCACTCAACTATTAAGTTAGTTCTTCTCAACTTAGTATAATTTTAAGCATTGGGAGACATGAATGCTAATCTTAGTTTTGTCACTTGCTGATTGTTTGACCTTGATCAACAAAGTTGGCCCATCTGATTTAACATTGTTATTATGAGAATAAAATAGATGCCATCTTCCCTGTTACTACACAGACTTAACTTTGTGTCATTCATAATACATTGTATAAATGATGCAATAAACTATATTACTGGGAATAATAATAGTAATGGTTAGGAATTTTCAGCAGGAATTTTTTTTGCTCTTAGTGGTAGAAATTATGTTGTTGCTATTTTTTCCTTTCATATATATATATATATACACACACACATACACACATATGTATATGTGTATATATATATTAAGTTATGTTGATATTTTTTCCTTTCCTATATATATATATATATATATATATATATATATATATATTTTAAACTTGAACTGGAAATTCTTCTAATTCTGTACGATTTTGGAATATAGTTTGGAATGTTATTTAAATTTTTTTGTACTGATTATCTTTCCTGTGTTATATAAAGCACCCATTTATTTGGGCACTCCTTTTAGTTGGTAGTGATAAGCATGATGGTTCAGAAGTGGTTAAACTTCACAGAATGCCTAAAGGTAATTCTTCTGAAAATATTTCTTGAAAGCTGTTGAGCTGCAGCAAAAATCCCTTCAGCTAGCCTGTTAGAAAACTTTGATCTAGTTCTACTCTCAACAGCATTTTCATCATCCTCAGTGGGAACCACGGAGGTAAGTGGATGGTTTCCTGAAGCAACTGAGCAGTGGCTTGCTGTTTGTAACTGCACCTCTGATACTCAATTGAGTTCCTCTCTACAGAACGTACCAGAAATTTGTCATTGCTACCTCCACCAAAATTGATATCAATAGTGTGAAAATCCCGGAATATCTCACTGATCCTTACTTTAGGAAGAAGAAACATTGAAAGCCCAGACACTAGGAAGGTGAGATGTTTGATCCAGAGAAAGAGAAATACCAGCATATAGAGCCGCACAAGGTTGAGGAGAAAGCTGTGAACTCACAAATTCTGCAAAAAAAAAAAAAGCTCTTCCTCAGCTGCAAGGCTAACTCCACTCTGTTTGCTCTTACAACCCTCAGAAATTGATGTTATAATTTCTTACAAAAACCTAATTAATAACTGATTCAATAAAAAAAAGAAAGAAGAGGGTGTCTGGGTGGCTCAGTCAGTTAAATCTACCTTCAGTTCAGGTCTGATCTCAGGATCCTGGGATTTAGCCCCAATTCCGCTCCCTGCTCAGTAGGGAGCCTGCTTCTCCCTCTCCATCAGCTCTGCCCTCCCAGTAGTGCACTCTTTTTCTTTCTTTCAAATAAATAAATAAAATCTTAAAAAAAAATACAAAACCTCACCACCAGAGTATAGATGGTAGTATTCAGCAAATTCATTCTTCTTTCTCTACTGCAATAAGCAAGGAGCTCCAGGAAAGGCAGTTAGGTGAAATGCCCTTGTAGCTGCTCAAGAACTTGATAGTTCATTTAGAGGAACATGTGAGAAATCTTGTAATCAACAGTATACGTCATCATTACCACTTATGGAAAAGATAGTATGCCCTGTTTTCTTAAAGGGATTCCCCGTCTTCCCTCTTGCATCATAGGTCCCAGGCACACTAATTCCATAAATGCCTTCCTGGTAGATGTTCTCATCATTCCATAGAAATAGCCATGACTGTGGGAGGAGAGCATAAGTGTTGTGAAATGTGGACAAGCAGCTATATATCCTGTTAGGTGTATCTTCTGTCTCTTAATCCTGCCCTTCACATAAAAATTCAGAAAATGCTTAAGTAGAAGTTTAAAGTAATAACCTATTTCTCAAGTTAAAATAAACAATAGAATAAAAGCAAAAGGATTTGTATAATATAAAGATCAGTTGTGCTTTTATTTTAATCCAAAATAAACATGAAGGAACTTTTACGAATATCCAACTTTGGAATCCTTCATTCAATAAATATTAGGACAGTTATTTCCAATATATTCTTCCACTTATATATCCAACTGTTCTCAGAAATATTTAATATTTATTTTTAAATCTTTTGCTTTAGGTGTTTTTATTAGTTATCTATGAATGTTTAATAAACTACCCTAAAATGTGGTAGCTTAAAACTACAAACATTTATTAGCTTGACTCCTGAGGACCTAGGATCTAGGTGCAGCTTAGCTGGGTATCTTCTGGTTTGGCAAGGCTATAATCAAATGTCTTCTGGGGCTACAAACATCTCAAGGGTTGCTTGGAATAGTATTGGTGGCTTTAAAACTCACTTATGGTTCTTATGGTTATTGGCAGGCCTCAAGGGCCTCTCCCTTGACCCTCTCTTCTTTCACCTTCTATTTCTCTTTTTTCTTGGTAATAATTTAGATGTACCCTTTACTGAGACAAGTGGATTTCTGGTCTTCTACTATAGTAAAAGGTAAAAGAGAGATCATATGGTTTAATGGAGCATTTCCCAAGATGTGTTTTGTTAATACAAACAAATATTTACTAAATAAACACAGTACTATAGGAAATGATGCTGAGTTAAACAAAGTTTTTTTAGTGTTGTTAATTGTAAGACTTCACAGAACCTTTAATGTGTGTACGGTTTATCTCTGGAGGCACTCTGCAGGGAGATTACTCAAATACATTTTACTAAGAAACTGTTTTTACAAAAATATCTCTTGGAATCCATGAGTCATTCTTTGAAAAATGCTGGTTTAGTGTATTTTATCCTGGACAGAGGCCTAAGTCATATATTTTTGTATTTCTATACCTAACTAAGTTTTACTCTACCTCCAGCCTCTAAATGAAAATAATAGAACCTGACCTTCACCATCCTCTGAGGGGACATTATAAGATTCAATAAAATAAACACAGCAAAATATAAAAAAAAAATCCAGATATTATCCTTGCTCCCTATTGGATCTTTAATAGTAATATGCCACAGAGCAATATTTTCTAGTGCTAACTTTTTAAATCATTTAAAAGCAAAAAAATCAAATCGATTCTAAAAACTACTATTACTACTACAGTGTATTTAAAATGAATTTGAGAGAAGTAGGAGACAGAAACACAATTGCTTGTAACTCTGAGCAGGATGGACGAAAAGGAGAGAAGACCACCTCTGACCACCTCTGAGTGTCCATCTTTTTCTTTTTTCTTTTCTTTCTTTCTTTTTTTTTTTTTTTTTTTTTACCAGTTATTTCTGTTTCCCTGTTTGCTTTTGACTGTAGTTTCTTTCAGAGATTGCCTCAGGACTGAGGAGAAGGGTCACATTGAGTAAGTTTATTCTCCTAAAGAGGAGTACTCCTTTCCTGTGCCCATTCAAATCCTGCTGAGGCACTTTCTCTCAAGAGTCTTCTTTTTTATTATAGGCCTGTCTATTCACTAATGAACTGACTGAAGTATCAGTTGACTTGAATGGAAATCAAACAATACTAAATCTCTTGTAACAATAACTGAAAGTTGAATTTAAAGAGTAAGTTTAGAGGTCAAAGTATAATTCTTATTGGCACTGTATTTGGAGGTGGTGGCATGTGTTTCTATCCTCACCCCCCACAGGGAGATTCTGAGTAATTCAATGAAGCTGCTTCAATCCTACCTCAGTGGTATCTGTCATCCATCAGAAGTGAGTCCAGTTGTAGCTCTGCTTGTGACTGGGGACTTCATCTCTTCATCTTTAGAAATGAAGCTTTGCCCACCCTGCAGCGTTGTTGTGAGAACTAAATGAAATACCATTGATCCATCCAAAGGTACTTAGCAGGCTTTCACTATATGGTAGCCCTGGGTTTTCCTTTAGATTAGACAGTGTTATCAGATAGTATACTTCAGGCCTAACCATTGGGGCAACTCTAAAATCAAACTGCTTTTTGACAATCAGAAGGTGGAATTCTGTTCCTTGCAGGTTTGCCCAGTAATTTATGTAGTAATTCTTTCTTGATTAGTGCATTTTTCTTTTTCTATAAAGAGTTAAGACTATCATTTCATATGCTTATTATTCAAGTACGCGCTTCATTTTAATTTTAGTTTATTCTGTGTAGCAAAATAACCCACATGTGTCCTTTTTAAAAATATGTATGTATTATATGTTGATTATTTTCTGTAGTTTTTGCCCAATTACAGTATTACTAAACTGTGTTCTTGCAATAGACAAGGTCACATGCCTTAGGTGAGACTGAAACTGTGATCTGGACCTCCATCATTTATAGAGAGGGAGTATCTGAGGAGGCTGGAGTTTGATTTTTTTGTACTACCCCAAGGGCCAAGTATATCTAGTGACTATACTTATATGGTGGGAAATATATGCCATAGAGAGGTAAATAAGAAGATGGGAGAAATTACATAGATACTGATTTTGAGACATTGAATCCATGTGTTCTATATCCCAGCCATCCCCTTGTTCCACATGTCCAGCTCTCCAAACCACTGGATCAATAGTATGCATTGCATCATGGGGAAAGTATGATCCAGTTGCAAACAACAATGCATTGACAGGATTTAATAATGTAATTTTTTCCCTATAGTCTGAGAGCAAGCACTTTTGATTATTGCAAATGCCTGGCTTGCTTGTGAAAGTGATGAGTTTCTCAGAACTCCAAGACAGCCATTCAACTTGAAGGGGATCAGGCAATTTACTTGATAGAACTAAGGAATAGGAGAAAAAAGATGCAGTGCAAGGACAATGAGAAGAGAAAAACCTGTCTGATTATTGAGAGATGGATCCTGGAAGAGACAACCCCCCCCATTGCCAAAAAAAGGACCAAAATCAGGCCCTATTGTTCTGATTTTCCCCTTAAGGACAAATCTCAAAGAAGGAATTGACAATATCCAAGTAGGTTTGGGGATTCCAAAGACCGCTGGGGCTGATGCTCTGCCTTTTTGGGCATGACCTGGGAAAATGGATACTTTCATCCATTTGAAATATGGGGAGCATTTATGTTGCAATAGCTGAAGGAGGTATTAAGCAGGGTGGTCCTGGGTGAAGTCTCATTTTGGTATTGTGATGAAAGCAAAGAAAAAATCTTGCCACTACCCTCCTCCCCCCACTGACCATTCATAAGTGCTACATAACCCGGTGATAAGAAGACTCCTGTAACCAATATGGATGGTAGGGTGTGAGATCCTTGTGATTGGAGGCCAAGGTGAAGTCCACGGACATCAGCAAGAGTAACTGGATGCACTCTAAAGACCAAGCAGGACAACCTAAACTCAAAAGGATACTCAGTGGTCATGAAATTACATCACATCACAGAAACAGCCACAACAGAGGTTAACTCAAAAACCAAGCAGGATGTGATATATCACCTGAGACTTGGATGCCCCTCCCCCATGTCAGTTTCATTCTGTACCCAGATACTATATTTGGAAGGAGAAGAGAAAGCATTTAAACCATGAGAGAATCTTAAAAACAAGATAAATGTATATATTCTGACCTTCTTGGGAAGGAGGATTTTAGAGTAGATAGAATATTAGTTCTAAAACTAAATTAAAATTTTGATATCTGAATGTATACGTCCTAAATTCATATCTTTCCTACATGCAAGAGAGCTGTGATGTTGGGTCAGCTTTTTTAGGATAGAATTTGTGTGACTTTGAACAAGAATCCTAAAATATGGAAAATTAGCCAAAAGCTATTAGGACATTCTTTAACTGATGTCTTTCATTTCCTCCTTGGCATTTTAAAATTATCCACTGTGTGCCAGGGTAGCTGAGGCCTGAGTTTTAAAAGGCCGTTTAATATCTTTTTATAGGCTACATTTGAGCCTTAGGAATCAAAGTGAGAAAATACTGATATCAACAATATAGTCTGTGGAAGCACCTTGGGAACTTCACTTGATTAAGCTCCTAGAGCTCATATCTGTTCAGTCTTAAAGGGATTTGCATGTTGCTTAATTGTGTAAGACATTCTTTGATAATGTTCATGGTAATGGTGTCCTTTTCTCTAGCCATCTCACTGTAGTCTCCTGAGAGGCTGGAAAGTAGAAGCCAAGAGTAATTGTAATATGCAGATGGCCACAGGACTTGATTCAATAGGTAGCCAAGAAACTGAGACATAGAGGGCCTGGAAAATAACAGGCCAAGGCAGGCAGGCAAGGTAAACTCAAGAAAGCTATGCTAAGACAGGGAGATGTAGCCAAGTATTAGAGGAGTCTAGCCCTTCATAGATCCAACTCTAGTTGAGAGGTTTGGATAGTGAGCAGTGACTTAAATTTAATAGTAAGCAAAAGACCATGGAAAGCAGTGACCCCTAATTTGCTTCTTGCTCAGCTGTAGAGATGGATTGAGTGTGGATGGGTCTAAGAGAAAAAATACCAGAAATGCATAAAAAATGGCACTCTGTAAACATGGTGAATGGCTTCTTGTTTTATCCCAAATGGTGTGTGTCTGGAGGCATGAGTTCATTTGTCTCCTGCTTAAAGGCAGACCTCTTTATGGACCAATATGATCCACTCTTCAGGTGAATTTCTGCAACCCTTTCATGACTCTGGTTGTTGTCTGGTCCCTGCCCTGTATCTATTCCCAAGGCTGATTAACAGACTTCTGCCTATTTGTTGTCCCTGAAGCCCTTTGTTGGTCACTGCTTACTCCAGCTGTATTCTACTGCCAGGATTTTATTTTCTTCTTGCCATTATTCTCCCCAGTAACTTCAGCCCAGCCTCAAAGCTGTTTGTTCTTGGTATTGATAGTCATAGTGGTAACATGTCCTGTTACCTAATGCTTTCAAACTCATAATGGTTATGACATTCAAATGAGATTTTACATGAGAGACCAGGAAAACAAAATCAGTGTATGAATTTGTTAATTGCTCTGTGATGTTAACAGATAAACACATTAGCTAAAAAAATTCTGTAATAATAAGCTCATAAAAACTGGGTACTCAAGTATAAACATATCAGGGTCACCAAATAAATCAATGAATATTGAATTCACTATCACTGAATAGTGATAGTTTAAACTTTTAACTTTGTAGAGTTTTAAGGCACCCCCTTTGTTTTTTTCAGAAGGACACTTTCTAAAAAAGTAATGTCTAGGGGCACCTGAGTGACTTATTCGGTTAAGCATCTGCCTTCAGCTCAGGTCATGATCCCAGGGTAATGATTATGATCCAGGGTCCTGGGATTGAGACCTGCATCAGGCTCCCTGCTTCTTCCTTTACTGCACCCACTGCTTGTACTCTCTGTCAAATAAATAAAATCTTAAAAAAAAATGATGTCTGTTGGCTACTCCTAACCCTCTTTCCTAATTGTAAAAGAAAACCCAACAGGAAGTTACAGAACTCACTGCTTTACTCTGTGCCAACTCCCTCAGACCACACAGAAGGAAAAGCTAGATGATTTGGCAGAGCTCTCAGACCTGAGGAGAGACTTGGCAATGTGACAAGCAGAAGGGAAGCTGATGTGGTGTCACTAGGCCAGGACAGAAGAGTGGTTACAGGCACTACTAGTGAAGGCGGTGGAAGCAGCTGGGTAGGGAATTTGTATTAGTGGGTGGGGAGAGAAAACATGTTGGTTCATTTGATGTCAGGATAAAATGGAAGTTGGCATTTTAGGGAGTTATTGAGACCACAAAGGTTGTTTGTGGATGGAGAAGAGGTAGTGCTGGTACGTTGCTTTAAATACATGATACTGTCACTTTCTAGGATTAAGGCCATGTAAAACAATGTCTACAAACTTTGTTTGGATTGAATCCCCACCTAAAAATATAATCTTCAAAAAAAAGAACTAGATATAGAGATATCTTCTAGACTGATGAATCTTTATATTATGATTGCCTTTGAAGAAAATAGAATCATTATTTAAAAAAAAATTACTTTAAAGCAAGTTCATATGTTGGGTTAGGTAAATCTTATAAAGACATAGCATTTTTGTTAATTGAAAATGTCTTATCAGATTAAGGGCTAGTATCCAAGATCTATAAAGAACTTATCAAATTCAACACCCACAAAACAAATGATCCAGTCAAGAAATGGACAGAAAACATGAACAGAAATTCTCCAAAGAAGACATGCAGATGGCCAACAGACATATGAAAAGATGCTCCATATCACTTGGTATCAGGGAAATAAAAATCAAAACAACAGTGAGATACCACCTCATACTGATGAAAACAGCCCAAATGAACAACTCAGGAAAGGACAAATGTTGGCGAGGATGCAGAGAAAGGGGAACCCTCTTACACTGTTGGGGGGAATGCAAGCAGGTGCAGCCACTCTGGAAAACAGTATGGAGGCTCCTCAAAAAGTTAAAAATAGAGCTACCCTATGGCCTAGCAATTCACTACTAGGTATTTACCTAAAGGATGCAAGCGTTGTGATCAGAAGGGGCACCTGCAACCCAGTGTTTATAGCAGCAGTATCCACAATAACCAAACAACGGGAAGAGCCCAGATGTCCATTGACAGATAAGTGGATAGAGAAGAGGTTTTTGTGTGTGTGTGTGTGTGTATGTGTGTGTGTGTGTGTGTGTGTGTAGACACAACCATATTATGTAATATATAATTACATTGGTGTGGATGGAACTGGATGGTATTATGCTGAGTGAAATAAATCAATCAGAAAAAGACAATTATATGTCTGTTTCACTCATATGTGGAATTTAAGAAACAAAACAGAAAAGAGGGAAAAATAAAATAAGACAAAATCAGAGAGGGAGAAAAAGTGTAAGAGAATCTTAACTCTAGGAAATAAACTAAGGGTTGCTGGAGGGGAGATGGGTAGGGGAATGGGGTAGCTGAGTGATAGGTATTAAGGAGAGCACGTGATATAATGAGCACTGGTTATTATATGCAACTGATATATTATTGAACTCTACATCTGAAACTAATAATACACTATATGTTAACTAATTGAATTTAAATAAGTTAATAAAGAATTAAACTTAATATAAGTTTTAAAAATTCATAACTCTATACATTCTGTGGAATAGGAATAGTAATATTAGTTAAGTTTTATTGAAGATCTACTGTGATCCAGGCACCATGTTTAGTGCTTTACATTTATTTTTTCTATGAAGTTTAAAACAAAATCTGAGGAAGGTACTATATTTATTTTGACTTAGGAGAAAATTGAGGCAGGGAGAAGCTAAGACAACTTGTTCATTAATCACACATATAGTAGGTACCAGATACAAGATTCAGATCTATACGTGACTCTATAGTTAACCCTGTTTAACTGGGATTCTTAGTTGCTAATCTAGGCCTCTACAAGAACTGTTTCCCAAAAGCAAATTAGAATCACAATGATAAACCACTACATACTCACTGAAATGGCTTAAATTTGAAATGATTTACAATACTAAATGTGTCAAGGATGTGGTGCAACTGAAACTCTCATACGTCACTGGTGTAGTATTAAAGGGCACAACTGTTTGGAGAAGAGTTTGACAGTTTCGTGTATAAATAGCATACACTTACACAACCTTACTATTCCATTCATAGGTATTCACCAAGAGAAATGAAAATGTGCTGGTACACAAACGTTCACATTAGCTTTATAATATTCAAACATAGAAACAATTCAAATGTCCACCAAGTGGTAAATGGATAAACCACTTTTGGTTGAAACATACAATAGAATATTACTCAGCATTGAAAAGGAGTGATTACTGATAATTACAACAAATGGATAAGACTCAGTATTATGACTGGCAAAACAGGACAGACAAAAAAGTGCACATTCTGTATGATTTCATTCATGTGGAATTCTAGAATAGGCAAAACTAATCTTTAGTGATATAAAGCAGATCAGTGAGTGACTAGTATTGGAAAAGTACGATTAACTTTATATGGGCATGACTAAAATACTGGGTGATATAAATGTTCTAGATCTTCATTTCATTGTGGTTACACAAGTTTATATATTTGTCAAAACTCACTGATGGAATCATAAGCTTAAGATGGTCATAAACTGTATGCTTAAATTACCCCTGAATAAAGGTGATTTAAAAATTTTTTCTTCTCTATAGTTTAATCCTTACTAGGAATTCCCAGGCTTTACCTCTTTGAACGTTCTCCCTGTTCCATCATGTATATCTGGGCGGGGATGTATGTATAGTAATATGTATTAATTTATTTACGAAATTGTGTACTTACCTACTTATGGACTAGGTTACTTTACAAAATTAAATTATATATATTTTTGTTCAGTGATTTCTCATGTTTGTCTGTTTAGTCTTTTTTTTGCTGACTAGATCAGTTAAAACACTTATTATTCTAATTGTGTGAAAAACTACGCACTGTGCCAGAATTTTCAAAATATTCTGCATAATGCCAAATATTCAGATAGAAGTAAAGTGAAAATTTGAATAAAGTATTCATATTTATTGACTATATTAATAAAAAAACCTCTTAAACCAGGACCTCACGTAAATGAAACAATGGAGAAGTT
This sequence comes from Nasua narica, assembly GCA_028533885.1. Classification (NCBI taxonomy): domain Eukaryota; kingdom Metazoa; phylum Chordata; class Mammalia; order Carnivora; family Procyonidae; genus Nasua; species Nasua narica. The sequence continues at coordinate 43,753,916 of CM052806.1, read as the reverse complement.
TAATGGTGAGCTTAAAGTGTTTGCTCCTGAATTATCATCTAGTCATCTCATATATATTGAATTGTAGTTTTTGCAAGTTTTAGTTTCAGTTGAAAGTCAGTGTGCTATCGTAGGGGGAGTTTAAATGTTGATGTCAGGTGGCCTGGTTTGAATTTGAATTCCAGTTTTACCACTTACCTGCCGGGTGACTATAGGTAACTGCCTAAATTTTTGATTATCCACTTACTTAATTGAAAGAGAGATAGTTTCATTGGATTGTGACAAATAGGAAAAGTGTTGGATACATAACAGATGCAAATATCTAATATCCACAGTTCTTGTCATTTATTGTATTAAATGTAGCATAGTAAGAATCCTAGTTTTAAAATTAGAATCAAAGGTTTAAGTATCTTTACATATTCACTGGCTTGGAGCCTGGAGCAAGTTCCTGGACCTCTTGAGTGATTTTTTTTAATTGATCATTTATTTGTGAAATGGTTATAGTAATGACATTGGTTTATTCTGCAGTTTAAATGAGACTTCATAAATTGAAGTATATAAAATACCTGGTACAGAGTAAGACCCCATTAATATTAGTTTGATTTGAAATCCAATTTTTATTGAATCTCTCACATAAAATGTATAATTCTATTCAATAGAATATTAAAAATACTGTTCCATTCACCAACCATGCCTAAAGATAAGTATTTACACAAACTTAGCTTAAGAAAAAAGAAACACTGAGATCATAGACTGAGCTTTTCTTATTTTATCCAAATCTTCGATATTTTAAAGGTACGGCTAAAGAACTGGCCAGATAATGCAGAAGGCTATTTTATGATCCTGTACTCCAAATGCTTATTTGTATCCTTTGTTAGATTTCTATGAAAGTCTATGAAGTTGGGAAACAGAAGGCAATGCAACTAATAATAGTACACCACTGATCCTTTCTTTTGACAGCACAACTGTTTCATTGTAACTTGGTTATTAAACAGAAGAATTGAACAGATGTCAAAATAGACTTGAAGCTCCAGGAACTTTAGCTTTGTAAAATAATGTTATAAATTATTCCTCCACTGGGAATGCTTTTTTCCAATTGGATATTTATCATCATAGATAATGAATTAAGAGCTATGATAAATAACAGATAAAATAAATGAACACATATAATGAAAAACAGATAATATTGTTTGAAAATGAGAAAGTAAGCTCTTAAGAGAATAAAGCATAATAATAAAGCCATGTGTTCTAAAAATGTGAACATAGAAATATTAACACAGTGTGATGTAAAAGTGTAGGTAGCGGCATATCTTCTAAACTTTTGAATGAGAAAAAAAGTATGTTGCTTGGCTTATTTATTTGTGTCTGAATGTCATGGCACAAGACCAAGTTGACTCTACATTTCTGTGTAATACTCTATTTGCCTATCTGCAGGTTTAATTATTCTGATTTGGGGGTATATGTGGTTAGATGTCAAGATATGTTGGCACCAGTATGAGTTTTTGTTAAATAAACATGTGCATGGGAGTCCTTTTAATTTCCATAAACTTATTTTTCATATTTAGTTAAGGAAATAGCTTGTATCTTTTTTTTTAATCTTGTCTGGGAAATTGAATTCATTTCAAATAAAAGGATGGAAGTAAAACCACTGGTATTTAAAATAATACAGGTTGATTCAATTAAATAGTATAAATTAGTTTAAATAAGAATTTAAACCCAATGTGTAAAAAGTTACCAAAGTAACAGCTTTCCTCATCATTCTTTTTACTGCTTTCTATTCTCTCTGCATTATCAAAAAGGTCAAACCACAGCACAGTATATTAGAGAACACAGGGCAGTTTAGTTTGGTCATGAATAGGTTACAAATAATATAATCATAAAGAGTTAATAAATCATAAAGAGAAATAAATTCATCAGAACAAAATAACTGAATCACAACAGAACACTAGCTAGATAAAAATTTCTATGTGAGGAACAGAATTATAAGCTCATTATATGGAGAAAACCTTTTGTTTCATAAATCTGTGTTGTTGTTTTTTGTCAGCTTTTATTTTATTTTTTTAAATTAAAAAAAATTTTATTAACATAAAGTGTATTATTTCCCCCAAGGGTACAGGTCTGTGAATCATCAGGCTTACACAATTCATAGCACTCACCATAGCACATACCCTCCCCAATGTCCATAACCCAGACACCCTATCCCTATCCTCCCACCCCCCAGCAACCCTCAGTTTGTTTCCTGAGATTAAGAGTTTCTTATGGTTTGTCTCCCTCCCAATCCTATCGTTTCATTTTTTCCCTCCCTAACCCCCACAACTCCCCACCCTGCCTCTGAAATTCCTCATGTGTTGTGTTTAATTACTACTCTCTATAAAATATCCTTTCAACAATTATGCAGCTTTTTGAGAATAGTTATTTGCCCCAGACTTGCATGATTATAATATGGTAAAGTTTTTATTAAGACCAAAATATTCTTAAAAAAAATACCAAAAAAAACCCCCCAAATATTCTAACTTTGTGTTTACTGTTCTTTTTATTATGTTGCATATAATCAAAATCACACAGAACTGGGATTGTTTGTTTAACCAATGGATTGTTCATCTTTTTAAAAATAGAAACCTTATATTCATCAAGTAATTTTGGCAAGTTCAAATTTACTATCTAGTCCATAGTTTATTGATTATGCTCATAAACGTTCACACTTAGCAAATCTTCATTTTCCTATCTGTATTTCTTAGATGAGAATGTTTGATATTTGAGTCACTGGTCATATGTGAGTAATGGAGCTCTATCAGTTAATTAAGTTACCAATAGTGAAGTATCACAAAGGGTATGAAAGGCTTAACTTCCTGTTTCTCAGTTCATTTTAATGGTAAATTTTTATGAATTAAAATCACCCAACTATTTAAAAAAATGACTTTTAATAATATTGAAGACAAAAACTTAATGAATTTTCTGTGAACAATCCAAATATAACTCAATAACCCTGACTTCTAATTCCACAAGAATTTAGAACATGGGCATAGCAGATAGCTTTGTATGTTTACCTATCCAGTATCCATGTCCCTTTCTTCTGGTATAATAACATCTTGAATTTCCTTTGGGGCGCCACCTTCCCTACTTTTAGTCTAGGCTCCAGGGCTGCTCAATGAAAATCCTTTTGGTGCTCTTTGGAAATAAGAGCTCTTTCTCATAATGGGTTTGCAAAGATGGAGGAAGCTAAGCCTAAGTTTCTGCAGCCATGTTGTTAACAGATGTAGAGAACTTGCTAGTGAATGAAATCAGCATGGAAAATAGGAAAGTTAGGAAATGGAATAACATAATTTCTAATATTATATCTTCAAATCAAGATTTTACTTTTGGACTTTAGTGAAATGAGCCAACATTCCATTCATCCATCCATTCATTTATTTATTTCATAAACCTGTCTGATTTGAGTTTCTGCTGCTTGTAACTAAAAATGTACTGATTATTACAATGTGTGGATGGATGATATTAGTGCTTCACCATGACTGAGTTCCAAGTTAACAACTTTGAGGATTTCATGAAGGTATCTTGAACCTCAAGTATGTATTAGGGCCTTAAATATGTTGTTGTGCAGTAACAGTAACACATTTACTCAACCATAGCTTCTGGTAATAAGATATATGAATACCTAAGTTAGGTGTGCCTGTTTGGCGTTACACACAAAATAAGAGGATTTCCTTTGAAACAACAGATGAAGTAGAGAATGATCAAAATATATGAATTAAGGATCAATCAAGTCTAATGAATGTTATTTATAATCAAAATTATATGAGGGGCCCCTGGGTGGCTCAGTCAATTGAGCTTCCAACTCATGGTTTCCACTCAGGTCATAACTCAGGATTATGGGATCGAGTCCCACCTTGTACTCAGTGTGGAGTCTGCTTGAGATTCTCTCTCCCTCTTCTTCTGGCCCTCCCACTCATGCTCGCTCTCTCTCTTTCTAAAATAAATAAACAACTCTTTAAAAAATTATATGAGATTTTCTTTAAATGTAGGTCCAGGGTTACTCTTTGTATCAACTAATATGAAAGCAGTATGTTCCCCTAAATAGAGGCCAAAACGTTTTTAAGAACATATCTTTAATTTCTTAAGTCAGTGACAAAGACTTGTTCCTTCAAAAGTGGCAACGTTCTTGTTTGTTTTCTAAGCCTGTACTCCCTCCCGAGTCTCCCTCCACAAACATTTATGGCAGTCTCATCTGTGCCAGACATTGTGTTAAGCATAAGAGAGGCAGGAGTGAACAAGTCCGACATGAATCCATTTCTTATAGATACTTCTAAATTTTATTATAAAGTTGTTACAGAAGAGGTAGAAAGGTGTTGTAAGATCTGTCAGAGTTATAGATGCTTCTATTCTCTAGGCAAGACCATGTTGTAGGTATTTTATGCAAGACAATGAGGTAGAAACTGCATGACATCATTTGCATTATTGTCAGATTAGAATAGGAAACAAATCCTTAGGAAGCTTCTTTTTAGAAAATAAGGTGTAAGTTTAATTTGTTTTAATCCCTGACAATTTCAGTACAAGTAACAGCTCTATCACTGGCACTGCTTCTGCCCTTTCCCAAAGACATCCCTTTTCAAGCATCTGAAAAGTCCTACACCCTGAAAGGTGGCATGGCTCACTTGGCCATAGGGATTGACAGAAAAGTTGACCAAGTTACCCTGAAAACAAACAGGCAAGCCACTAAGAAAGGGGAAGAATTCTCACCTCTTTTATTACTCTTTTTAGGGAAGAAATTTTGGTTTGGGTAACAAAAAACTCACAATTTATTTTTAATGAATTTTGGTATGGATAAGCAAATTTCACCCATTCTATTAAAGTAACTTAAAAGACAAACAAGAAAGTAGGACTTCCAGGCAGAATGAAACTTATTTTTATAAAGGATTGTGGTGTGCTTTGTTTTTGTTCCTCATTCAATATGTAGGCTATTTCTGGAAGGGTCATAGTTCTTGAGATACATAGTTGAAGGATAGCAGACAGTAATCATGATGGTCAATCTCATTAGTTTTCTCTGATAGAAAAAGTACTCTTTATATAATGGTGTAAGGGAGTTATGTCATTTGTAAAGGAAATTCTCCAGGATTTCAAGGGCACTCACCTCATGCCTAGTGCATGGTAACTCTAGTCCCTTGACTAAATCTATGCTAATTAACTTCTATCAAAGTCTGGGTTAAAATGTATTTGTTGATTGTTCTGTTTGTTTTAGGACTTCTCAGATTATTAAATATGTTAATATAAATAGTCATTGTTCAATAGGGGTAGGATGTAGCATTTCCCGAAATTATTTGACCAATGACATTTTTTTCCTCTCATGGAATTTATTAATACTAGTGTTCTACAGAATGACCATCAGGAAGTTAGGTGCTGATCCAGAAATGAGCATTTTCTTTGCTAAAATCTGTCAACTGTTTTTATTTCAAAAAGTGTCAGTAGTATTGCCACATTTAATGTGAAAATTAATAGACTGTATGAAAGCAATGGCTTAGTTTCTTTTTTCTCTAGCTTTACTGAGATATAATTGACATATAGCACTGTGTAAGTTCAAGGTATACAGTGTGATTTGATACAGGGATATATTATAAAATGGTCACCCCAATAAGGTTAGCTAAAACTTCTATCACCTCACAGAATTACCTTTTGTGTATGTGTATGTGTATGGTGAGAACATTTAAGATTTATCTCTTAGCAACTTTCAAGTATATAACATGGTATTGTTAACTATAGTCTCAATGCTATACACTAGATCCCCCAGAACTTACTCATCTTACAACTGGAAGTTGTATACTTGACCAACATCTCTCTATTTCCCCCACTGCAGCCCCAGGCAATTACCACACTGGCAACCACCACAACCAACACACCACAGAAACCCACTGTTTCTACGGGTTTGACTTTTTTTAGACTCTACATATATGTGAGATTTTTTAGTATTTGTCTTTGATTTATTTCACTCAGCATTATGCCCTCGAGGACATCCATGTTATGTTATCCCCAAAGGCAAGAGGTCCTTTTTTTCAAATGTTGCATTCTATTGTATATATATGCCATATTTTCTTTACCCATTCACCTGCATACAAATACTTAGGTTGTTTCATGTCTTAGCTATTATGGATACTGCTGCAAAGAATACAGGGGTACAGATAACTCTTCAAGAAAGTGATTTCGTTTCAAAATCGCCATTTGCAACGACGTGTATGGAACTAGAGAGTATTATGCTAAGCGAAATAAGTCAGTCAGAGAAAGACAATTATCACATGATCTCTCTGATATGAAGAATTCAAAAGGCAGGGCGGGGGATTGTGGGGGGGGTGGGGAAAAGAAACAAGATGGGATGGGGAACAAGACAAACCATAAGAGACGCCTAAACTCATAAAACAAACTAAGGGTGGCTGGGAGGTAGGGGGGGTAGGGTTATGGACATTGGGGAGGGTATGTGCTATGGTAAGTGCTGTGAAATGTGTAAGCCTGACGAATCACAGACATGTACCCTGGGGCAAATAATACATTATATGTTAATAAAAATAATAAAAAAAGAAAGTGATTTCATTTCTCTCTATATATATATCCAGAAGTGGGATTGCTGGTTTACATGATAGTCCTTTTTGAGGAACATCCAGATTGGCTTTTATGGTAGCTATATTAATTTACATTCCCACCAAGAGTGAACAAAAGTTCCCTGTTCTCCACATCCTTGCCAACATGTGTAATCTTGTGTCTTTTTGATAATAGCTTCTAATATAGGTGTGAGGTAATTTCTCATTATGATGTTGATTTGCATTTCCCTGATGACCAGTGTTATTGAAGATCTTTTCATGTACCTGTTCACCATTTATATGTCTTTGGAAAAATGCCTTTTCAAATCTTTTGCCCATTTTTTTTTCTCTCTCTCTCTTTCTGGTATTGAGTTGTATAAGTTTATTATCTATTTTGGGTATTGGCCCCTTATCAGATAATCTGATTTATCATTATTTTCTTCCTTTACGTAGGTTGCCTTTTCACTTTTTTGTTTCTTTTGCTGTGAAGAAGGATTGTTGTTTGATGTAGTCTCATTTGTTTTTGCTACGTTGCTTATGCTTTTGGTGTTAACCAAAATATCATTGTAAAGTCTTACTTCAAGAAGCTTTTTCCCTATGTTTTCTTCTAGGAGTTTTAAGGTTTGAGTATTAATCTATTTCGAGTTAATTTTTGTGAGGGGTGTAAGATAGGGGTACACTTACATTTTTTACATGTGGACATCCAGTTTTCCCACCACCATATCCAATCTCTTTATTGAAGAGATTATCTTTTCTGCAGTGAGCATTTTTGGCTACTTTGTAAAATATTTGACTGCATATACTTAGATTTCTTCTCATGCTCTCAACTCTGTTCCATTTGTCTGTGTGTCTCTTTTTATGTCAGGACCATATTCTTTTTATAACCATGGCTTTGTGGTATAGTTTGAAATCAGAAACTGTAAGTTTCTTAATGACCATATAAAAGAGACTTTAATTTTGTTAAGGAGCCCCTTTCTTTGGGCTGCTTCTAAATATCAAATCTACTTTTAAAAGATAAAGATTTGCGGGGTGCCTGAGTGGCTCAGTTGGTTAAGCGCCTGCCTGCAGCTCAGGTCATGATCCTGGGGTCCTGGGATTGAACTCTGCATCAGGCTCCCTGCTCAATGGGGAGCCTGCTGCTACCCACACACCCCCGTCAAATAAATAAATTAAAAAAAACCTTAAAAAAAGAAAGATAAAGTTTTGGTTTTCACTTCTGACCAAGACGGAATGCCAGAGACTGATATCTTCTGACATGCCTAGAACTTATGGCTTCAGGTGATGCTGCACCTGCACTCTCTCCCAACTCCTCCACACCAGAGGGGTAACTTTTTCCATATTTGAAGTCTAGTTTTTCTGGAAACATAAGAGCAGCCTTTACAACCTCCACACTAAAGCATTCGGCACACTAGATCTCTCATTCTTCCTGCCTTCCTTCGGAGTAGAGGTAGGTGAGAAGAGGTCAAAGCTGGAGCATCCTATAGTTTCTTAAATGTAGTAGATTTGAACTATTTTGATTTGTTTGTACAAATCGATTGTAACAAATCGATTGTAACGATTTGTTAAGTGGAGGGATAAATGAATTAATAGTAATAAGATAATATTTTTGACTCTTCTTTTAATTTTTTTTTGTATTTTGCCTTGTCCTTTAAACTTTTTTTTTTTTTTTTTTTTTTTTTTTTGGCTACTGACGATTGTCCAGCTGATAGTTCATCACGTACACTTGTACCCACATACAAACCATGAGTGGGTCCTCGAAAGTTCTAGCCTCTCTTTCAACTTCTGACTTTCGTTATTTCCTACTTCTAAAATATTTTTTGCCTTACTTTTCCTTCACCAGCTCCTAACCTTCCTCCAGATATCAGCTCAGATATCACTTCCTCCAGTAAACCTTACTGCTTAAGATTGGGATAGATGTTACTTTTATGTGCTCCCAAAATACTCCGTGCTAACATTTACTTTAGCCCTTAAGATTCTGTGTTGAAATTGCCTACACTTTTCTGATTCTCCTATTAAATTTTAAACTCCTCTGGGCAAGCACTGTTCAGTCTTGTATACCCAGTGCTTAGTATAATGCCTGGCGAGTGAAAGCTGCTCAGAAATATTCTGTTTCTCAGTCCAGGGTTACATAGCTAATGAATGGCAGACCTGGGATTCAAACCCAGCTCTTCTTGACTTTGGGGCATTTGTTTTGTCCTGTGCCGAAAAGTACTACGGTTTACTCCCCCCGCCCCACACTCACCTAAATTCATAACTATTAAAAATCTAGTCTTACAAATATTCCATGGTATAGACTGACTTTCTTTGTCAGGGAATGATCCACAGCTCAAGTAAATTATTCTGAATACCTTCACTGAAATGTGACAAAAGTTGGCACCACCTGTGGTGTTTCTACTGCAGTGTGCTTTGTCGGAGGAATGGGCCCTAAGGCATTTCTCACATGATGGAACAATAATAATACCTACAAACCAGCCATTTGGAATAAATAGGCCATGGGTGAATTGCACAAAATGGCCTCTCCCAATCAAACAATGTTATTCCATAAAATACATCTAAAAGTTAATAACTTGTTCATTTAGGTTAGGAGAAATGAACTGTTTTGTAGATGTTTCTAAAAATGAAAGAAATTACATTTTAAATCTTTTCATTTAAGTACATTTTAACTGAATTTTCATTATGTGTTGTAAATTATAACCTATTTGTGCTATAGAACAGTGTGTCTTTCAGTGTCAGCTGCAATGATAAATTATGCAAATGTCTCTAAGTGTTATTTCTTCTTAATCATTTTGATCTTCAGCTTTTAGATTATGGTAGCATTACAGGCTGCTGCAGCTGAAAAGAGAAAAGAGAATTTGATAACAATTCCTACAGCTGTACACAGTGTTTTTTTATACCCTTGTTACTGAGAAAGTTTGCTTGTAATTCAGGTGGCAGGGGCTGAACATATAATCTATTCATTGTAATTATTCACCCTTTTTAATAGATTTGATGTCTGATGTCCTTAATTGCCAAGTATCTACCTAGAGCAGAGGTAGTCAAACACAATAGTGTTGTTTGTTTTTTTTAAAAGATTTTATTTATTTATTTGAGAGAGAGAGAGAGAGAGAGAGAGAGAGAGAGAGGGAAAGCATGAGAGAGGAGAAGGTCAGAGGGAGAAGCGGACTCCCCACGGAGCTGGGAGCCCGATATGGGACTCGATCCCTGGACTCTGGGATCATGACCTGAACTGAAGGCAGTCGCCAAACCAACGGAGCCACCCAGGCGCCCAAACACAATAGTGTTTTAAAAGCAAGTGAGTTAATGTTTTTAAATCAAGAGATTTAGCCCCAAAATACATATTTCTGAGATCTGAAAAATCATACGATCTGGGACAGATGCCTGTGCAGCATGATCTCCTGGAGTGATGGAGCTGCTGCTGGGCTCCTTTCAGGGACAAGTGTCTCTAGTCCCTTACAGCCACACATTTCCCCCTTTATCTCCTCAGCTCTCTTAGCATTGTTTATTTTTTTTTGGTTTTGTGTTTGTTTTTGGTTTTTTGTGTTTTGTTTTGTTTTGTTTTTTAAGGAAGCTTTATGCCTGATATGGGGCTCAAAACTCATGGGCATTGATTTCCTTATACCTGGGCTAAACTATTGCTCTTTGAATAAATAATAATAACTCTGTTAATCAATCAAATGGATCCAACAAAACCTATTTTTTAAGATCAATAGCTATTGAGTTCTTAAATCTGTGAGTGCCGGGGAGCATTTTTTTTTTTAAAGTAAGATGATATCACCACCGGAATAAGTGAAATTTTAGCCAATATTATTTTGTATATGACTTAATATAGTTCATTAAGAATGTATGGAACATCTATCTGTGAAGCCCTGAGGATATAGCCATCTTCTTTCAAGGAACTTATTGATCTTCTCTACCAATATCAGTCAAGTCTCAACAAACCAGCAGTAAGACTTTGGACCTGGGGTAGGATGGGCTACAACCTATTATGTAGGACAGAATTAGAAGAATTCCACGTTAAAAACTATTTAGAAACATGTTAATTCATAAATAAAGGTCAAAGAATTATCATCAAAATTAAAGAAAACATAAATCGTTAAGCTATATTCCTTATTTTCCCCACCCCCAAAAAATCCTAGTGTTTTATATAAGCATTTTTCTTCTTGGGAAAAAAATGGACAGTCCTTGAAAACTAAGGTTCACTGAGCATAGTTGTAGAAAGTAGGTCATTGCTTTCTTCACCAAATTAACTAAATATGTTAGCCCTTGAACTTCAAAAAAAAGAAAAAGAAAAATTCACATTGTTAGTATTCGAGCAGCTATGGTGTTCTTCATGAATCTTCCCTAGTTAGGAAACAGCTGTTTACATGCTGTTTGTCCTGCTTTATTGCCTTTTAAATGCTTCAGTGTTTCTTCTACTTTCAAAACAGAAGGGCACAGAGATTTGCCAATTCCTGGCACCAGCTCTCCTGGTTATAGCCATGGTGTGGCATTTTGATTTCTCATTAGTTTGATCTAATTTTCTATAATTATGGCTACATAAGGAAATGAATCCAGAATGAACAAAGTTATAAATCAGTTACCAAGCTTGAAGTAAGTCTATCAATGCATTTTTACTCCTGAACTGCTTCTCAATCTCCTTTGAAAATCCTGTGGTTCTTATAACCAGTATCTCTTCCTATAAAATGGTACTGGTCTCAAAAGTGAGTAGAAATTACATACTTACTGGTTTTTGTCCTACAGCCATGTTGACTTTCTTGAAGCCTCCGACAAACTCCACACACACAAATCAGTACTTTTGCTCCTGAAGTTCCCTCTAAATGAAATCCCAGTACCTTCCTTCCTTTCAATGATTTCCTAACTTTCTCAAACTGTAGCACCATTTCTGCTTTCACCATTCTATCAGTGGATCTGCTGTAGCTGAGGTCCCTAAGGACATGCACATTACCAAAAGAAATAGATCGTCCTCAGTCTTTCTCTTCATCTTTCTGCAGATTCTTCCCTTGGAACTGCTGTTACCTTGTGTGACACTACAGTCTCCTAGTTGCCTCTTCCCTTCCTACTTAGTTTCTTTCACAGAGTTCTCTTCCTCTGCCTATCCCTTAAATAAAATAAAACACATTTTATTTTTGGAACTTTCATGTACTTATCTCTTCCTGGAGTGATGTACTACATACTTCTATATGGAGACACATTCCTATGCCACCAGCTCTCAAAGCTGTATCTTCAATCTAGATCTTTTTTTTTTCTTTCCCCCAACTTTTATGCCCCACCTTTGAATATACATATTCATTTACCTGGAATACAGTAGTACTTCAACGTCAATTTACATTTTTGCATCCAAGCCTAATCCTCCTCTTCTATTCTTTATCATTGGTAAAGGATACTTTTCTTTATATATGCAAAAACCTAAGCTAAAAAACTGGAACTAATCCTAATCTGCTTTCTCTTAATAAGGAGTTCAATCATTTACTCCAGAGAGGTGTAGAAGAGTTACAAAGACCATTGAGTTCTGCTCCAGTGGCCTGCTCCATATCATGCCTGCTGCCTTCTGGGAATAGGCTTCCAAATCTTTGCTTTGGTGATCTAATTATTCTTAGGATCTAACCTCAGGCTCCTTCCACCTCCACTGAATCTCTAGTCAGTGACTTCTTAAAATGTAAATCTGTTCTCATTACTCTCAAGAACAAACAAATACCCTTCCACAGGCTCATTGCCTATAACAGAGGTTTTAAAAACAATTTTTTAATAAATAAAGGAAATGTTAAGTAGAAGCCCAAACAGATAAAAGCTAAGAAGCTTTTACTTCCAGCAGGCCTGAGAGGACTCTATTCCATAACTAGAAAACCAATGGCCTATGATACAGAATCCAAATTCTTCCATATAGTAAACAAGGCCCTCTCTGTTCAGTCTTCCCCACCCTCACACCTTTTCACCAGCTCTTCACTATATTGATCTTCCTGCCTTTCCTTAAACTGGTCACTTTTGTTTGTGGCCTCTCTGCTGTTTCACATCCTCTACTAATGCCAGAATGCTCTACCTCAACTTGTATGATGTAATATCTGGCTTATCTTTGAGACAATTAAACTCTCTCCTCAGTGGCATATCTCAGTGCTCCCCCTCCTGCCTACACCCTGTATTCCCAGCAGCATTGATTATTCCTGCTTTTGAGCATGGTAGCATATATATATAGTATATATATATATGTATATATACACACACACACATATGTGTATATTTACACATATATATAAATAATACTCTGTATATTCTATAGATAGATATAGATAGAGAGGTATAGATAAAATATATAAATATATATAATATATAGAGACAGGTATAGAGGTATAGATAAAATATATATAATATAAATAAAATATATATAATATATAATATATATAATATAAATATATATTTATTATATAAATTTATATAATATATAAATATATATTATATATAAATAATATATAAAATAAATTTATATATAAATATATAAATAATATAATATATATAAAATATATATAATATAAATAAAATATATATAGTTTAGTTATACTTCTGTCTTACATATGCATTTATTTTAGGTTGTTTATGAATCAATTAATTTCTCCCATGATATTATGAATTCCTTGAAAGTGAATTCTATACTCATCTTGGTATTCTCAGCCTTTAGCAGAATATTTGGATCAGATAACATCTCTTACCTTTTATAGATTTTAGGTAATTTTCCTTTTTCTGGAAATATTAGTTACAATGTCTAATCCTTTTCCTCAGAAGGACAAATGTGCTTATCTGGTGTCCTCCTGTGGTTCCTTTAGTTATGATATCAGCAAGTACCAACCAAGTGATTTATGTTTTTAAATTTTTATTTAAAATATTGGAAGTATTTTTAGATCATTCATTCATTTGTTAATTTATCCAACAAGCACTATCAAGAACCTGTAGTATAGTAGGTACAGAGAAAGGTGAAGAAAAACAGAGAGAGAGAAGCATAGATATCCATTTTCCTATGTTGAGTCTTGCTGTCCGTGGTGATAACTTTCAAATGACTCATTAGGGAAACTTTGAAGAGAAACTAAGTTTTAAACTAATGGAAATGAAAGTAATTTTATTACACTAATCCTTAGAACACATGGTGAAATTTAAGAAAGGATAAACTTCACAATTCTGCCTTTACTTTTCATGTGTCTACCATATTAAAGTCATTATGACTTCAGAAGGGTACACTTATATGATGCAAAACTATAGCCAGAATTCATTTTCTGTCTAAAAATTCTATGATGTCTTCCTTATATTAAGGAAATTATGAGAATTTCTTTAACTTTCAGTATTTCATATCTATTACATATTTAAACAAAGTAGTTTTTCTTATTTGAGTATAGTTGATGCACAATGTTACATTGGTTTCAGGTGTACAACTTAGTGATTTGTTAAGTTTATATATCATGCTATGTCACCACAAGGGTAGCCACTTGTTACATTGTATTGCAATGTCCCATTACATTTCTATTATAGAACAAAATGTTTTTATCCATTTTGGTAGGGGAGGAGGGGCAGGGAGTGGTTTGGTTTATGTGACTATAGGTCATTAAACTGGAAATTAAGGATTATTATTATTTTTATAAAAAGCCCTGAATTGAGTATTTAAAAAAAATAAAATTAAATTAAAATATTTGGGGAAAAATAAAACAGACCCTCTGATTGAAGGTAACTCATGGCTGCCAAAGTCAAGTGATTTCTTGCTTAGAATGTTCAAATTTTTATTCAATATACATAGAAAACACTTGCTTTCCTTGGACTGCTTTGCATTTTTAGGAAAGAAAAAGGGGAACTAATATTCATCAAATGTCATTTATGTACTAAGATAATGTCAGATGTTTTTCCTTTAATCTTTTCAACAAACCTTGAATCAAGTAGAAGACGGATCTCAATGGAAGTGGAGTAATTTCCCAGATTCTTCATTAGAAATTAACAGTCCAATTTAGAAATCAGAGCTCCAATGTCCATCCACACTCCTATGTTGCTTCAGACACAAATGTTCAAGGCCAGTGATAAATAATATTACCCAAGAAAATGGGATAAAATATGCCATTTTTAAGTGATAACACTTCAGGCCTGACCTTCTTGTTGCTGCTTATCTCAGTGGCACATTCTGTATTTGTAACTATGACTCACTTTTTGCTATCCATAGCTCGTTTCTAGTTCTTTCCTAAGGCTGTGAAGTTTATTGGAATTGTTTTTATGATGCAAGAAATAGAACCTAAAAAGTCTACTAACTGCAAATCACAATTTATTTTTTTAAAGATTTTATTTATTTATTTGACAGGGAGAAATCACAAGTAGGCAGAGAGGCAGACAGAGAGAGAGGGGGAAGCAGGCTCCCCACTGAGCAGAGAGCCTGATGCGGGGCTCGATCCCAGGACTCTGAGATCACAACCAGAGCCGAAAGCAAAGGGTTTAATCCACTGAGCCACCCAGGCGCCCCACAACATATTTCTTTTTTTAAGATTTCTTTATTTATTTGAGAGAGAGAGAGAGATTGCAGGGGAGAAGGGGCAGAGGGAAAAGGAGAAAGAAACTTAAGCAGACCGTGTGCTGCGCATGGAGCCCATAATAGGATTCAGTCTCATAACCCTGAGTTCACGATCTGAGCTGAAACCAAGAGTTGAACGCTTAACTGACTGAGCCACCCAAGTCCCCCAATTGTCTGTTCTTTTAAATTATTATGTGTTTTATGATTCTTAAGATAAATCTCACATTCTTTTGTGCTTAGATAGTACTCTGTAGTCCAGTTTTTGTATATTATGTAAAGAGATTTGCTGTCTAAATATAAGATTGTTGTAAGGGAAGTCAGTTCTAGAGCAGAATACATTCAGCCTTGGAACTAATATGAAGTTTGATACTTTTCCATTGAATTGGGAATTTCATATTACAATTTTATTTCAAAGCTTTGAAATACATTCCAATTGGTGTTTGAACAGTAGAATACTGTGTAAAAAATTTAAAAGACCTGTGCGCCTGGGTAGCTTAGTCACTTGGGTGACTCTTGATCTTGGCTCAGGTCTTGATCTCATGATCATGAGTTTGAGGCCCATGTTGGCCTCCACGCTGGATGTGGAAACTACTTAAAATAATAATAACAATAATAAAAATTTAAAGACTTAAAAAATTCAAAGGATGTATCTGTTACCCTGATTTCCATTATTTTTCTCCAGATCATATTAAAGATTCCAGATACTCAGCTAATAACTTAATATACTTCATTAGCCCTTCTTCACAAACTTACTATAATGTCACATATCTATCATGGAAGTAAGATGGCTACAAATTTTTCTTAGCCACACAAAAAAATAAGAATATTGCAACTTGTACTTTTCAAGTGAAGGGAGCCCATTATTAAAACAAATTGCAATCTGAACCAATGGAATAATGAATAGAAGAAATTCGGCCTATATTTTACTATGCTTACTTTTATATTTCCATGAACTTTAATAACAATTAAATTAACAATTTAATTAACAATACTAAATTAACAATACTTCAAATTATAAATTAATAACTGAATATTTGAAATAATTTATAATAAACGACTTCACTATTTTCTACACAATTTTAATAAGATACTGCTTTGAATTCTTAACAGTCTTATTTGCAGAACAGAGAATCAAAAGAGGAAACTCATAGTTTTATATTTAGGACCAGAATAACAAAATTACATCAGTGCTTATCCTGTCTTCTCTGCTAATCACTAATAGCTTCCTGAGTGTAAAGATTTTTAAAAATATTGGCTATTTCCCTGCTACTACTCGTCTTGTCTCCTTCCCATCCCCCCATAACCCTATCCTCCAAAACAATTGAATTTGTTAGTAGACAGTTAGCAAGATATAATCTTCAGTGAACTGAATCAAAGGCAGCAAAGAAAAGGCTTTTCTTGTCATCTGTGTGATCTGACATATATGGAAGCCATACTTTCTCTCGACATTCTCACATTTAGTGGCAGAACCAAGTCTAAAATCTAGATGTCCAGACTGATATTTATGCCACATCACACTGTTGCTTATACTGAATTCAACAAATGATTTTTCCCATAGTTTGTACTATGCTTTTAAATATATTTTTTGATGGACACTAGGGAAAATATATGCTATGGTGAGTGCTGTGAATTATGTAAGACTGATGAATCACAGACCTGTACTCCTGAAACACATAATACATTATATGTTAATAAGTAAAAAATGTATATATTTCCTTGACATTTCATAGATTTTAAGGGATATTCATTCAATTCCACAGGTATTTATTGAGCAACTACTACGTGCTAGAGATACAGTTAAGACTTAGATGGACAAATTCCTTGCTTAAATTCTAGTAAGGGAAATGGACAATAAGTAAACTGACAAATCTATAATATAGTAATAAATATTCAAAGCAGTGTAGAGATAGAGTATTTTGGATATTAACTTTGTGAATGTATTGTTTGGCTATATTACTTTTTCAGGTACAGATGGAATTGAGACATTTTGGGGAATGTGTTAACAAAAAGTATGCTTTTACCAATTTTGGTTGTTGTACTTAATTTGGTATATTAACATACTCATGAACACGCACACACACAGAGTGAGTTAGTTAAATTGGCATGACAATGGCTTTTCTGATGAATTGTTAAAATGCTGTTTTTAATACAAATCCATCTCTTTTCATTGTGAGTGTTGCCATTCTCTCCATGAGTTATTTTTTTGAGTGAAAATAAAAACCCTATGAGTTAAACATTGTTATGTTCATGTTGTGGGTAGTAGTCCTAAAAAGGTTAAACATCTTGTTCAAGGTCATACATATAATCAGGGGAGTCAAGTTGGACCCTAACAATTGGACTTAAATCCTCAACTCTTAAACAAAAGCCATCTGTGTGAATCTTTTATTCTGACAAATGAACTTCTGAGTCAGGTTCTAAGTGAAAAGTGGGAAAAAATGAACTGCATGCCATGAAGCACAAAATGTCTGAAGGTACTCACTGGTCATGATCAGTAAAAAAGTACTCAAGATGGTATAAAGGTGAAAGACTGTGGTTTTTCTAGGTATCTGTCTACTTTTCCTGAGGGTGATCCCCATGAGCACAACAGAGTTTTTGAACACAGAGGTTGATACAAACAGAAACCTTTGAGAAAATTAGATAATTTTTTTCCCTGCAGTATTTTAGACAAGTACTCTTGGTAAAGCATTTGTAGGGTATGTTTGGAAAGACCAGGGAAAAGCCTCACAAATATCAACCAAAATCTAAAGGGTACTTGTGGTTGGTGGATACCTGCCACACAGGCTATATAACATGACTTTCTGGTTTCTGCTTCTTCTTCTTCTGTCTCTTGTGGCAACTGAGAGTGAAATTATTCACATTTGCAGACACTTCCTTGATCATGTCTTTATTCATTCAACCAATATTTATTGCGTACCTACTCTATGTCAAGCATGGAGCCACAAAGTTGAGGTATATAGAAATGAAAGAGCAAATTCCTACTTTAAAAGAGCTTATGGAATGTTCCTTCTCTCCTAATAATTTTAAAATTATGTACAGATATAAAAAGTATATACAGATATAAAAGTAAATCATATGAGGTATATTGCTTGGTTCTGGGTCTATAACCAAAAATAAGGAAAATATTTACCTGAGCTTGTGTATGAGGCATTCTAAAGAGGAGACAAAATAAACAAATCAAGTAAACAAATACAGACATATGTTCCACTTTAAGGAGGGAAGATTAAGAAAACCTCTCTAAAGAGGCGACATATAAGATGAAATGGAAAGATGAAGTAGAGGCAATCATGGAAAAAGCTAGCAAAAAAGAAGTCCAGACAAAGGAAATGAAAGACTTAACATGGGAAGTAAGAGAAATCGGAGGAGGGGAATTTAGTGACTTAATATAGATTGAGAAAAAAGATTGTTATTTGCAGGGCCAAGAAACCCAGGTTTTCAGAGACTTATGATTTCTGTTTTACTTTCCTATTTCCAAGACAATGACAGGAGCATTAAATGGACCAAAGAGCCATGAGGAAGAAAAAATTCTTTTCAAATTTTAGCCAGTCTTCAAGATGCTAAGGGACAAATTATATTTCCAGAGAATTAATGACTTTTCATAGAGTAATAATCAAGGTAAAATCCTTAAGGTACATATTCCTTACTTGCACAAATATGTTATTTCCCAACAGTTAATTGAGACACTGGGATGGTAGATTTGTTCAAAAAAATATTTTGAAACTTCAATTAAAAGTCTTTATTGAAAATATCTGTCATGACAAGGCCCCACTTAATGTTTCAGAAGAGTCATTGCTGAGGTCAATATCTGTGGAAAAAAATGACATAATTTTTGTTTCGGCTCAAAAATTGTAGAAATAAGTTTTCACTAATGATTACTTCCTTATTTTAACGAGGTACTTTTTTAGTATTGTCACCCTAAGATACTGACACCTCATTACTTGGCAAATTTATATGGTTTTCAGATCTCTGAATTGTAGAAAAAAGATTTTGTGAAGCCCTAATTCACTCAGTTTCATTATTTATATGACTGATTAAACATTAAGTCATGAGGGAAGCACTAACAGTGTGACTGAAAGTCTGTGGTTAACTGGTAGGTTGTCAAAAGAATCCAACACACACACACACACACACATATGTGGTCACACACGCCCACACATATCCTTGGGCATACACACACACACACACACACAGAGCCATATTTTCATTGAGCATGAGCATAGGAAGAACAAGACATTCAGAGGCTCAACATTACTTCTTCATGCTCATACTAGATGAGCCTCTGGTCAGAATATTCTTCAATTATTTTCCCCCCAAAAGGTTCATTTATTTATTTTTGGTGGGGAGCAGCAGAAGGGGAGGGAGAGAGAATCTCAGGCAGATTCCCCGCTGAGCACGGAGCCTGACACAGGGCTCAATCCCACGGCCCTGAGATCATGACCTGAGCTGAAATCAAGAGTCAGATGTTTGACTGACTGAGACACCTAGGCATCCCATATTTTTCAGTTCTTCAAAGAACACTGGAACGTCCCCAAATTACTCCATGATACTGCCTCGTGCCTCTCTGCTGGTGAAATAGTTTATTATAGGGGACCAAAGAGGTGCACTCCCAGGAATCTCATTCTCATCTCTCCTTTCTTTATAGCCCCTTCAATTTCATTTTCTCTGATACCTAATTCTCTGTATCCTTGCTTCTCAAGGTGGGGTCTGTGAACCAGCTACATCACCTGAGAGCTTCCTTGAAATGCAGAATTTCAAACTCCACACCAGATCTACTGAATCAGAATCTGTATTTTATGTGCATTACATTGTATGTACATTATATATAAGCATTATATGTACATTAAATGTACATTATAGTTTGAAGCTCTCCTCTGGATTTAAACAGGCATAGATTTACCCTATCTGACAAAGCTATCATCAAATATTGCCCGTCCTCTTTGCTCTAATTATATTTTTCCTATCTTTTGTGGACAGACTTCCATGAGCTGCTTCATATATTCCAATTCCTTTTTGCTTTCCCCTCCATAGCGCCCTGTATTCATGTCCAAATGTAGTGCACACATAAAAGTCATTGCCCATCAGCATCCTTTCACCTTATTCCACCTAGCCTCTACCACTGCTCCCTTCTCAGACCATGGGGTTCATACCCCTCCCCCAGGGTATAGCATGCATCCAGGTTAAGTCAAAGAGTCAACTATATTCCTCCTGGCTAAGATGATTGGTGTCTACAATGGGTTGGGCTTGTGATCACTTAGAGTGAATGAGGAATAAGAGACTAGCTCAGAACTTCTGGGCAGGGAGATTTCTTAGTTTATTTCTGTGAGGCTTCAAGATGACAGGATATAAGTTCTGGAGCTCCTTCCATCCTTCCGACCTGCTACCTAACCTGGACCATCATGCTTTAGCCCTCCTCCAGCTGTGCTTCTTACCATTGATCAAGGAATCTATAAGGCTATGGGGATGGATCAGGCAGAGCCCATGATACCCCCTTATCTAGGAACCAAGGACTCTGGAATTCACTGTCCACTTGACTCCCAAGTCTGCTTGCAAGGTTTTTGCAGAAAGAAGGGTGCTCCTGCACTTCTTGAGCTATTTCCTGAAATGTATCCTGTGCTGTTAGTGTATGTACTTCATAGCCTGAGTGATGACCAGGGGAAGTTTTCTGTGAAGGGTGTGGACAGAGCTTGCTACTGTGGGATGTGTGTTCACACAAGTCTTGTCAGAATCGCCCCATGGGGACAATGTGGGGCCAGAGGTGAAGAAAGAAACTGCTACTGACAGTCATCAATATTCATTTACTGTTGGTAGCACGAGACCCTTCCGCACATCTCTGCTCTGGAATGCTACCAATACTTCTACATTGCCACAACTTTCCCTCTGTTTTCATTTTCTTTGTATGCTCTCCTTCATTTAACATTATTGCCTCCCTTAGAACTTAGAAAACTCAATATGAAGTATCTATGTTTTGTACATGTCATAAACCTTAGTGTCAACCTAGACTCTTCCCTCCCCCTCAGGTCTGATCCTCATCTTTAGGCCCTTCCAATTAAAAATTATTCTTAATCAGTTACATCTTCACCTTCCTTACTGTAGATGTCATGTATTGTTACTTCAGTAGATTTCATCAACTAGTCTCATTCTTCTCTTCTACACAATCATGGGAGTGATCTTCAAAGAGGAAACTAATTATAATTGTTTGCTATCTAATCACCAGTGGTTCCTCTGCACCTAATGAATATATACAATCCTTACGCTGGCTTACTAATCCCTTCGACTTCTTCAACCTTTGCGCCTTGCTTGCATGTGCAACCTACTTTATTCATTAACCAAATATTTACTGAGTGTCTACTTTGTGGTAGGCAGGACACTGTGGTGAATAAGATAGGGTACCTGCTTTCAAGGAACTATTAGGGTCAAGTAGTCTGTAAACAAACAATAAACTAATAAAGGAAATTTAAAAATATTAGTATACTTTGTTAACAGAATGAAAATAGTTATTTGCTAGAAAATTACAAGCAGCTAAATTAAGCTATGTAGTTTGTCTGGGTAAGTTTCCTAGCGATGCGACAGTTAAGTGGAGATCTGAATGGCTAGATGTGTACCTGAAGTGCTGCCGGGTCAATCCTCTCATGACTCAGAGTGCAAAGGCCACAACGGACCTCAAACTTGCAATTTCTCAAACATGCCAGTCTATTTCAAGTCTCTGGTGGCTTTGTGCACGCTGGTTCCTCTGCTTGGAAGGCCTTGTCCTTCATTCTTCCCAGACAATTACTACTCATCTTTCTAGTTCAATCCACCTCTTACCTCCTTTGTTAAGACTGTTTCCACCACCATCCTCTTGCCAAACAGATGGAGGTGTTCCCTTCTCTGTGCTCCCCCTCTCCTTGCATGAATTCCTACTATAGTAATTCCGTTATGGTATTGAAATTCTCTTAAAGGCAGAAAAAATGTTTTGCCACCTTGTTTTTCTAGAGTCTTGCATATATTACTCACTCAATGAATGTTTGTTAGAGTGGATGTAAGAAACTTTCTTTTCAAACTGTCTCATCTATTCAAATCCCCATGCCACTTATGCCTTGTTCTATTTTTTTTTTTAATTCCTGAGCATCCTTATTTTTCTTCGTAGTGAGCTCTTCCTTCTTTTTCTCCTCCCCATCTAGTCTTTGTGATTCACTGGTGCTGAAGACTTATAGCCTTCTAGTTTGGAGATCCAGTGAATTTTCAGAACATCAACAACCATTTTTATGTTGATTTAAATTTTTTTATTTTCAATAAGATGCTAGTATTTTCTTTAAAAATTACTTATCCATGTATTTTCAGTTGGCTTTCATCTCCTTGCTTTATTCCTTGTCCTAAATATCTTAACTAATATTGGGGAGGAAAAAACCGAGGTATTGGGCACAAAAATCAAAGTATGTATTTTCAGGAATCCCTGGTATCTACACATGTGATAATTATCAAATAGCTTTGAGTCAGACATCCTAACTGCTTTTTAAATATGTCATTTAACTTTCATAAGCATCTTATAAGCACTTTTATTACTTCCATTTTATAGATGGGTCAAAAGAGGCTTATGGAGATTGGAAATTTGCTCTCAGCCACCAGTTAGCACTGGAGCCTGGATTCTAACTGAAATCTTGTCTGATTCAACATTCAGCCAGTAGCCCAGAAGGACACACAGGGTGTGTTGTAAATATTAATTGTCATATTAAATATGACAATTCTTTGCCTCCTCAGCTTATCATCCTATAACTATCTTTCAAGTAAAGCTAGGAATGCAATTGGTCTTAAATTCTTGCAGCCATTTAGTAAGGGGGATTTGTATCCAGTCCTTTACTATCTTTTTTTTTCTTTTTGGTCCTATACACAAGTATGTATATTTTATATGTGAAATATCTTTCTGAATCCAGGCACAACGCTTCTGTTTCTTGCATACACTGAAACATTTTTACTCATGAAAAGGACAAGAATAGGACTCAGACTGTGGCTTTATATAATTTTTCATATATAAATTAGGGAAAATTTGGAATTCATTAAGACTATTAAGAGAAGTACATTTTGTAAATCAAGCAATGCTATAATCAGGCTTCAGGTATACCAAATGGCTTTTTCTAGACAATGTTTTTGAGATTAAATATGTTTCCCCTAGAAAACTACTAAAATGGGACAGCAATCAGATTCCCTGGCTGATCAACTACTTAATGAGCTTCATAACTTCACATTTACCTCCCCTGAAGGCAGGGTAGAGGCTTCCGTTAGGGCATCCTAGCAGTTGTCCTGTGAGGAGAAAGGCGATTAGACCATACCTGAGCACTATAGCCATTTAATTATAGACTATAGTAATTCAATAACAACGAACATTTATTAAGACATTGCCATCACATGCCAGACACTGTTGTAGAAACTGTAGGTATATTAAGCTCTGTTAACCTTGCAAAAATCCTACTGATACGAGTATTATTTGTCATCACTTTTGAGAGAAAGGCACAGGGGAGTCATAGAATATAGGTCAGGACCCAGGCAATGTTGTGCCAGCCCTCAGCCTTTGACCATTCTGCCATTTTGCACTCCCCCATATATAAAGTAGAAAAGACAAGTATTATTAAGAAATTAAGGTTGAGGTGTGTAATCTATAAGATCACACAAGTGTTCCACAGCTCTTCTATGACATAAACTGACTTGGAGGGCAAATACTACCCAGGCTGGAAAGTGCTTACTTCTGAGTAGAGAAAATGAAAAATCCAAAGATGAGTGAATCACCAAATGGAGAAGTCAGAATACGACCTAGGAAGCATGACTTTTACTTCCTAAGTTTGCCAGTAGACCAGCAGCTTCTTTGGGGTCTAGTCCTTGCAAGAGAGAGCCCCTACAGGAAGAGCTCTCTATTCAGCCCAGTTTACCCCCACGGTTTACCAGGAGCGTTAATGTATTCTGTGGGATTTAACTGAAGGAGAAAATGCTGCACCACATCATTTTACTCAAAGCCCACTGAGAGTTACTGGGCAAACAACCGCCTTGCCCCTCGCTGTCTGTGTAAGATGGCCTCAGGCATGCTCAGAAAATAGACCCATCTTCCCTTTTTTGCTCCAGGGAGGTTTTCCTAGTCACTTTGTATGAAGACAGAAGAGAATGACCGTCCTTCCTCACAAAATGGGTTTAACTAATATTATTTCGTTACTGTTATTACGGCTTAGTTGCCAACAAATTGTTGTACAAGAAGATGAGGGTTCACTGACCTATTGAACAAATATTTATCTCTAGTGAAGTACCTGTAACATTTAATGGAATAGACCCTGGGGCCAGACTGTGTTCAAATCCTGTCTCTGGTCTTTACTGGCTGTGAGATTGATCAGTGTTGCTGTTTCCTTACCTGTAAATTGTGCTTAACAATAGTACTTGGATCAGAGTAGTACTTGGATCATCTTCATATGAAGATGAAATGCCTGGCACATGGGTGCTATGTTAATGTTAGTGTGTTACTGAGTGCCTACTCTGTAACAGACACTCTTGTAGGGACTGGGAATAAAGTCATAATCGAGGGAGATAAAACCTCCCACTTCCCATGGCCTGCATTCAATCATTCTAGTCAGAAAGATATTAAGCATCAAGTTCAGCATACATTTTGATTTCAAGTTGTCATTTAAATTACATAATGGGTGTACATATTCATTTGTTTAACAATATAGTACTTTATATTAGATAATACTCTACTGTTTCAGGTACCTTCTACATCTCTTATAATCATTTCAATTATTCATTGGCCCAGAACTTATTAGGTATATATTATTTTGAATCCTACCCTAAATTCTAAAAGGTAAGAAACTGAGACTCAGAGAAATTCACTAACATGGTAAGTGATGGAGATAAAATCCAAACCTACATTTGTATCACTCAGAAGCCAATGTCCCATAACTGCTCTATGGTGCCTCACAACCCTGAGATGTAGGGGGAAGGAAATCACAACCACTTCCAACTGAGAAAAGTGGGGCTCAGGTAAGTGTCTTGAACCAAGGTCAAATAGTTTAGTAAGTGGAAGAACAAGGATGTGAATCCAGGTTTTGGGATTGTCATTGTTTTATCTACTGTAGCAAAGTTGCACAATTCCACAAACATTTGAAGAGTGGTTAGAAATGCTTCCTCAAACCACTCTCAAACTTTATTGTTATTATTCAAATCATTCTAGGGTTTAACTATGTATACTTAAAAAAATCCCTATCAAATGAATGTGAGTCAATTTTTTGGAATGGGAATGTAGCTTCTCAAATCAACAATGTTCAAATAGTGGTTAGTTTCTTGGATCATCCCACAAAAGTCTTAATGTTTAGGGGCATTGAACTATAATGTTAATGAAAGCCACTAGATATTAATGGTTTGTTAGTTTCTCTGGATTTACATAAGGTAAGTTTTCTTTCTCGGGCGATTTTTAAAGTCCTGGTCAGTTGGGAAAGGAAATATGGAAGATGATTATAGTGAAGGATCACTCTATCACCTAAAGGGTCATTTGCCAGTCAGGAAAGACCTGCATTTTCATTTTCCTGAAACAATCCCATGATAGAATTAGCATAGATGTTATACAATGGAATATTATGCCTCCATCAGAAAGGATGAATATCCAACTTTTGTTATCAACATGGACAGGACTAGAAGAGATTATGCGGAGTGAAATAAGTCAAGCGGAGAGAGTCAATTATCTTATGGTCTCATTTACGTGTGGCGAATAAGGAAAATCATGGAGGGCATTGTGAGAAGGAAGGGAAGGGTAAATGGGGGGCAATCGGAGGGGGTGATGAACCATGAGAGACTGTGGACTCTGAGTAACAAACTAGGGATTTGGAGGGGTGGGGGTGGGGGGGTGGGCGAGCCTGGTGGTAGGTATTGAGAAGGGCACGTATTGCATGGAGCACTGGGTGTGGTGCATGAGCAATGAATCTTGTAATATTGAAAAAATAAAATAAACATATTTGGGGAAAAAAGAAGAATTAGCATAGATGTTTTTGACTTTTGTGTGAGACCATAGTCATATTCTCTACAGTTCTTAATTATTAAAAACTAGCATGACTCAGTGTATGCAGTCAGTGATCTGTCAATTTCTTCATGTCCCCTTCCCCAAAGAGAATATATGTAGAAAGATTTTTTAGAAATAACTTTCAAATATAGTATTTCTCTGATACTCTCACAATCTCAGTGATGTTAGAAAACTTGGCCCAAAGAGAAAACAATAGGCAAATCAATAGCAACATGAATATAAAAGGAAATTGTGTGGTAACACCACAAACTGTCCTCCCAAGGCTGTTAAATTGGCCAGAAATATTCTTTTATATTATGTGGTTTACCTTTTGGAAATACAAGCAAATGTATCCAAATAAGTCCCAGAGCTCTTTCATTTTTCAGAACTTTTACTTTCATCTACCCACCAGTGAATATGAAAGGGACTTTTCTTTGTTTAATTTCTTCTTTGGAATCCTAAAGCATTTCCCTAAAGTGTTTTTGATCTCCAAATACTTTTTTGAGAATCATTTTTTTCCCTTTTACTAAATGGTTCTTTTTAACCACTTATACAAAACATTTATTTAAACATATGCAGTATTATGGTTTCCAGAGTGTTGGAACTTGATTCCAGAAAGGTTATATTAATTGTCATCATGTTAAAGTGGATCAATACTGAATGAAGAGCACAGAAAGCCAGTGTCCAGCCTGACTCATCTATTATGAAGATACACTTAAATACTTTACATTTCAGTCTGTTGCAGTGCCTGATACTTTATTGTGAGTTATATCAATAAATAATGTTGTATGAATTTGCAAAATAAATGTAGTCTTTGATGTTGTATGGAATACTTCAATCACTATATTGTATACCCAAAACCAATAAAACACTATGTTAACTAACTGAAATTACAATAAAAATTAAAAAACAAAAACAAAATGGAAAGGTATGCTTAGTCCTGAAAAACTCTAAGTAACCTTTCAATGTTACGAATCTCTTTTTAGATTCTACCCCAGCATCTTTCTAATGACTTTTATCATACCTATGAGTGACTTAGACATCATTTAAATCATGTTCAATAGGCCCTTTCTTAGATAATTAGCAAACTATTATTCTTCTGCAAAGATGAGTGGAATAGGACCACTCTATTTTATAAATTTAATACCTATAAATTTATATGTAAATATAAATATTTTATAAGTATAGATAATATATGCAAATAACATTTTTATAATAACACTAAAATTCACTGATTAGGTCTCCAAGAAGTTCATGCTGTAAAGTGCTAAGGGAAATCCAGAATAATTTAATTATAAAAGTAATTAATGTGAATAATATCCTCTTATTTTAGTCTCAAACAAATTTGATATTTTGTCTTTCTTAAATATATTGAAATTATTTTACTCATGTTCATTTTAAAATGCCTTATAGATGACACAGGGCCTTAAACATAGATTTGAATCTTAAAAAAATATAAAATTTCTGTTGCCTAATCCATTATTGAAGAATAGATTATATAATTTCAAATGCAAATTTTACCCTTTAAATGAAAAGAAATATTATTTGTTAAACAGCATTTAAAATTCCACTACAGGAGCTTTGGTAATTTTAAAGAGTTAATATATGTCTAAACTGGGATAAATTATTTCCTTCTTACTGGCAGCATCAGTCCCTAGGATGACACCAAAAATTATTGCCTTGGAATTTAGGGTGACACATTGCTTTAATCACTTGTGTGTGGGGCTGGTTAATTTCATTTCCCAGAAATACATGAAATATGCAGGCCTGTATTTATTTAATATGGCATCCATGACTTTAAACTCTGCCTTTGGAAATTCATAAATTTCTTTTCACATGGAAAGGGGGAAATCATGTAACTGTGTTCCAGTTAATTATTCTTTTTCAGCAGTGGCCGTCTGGATATGTGTGTAGTCTCTACCCCAAGTATCATCTTAGGGGAATGTCCATGACATATAATTTGGAAAAGATGAGCAACTGTGTCTCTTTCGTTAGTGAGGTTATCACTAATAATCTCATATACAAGTACATTTTTTGCAAAAACCTCATCTAATAAAATTTTTTTTTAATTTCCCTAGTGATAAGAACATCATTTCCTCTCCATTTTGGGGGCAATCTTGAAGAAAAATGTAAATCTTGTTTCCATTAAAATCTAGTTTATAAAAGGAATATAAAATTTACCATTCAGTCATACACTACTGTATCCCAGACACCATACTAGCTGGGAAAATAATGGTGAAGAAGCACAGACACAGGCCCTGGTTTCATGAAGTTTACCTGAACAATAAACAGGAAGCTTACCTGAGCAAGGAGGGGACATCTGTCATAGTGAACCTGAGGTTTTGGGTTGTTTTTCAGTGTGGTATAATCTAGACCATTGTGACTAATATAAGTGTTAAAATCTGCTGAGAGATCAAGAAAGATAAAGATTGAAAAAAATCCATTGATTTTAGAAAAAATAAAAAAATTGATTTTTCAAAAAAAATAAAAAATCTTTAATGGGAGCCGAATTCAGATTTAAAAGGGAGGACTGAGAAGAAGTTAGAAAACTGATAGCAAGTACATAGAGATTCTGCCTAAAGCTTGTCAATGATGAGGAGCAAAGATTATCACAGTTGCTCACAATGGTGTAAATGTTTGCCGTTTTTGTGAAATGGGGGAGACTTAACAAATGTGTGAGTAAGAAAGATCCTGATGAAGGAAAGAGGTAGAATATGAAAGAAAATTACAAAAGAAAATAAGAGATAATTGACACTGAATGTTTCTTACAAAGGCAGGAGGGATATGGCTTGAAAACTACTAACAGAGTTAGGCGAAGTTTAACAAGTGATTCTTGGTTCCTTATGAAGAAAATCATTTATTGGAGGAAAACATGTAACTACTTATAAATAAATTAAATAAATAAATAAATAGATACATAAAAAACCCAAAATGAATGAATAAGAGACAATAAAACCTTTATTTTATTAAGCTTACTTCATTTTTCTGTTTTGGTCTCAATGCTATTTGCAAAAGAGACAAATTCTTACTTCATCCTCTCTGTTATGAGACTTCTGTATGTTTAGAACTAATCCTAGGCAAAACTCTAAGTAATCAGTTTTTAACTTGGCTCATTCATTAATTAGGCTCTTTCATGTTTTTCATGTATTTCAAGAAATACAACAGTGAGGTTTTGTTGAAAGCATAGAGAACAGTGAAGGGGCACGGGAAGTCACGGTGACATTTGTATGATCAGGAAGGACCCAAACATACTTCGGGGTACAACTCTTAGTATACATCCACTAGAATATAGATGTTTTGAAGGCATAGATTTGCGCCTATTTTCTTCACTGCAGTATCTCCAGCTCTTAGAGCAGTCCCTGGCACAGAGTAGACACTCAGTATTTGTTGAATGTAGGAATGGCAAACAGCTCACCTCACCTTGCCATTATAAATGAGTGTCTCACTGGTTAGAATGGCCAAAATCAACAAGACAGTTAACAACAAATGCTGGAGAGGATGTGGAGAAAGGGGAACCCTCCTGCACTGTTGGTGGGAATGCAAATTAGTGCAGCCACTTTGGAAAACAGTATGGAGATTCCTCAGGAAATTAAATATATAGCTACCCTATGACCCTGCAATTGCACTACTCAGTGTTTACCCCAAAGAAGCAGATGCAGTATAAAGAAGGGCCACATGTACCCCAATGTTCATAGCAGCAATGGCCACAGTTGCCAAACTGTGGAAAGAACCAAAATGCCCTTCAACAGATGAGTGGATAAGGAAGATGCGGTACATCTATACAATGGAATATTATGCCTCCATCAGAAAGGATGAATATCCAACTTTTGTATCAACATGGACAGGACTAGAAGAGATTATGCAGAGTGAAATAAGTCAAGCGGAGAGAGTCAATTATCTTATGGTCTCACTTACATGTAGAGTATAAAGAAAATCATGGAGGGCATTGTGAGAAGGAAGGGAAGGGTGAATGGGGGAAATCGGAAGGGTGAATGGGGGAAATCCGATCTTCAATCGGAAATGAACCAGGAGAGACTGTGGGCTCTGAGCAACAAACAGGGTTTTGGAGGGGAGGGGGTTGGGGGGGTGGGCGAGCCTGGTGGTGGGTATTGAGAAGGGCACGTATTGCATGGAGCACTGGGTATGTTGCATGAACAATCAATCTTGGAACACTGAAAAATTAAAATAAACATATTTGGGGAGAAAAAAATACAGTTATTATACACCTTCAAAAAAATAAATAAATAAATGAGTATCTCAGACTTCCAATCTCTGTGATTCTGCCATTCCTCTAACTTTTCTTTTACTCTGTTTCTTTCTATTTCTCCTGTCACTGTCAATCTCCGGCCCTCCACCCTACTGCTCTCTACTCCCACAGTCTCTGCATTATTACTCAAGCTTTTGACTATTTCGTGGTTTCTATTTTCCATCTTGTCAAGGTGTTTCTCTTGGTTTTGCAACGCTCCAGAGCCTGCAACTCTATTTTGAAGTTTTTCATTTGCATTCCATGAGAGGTGATTTAATTGGTTAGTTTATTGCTATTCTACACACACACACACACACACACACACACCCCTAATTGGGCATAGCTTTCATGCCACAGTACTTCATAAGACCACTATTTAGCTCTATAGTTTTCAAATTTGCCTGCAGGAAGCAAAACATTTTATATTTGACCCAATAGTCAAATACACACACACACACACACACACACACACACACACACAGAGAGAGAGAGAGAGAGAGAGAGAGAAAGAGAAATGGACACATTATGAAACAATACTGACCGCTTTTATTAGTTTAATGCTCTCGGATCCATTCTTTACTAGTTTATTTTATTCTATTCACTCCATGCCATTTATTTTGTCAATTTTGTTCTGTTTCATTTCCATATACTCTGTTTCACTCTAAAATGTTGAAGAATTGATTCATAGCCCACAAACAAGTCAAACATACAGTTTGAAAAACTGAGATCTAGCTTGCATATGGACAACTTTGTTTTGGACATCAATTTTAAACCAATTATCTGTGATCAGTCATCCATGGTCAGTCAGGGCAATAGAATCATATGTTAAAAGGCATGAAAAACTCTATCTGTGGCTAGATTCTTTCATGAGAAGGGGAAGATACTCTTTTTACATGTGGGTGGGAGATGCAGTTTGTATGGTATCTCTGGTAGAGGCAAACTCCTAGTTTTCAATTTAATGCTCCCTTTATTCTTCCCACACTCTGTCTATTTCATAAACCAACTGCTACTAAAATGTTGATTGATGAATCCTTGCAGTGGGAATTCCTCTAAGGTATATTTCCATTTTAATATGGTCCTTTTTTTTTTTTTTGAAGGTTTTATTTATTTATTTGAGAGGAAGAAAGAGGAACAAGAGTGCAAGAACAGGGGGAGGGAGAAGCAGATTCCCCACTGAGCAAGGAGCCTGACATAGGGCTCTATCCCAGGACACTGGGATCATGACCTGAGCTGAAGGCAGATGCTTAACCGACTGAACCACTCAGGCACCCCCCCCCTTTTTTTTAGCACATTGTAAGCACTCACATGTTTATTACTGTTGTTACAATGTTAGGATTATTGGCTTTCTAGTGGAATGGCAAAAACTGTGCTACAGCAGTTTAGGTCCTAACTTTGTTTGCTATGCCTGCATACAGACTTTTTTTTAAATATTTTATTTATTTGACAGAGAGAGATCACAAGTAGGCACAGAAGCAGGCAGAGAGAGGGGGAAGCAGGCTCCCTGCTGAGCAGAGAGCCCAACGCGGGGCTTGATCCCAGGACCCTGAGATCATGACCTGAGCCAAAGGCAGAGGCTTTTAACTCACTGAGCCACCCAGGCGCCCCTGCATACAGACTTTTTGAAAGAACGCTTAACCATCTTTTTTAGCCCCAGGAAGTCTGGAAAGACAAAAACTGAATCAATCTAAGACAACTGATTATTACTACTTCAGAATATGTTACACAAATTAGAATGAAGAGATGGTGGTTTCCCTCATTGGGTTTTCTTCCTTTCTTTTCTTTTTTCTTTTTTTAAGATTTTATTTATTTATTTGACAGAGAGAGAGAGTACAAGCAGGGGGAGTGGCAGGGAGAGGGAGAATCAGGCTCCCTGCTGAGCAGAGAGCCAGATGGGGCTCCATCCCAGAGCGCTGAGATCATGACTGGAGCCAAAGGCAACCACTTAACCTGACTGAGCCACCCAAGCGCCCCACTCATTGGGTTTTCTTTTTTTTTCTTCCCCCCTTTTTAATATGGTCTTATTTAATTAATTTAGTTGAATTGCTCTTGAGAGCAAATCACTTTTAGAAATGAATCATGGATCTCTCAGAATTAAATAACAGATGACATCGCAGAAGCAGGTGATGATTGGGGGACCTAAGGCCTTTCATTATGTCTCTTCAATCATATATCTTCTCTTAAAATTGGTTTTATGTGCAAATAAAAATATTTTCTATCAACTTCAATGGGAATTCTGTACAGGACCCAGTTCTAAACTTAGAATACTATATAGAGAATTTCCTGAGGTGGTAACCTGGTATGATAGTCTGAGTAATGGCCCTTCCAAGATGTGAGAGAACTGTGAATATGTTACCCGAGAACTTCTTAATCCCTGAGAACTGTGAATATGTTACCTGACATGCAGGAATGACTGAGCAGATGTGATTAAGGTCTGTACATTGAGATGGTGTGTGTGTGGTGAGTGGGGGGCTTCCCAGGCAATCTCAATATAATCAATGAGTCCTTTGCAGAGATTTTTCCCAGCTTCTGAGAGTGAGAGAGACAGAGAAACAGAGATAGAGTCAGATGGTGACAGAGAAAGGCAGAGAGATGGACAGATAGAGGCACAGAGACAGAGAGAAAGAGAGAGAGGTGATGACAGGATTAGAAAGATGTCACTTGAGAGGATTCAACCTGCTGTTGTAGGCTTTGAAGATGGAGGAAGGGGACCTAAGCTAAGAAGTGTGGATGGTGTCTGAAAGTTGAAAAAGGTAAGGAAGTGGATTCTCCTCCAGAGTTTCTAGGAAAGAATATACTCTTACTCATACCTTGGTTTTAGTCTAGTGAGATTCATGTCAGCCTCCTCACTTTCACGACTATAAGATAATAAATTTGTGTGGTTTAAACCACTAAATTTGTGGTGATTTGGTATGGTGGCAATCAAAAACAAATATACTCAGAATGACGTTGTTAGCACCAGTGGATTATGTAGAAATATAAGCAGCCAACCTCATATAGGCTCTCATATCCCAGATGAGAATCCTTACAGGATAATGGGTAAGTGACCTAAAACATTCCTTCTTTGGTATGTCAACCAGAACACTATATAATCCTGTATCTCTATGGAATCCAGTCTCTTAACCCACTGTGGTTTAATACTTATTAGGAACATGCAAAAGAAGAGGCAGTATTCCCAGGATATGAAATATACTGCTACTTTATTACAGAGCTTCAAACTGACAGAAAAATTAAACTATTCTTGAAAAATCCCAATGATGGTGTCCACAGCACATAGCAGTATGTGGATAGATGTTAACATTTAAAATGTTTTGTGTCTTTGTGCAAAACTTAAAAATATTCAAGAAACATATATAGTGAAACATGTTATACAAACCATATTAGCAGATGAATTAGGAATATTTTGTCTTGGCTTCTAGATTGTGAGGTTTATAGAATACAATTAAAAGTTGATATCCCATTCTCAAATAATGTATCATCTGGTGTGCCAAGCACTCAGAGTAAACTCTTTTTTCCCCCTAAAGTACACACACACACACACACACACACACACACACAGACACACACACACACAAACTATTAAGTGAATGCACAAAATCACTATTTTAATAAAAATTCTACACATTCTTAGGACCTAGTGACAAATATACATGTATATACTTTGGAAATTTTCTGGAAAATTATGTAAGTTCCAGGGAAGTTGATGTAAAAACTGAAGATTTTAACAAAGAGTGATGTTGGTATAAAAATAAAAGTGGCAATTGTACCAATAAAAATACAGAAGAGTCAACAAATGCACAATTCTTTAGGTTATAGTTAGGAGGCAAGTAATCCATAGACATTCCAGCAAAAGCTGCACAGAGGGTCCTCTGTTGTGGGAGCACGGAAACATCTTATGATCATGCGAACAGTTGGCACATGTTTTCTTCTGTGTTATCCTGAAAGCAGTGAATGAAAGAAAACAGTGATGAACTTCTCAACTTCTTTTACAGCTTGGTGGGGGTCAATTTATGGGTGATTCATCTTATGGTTGAATAAGGAGCCAGAAAGATGTAATGAAGGAAAATATGAAATTGTAAAAACAATTTGGCTCCCTTTCTTAATCTAGGGAAATAAGATCAATCTGACCTAAATTAACTTTGGCCGTAACATTTTACTATGATTTGAGCTATTCACTGAAATTAACTGGTAAATGGCATAGTTATTAACTGTTTTTGGAAAGTTACAGTGTGATCATGACTCAGGGACAAAGTGACCCAGAAAACGGATGTCACAGGCAGCCCAGGGGTCTGAGAGTCGATACATAGTGAAAGACAACAAAGAAAAAACTCCAGGGGGAACTTTCTTCTAAGCTTCAAATGTGGCCTTTCTCTCCAAGATAACCTCATACTGGGAAAAATCTGAGCATGTGGGGAATATGGCTGTTTCCTATCACTTTTTCTGGTATATTTGTCCTACAGAGACCAAACATGAGTGACATTTAACATAGGTCATTGAAGGATACCAAGAAAATCCCCTTTTGATTATTAAGTAACACCCTTTTTTTGTGTGTTTGATTTTCCCCTCTGGAGGCAGGAAATCACTAGCTATACTCTCTTACTAGATATAGAGAGGGAATAAAGCCTAAATTCCGAATCAGCTGGAGAAAAAAATTACCTCTGCAT
Organism: Nasua narica; assembly: GCA_028533885.1. Taxonomy (NCBI): domain Eukaryota; kingdom Metazoa; phylum Chordata; class Mammalia; order Carnivora; family Procyonidae; genus Nasua; species Nasua narica. The sequence goes on along the minus strand of CM052806.1, from coordinate 43,718,935 downwards.
TAATAAGCAACTAATAGCTTCCATGTAGTCAGAGAATTTTAAAGTTAGAAGGAACTATAAGTAAGGCTTCCTTATTTTACTGGCCAGTTTAATTTAGGTCAACAGCCACTGTAGAGTTTTTGGTATTTAGAGATGAAATAAGATCCAGTCCTTGATCTGATGTAGTCTAACAATAGTAGGGTAAGCAGTACCTATATCATTGAAGTAAGAAAGTGTTAGGTGTATGTATCAGTCAGAGTTTTTATCTCCAAGCAATAGCAAATGAGTTTGACTGATATAAATTGAAAAGTAACACACCAAACTCCCATCCCATAATTTCTAGGAGGCTGCCGAAGAATCAGACATACAGCTTGGAAAGCCAAAGCAGCAGCCAAAACAATGCCACTGGATAAATTCATTGTTTTTGCTAGCCCTAGAAATCAGTTTGCATGATCAACATCAAGAGGCCTGGACCCTAACTTCCATGACCATCACAGCAGCATTCAGAATGGGACATTGTTTACACTGCTGCCTCTGTTCAGCACAAGAGTGGTTTCTCCCCTATCCCTACTTCTTTGTGGCACCAGTTCCTAATTCCAGTTCCCAGATGGTTGTGTCTGATTAGGTATTCTGAGTGCTCTGCTCTTATCTACCAGGCTGGCCGGGTCAATGAGTCACTGTCATTTCAGCTTCCATGTCAATTGTCACAATTAGAGTGTGGATGGAGTGAAGCAGGTTTTAAATGGGGTGGCTGGGTGATGGACATTGGGGAGGGTATGTACTATGGTGAGTGATGTGAATTGTTTAAGACTGATGAATCACAGACCTGTACCCCTGAAACAAATAATACATTATATGTTAATAAAAAGTTAAAAATTAAAAAAAATTTAAAAATTCACAGTTTAGTACATCACAGTCTTTAGCTTAAATAATCTTTTAGGTGACTCCTATTTTATTTTCAGTTTCTTCTCATCCTTATTCTCTGGTTTCTCTTCATTGATAGTACCTGAGTGTATGGTAGAAAAGAGACATAACATTATGATGTGGCAAAAAGAAGGGGGCCTAAAGTCCATGTGATGCTATCTGGGTCTTGTCTGGTCACCTGCTGTGGAGTTGTCTGGTTTGATTCTAGTGCTTGACCAATGGATCTTTTGGGAACATTGTACAAGTATGGCAAACATCAATGGATGATTTTTACCATTTTTCTATAGTCACAAAGGCACAGTGTAGCCTCTTTGCCTAACCCCTGGTGTCTGCATGTTCACTTGCCCTCTTGGCATCTTCATATTCCCACATTTAGGGATGTAGGTATAGCTAGTACCTGGTTAGCTCTCCCAACTGGGCAAAGAAAGCATACAGTGGTGTAAACTGTGTGACTGAACATGGAGCCTCTGCTTCCACTACATTTGACTCTTCAGTACCTATCAATATGTTTCTACTGAAGCATCCCTTAGAGTTCCACTCCACCTTTGGCTTTCTTTTTCCCCACACATTGGGATCAATAGGGTTAGCTTTCCATATCTTTTTTCTATCTGTCAGGAAATAACATTCCACATTCTACTTATTTTTTAGGTACAATAAATATTATGGCTGCAAGTGATCATTGTTTCATGGGTAAATGAAAACATCTTGGATTAGCATGAAAAAAAATGTTAATCCAGTGAGACATCTGTGCAAATTAGTACAAGCAACATGTAAGGGGAAAAGTAAGGGCAAAGAGGTAAGACAATATTTTTTTAAGGAAATGACATGGAGATATGCGTTGACCATCCACTCTGTGCCCAACTTTAGATAGTTTAGATTATGATCCCTTAGGCAGGCTAAGGGACTGACAGTCTTTATGACATGATAGAAGAGAGTTAGGAAGACTTTCCAAATAACAGTCACCTTCATCAGCCTGCCTTTGTGTCTGATGGTTCATAGAAATATCATTGTGTGTCAGCAGGATCTAGAAGGCTCACTTCCTCCACAGTGGCTGACAGCTAGAAGACAGGGTAGTGTGGGGGGGCCAAGAAAACCCCATAGAAGCAGAAGTTTAAGGAAGTAACAAGTGGCAAGAGACTTACCTCCCTGGTGTGAAAGAGATTAATGATTAGGAATTATTTAAAGTAGTCTAAAGTTCAGAGTTATATGCTGAGAGCCAGGAGATTAGATTATAGGGGAAGTGAGCCAGAGATGCTGGAGCTGGTGATCAAAATCATAGATGAAGGCAGAGCTGACTGTCCAAGATGCAGTCATGGGGCTGAGGGCCAGTATTTGGGAAACTGTTAGGAAAGTTGAGTGGACCACATGAAGCATAGCTGTGAAACAATTAGTGCTGATCCATGAGAGCCTTCATTTCAGGCACTGTCAGGAGTTAAATTGATGGATTTAATACCTTACCTTTCTGTAAATAAAGACTGTGGAAGCCACACCAGATTAGACCACAGGGGGACTCTGATAATAGTACTTTTTACATGAATTCAGAGTTCTTTCAAAGCAAATGTTTGTTTTCTGGGATGGACAGAAATGGTATTGGTATTGGGATGTCTGGGTGGCTCAGTCACTTAAGCATCTAACTCTTGATTTTGGCTCAGGTTGTGGTCTCAGGGTTGTGAGATTGAGCCCACAATGGTCCCCACACTCAGCAGGGAGTCTGCTTGAGATTCTTTCCCTCTGTCTCCCCTCTCCACCCCATTTGCTAGTGTGCACTCTCTTTCTCCCTTTCTCAAATAAATAAATAAATCTTGAAGGAATGATATTGGTATTAACATCCAGCTTAGAGTTGATATCTCATTATTTCATTCATTGATTATTTATCCGAGTTAGTGAAGTAGGAATAAAATAAGGCGTTGCCTTCTTACTGGAAGGTGTTGCCTTCACACACACACATACAAAACCAAGGAAACACGGTATAAAAAGTGTTATGAGAAGAAAAAATATTATGCAATTCATAAGGAGGGAGAGAATAATTGACTGGAGGGAGCTGCTTAAAGAAGAGTGTTTTTTTCAATAGCCTTGAAAGAAAGGAAAGATTTGAACACTTAAATGTAGGCAAAGAATATTTTAGGGAGAAGGAACAGCATGAAGAACAAAATCTGTAGGGTCTGAGGAAATGGAGAGCCATTTGTTCTAGAAGGAATATAAATAACAAAAGACAAGGTAGGTTCTAGTCAGAAGATTGAAGGACCTGTGACAAAGGAAGACAAAATAGCTCCCTTTGGATTATGGGACCACCCAAGGGGAAACTTCAACGGAACTCTGGGTGGGTGAAGCAGTGTGGGCACATGAAGAACCAGAGTTCCTGAGGGAGGTAGCATGTAGAAAGGGTGGAGACAAAGTGTAGGAAAGGGAAAGAAATTTCTCCTTTGTCACTCTTCTGCCATCTGCTTATCTTTTTTTAGGAGAGGGAGAGGGGTAGGGGCAGAGAGAGAAAGGGAGAGAGACAATCTCACACAGGCTCCACACTGGATGGAGCACGGGGCTCCATCTCACAACCCTGAGATCATGTCCTAAACAAAAATCGGGAGTTGGACCTTTAATGGACTGAACCACTCAGTCAAATGGACAGAACCCACCATGTGCATATTTTAGGTGGATCTTCCCATTATGTTTTGGGGCCCAGGCCAAGCCAGGGCTTGTCTATATCCATTTTCTGGGTTGTGTCTAACAGGAAATGAAAGGCTAGAAAAAGATTCTGTATGAGCAAATGGAGGAAACACATTCCTTGGCTTTTTTTTTTTTTTTTTTAACATTCTTGTTTTCCCAAGGTTGCAAAGAAGTGAAACAATTATTGCACCTTTCATTTTACTCAAGTTTTAAAATCTGTTTTTCTTTTTTTCCCTTCAATTTTCTTGTCCTTGAGTTTCGAGCCATCAGAAATAATGCTGGAATATACAGAAGGAAAACACAAAATCAGAAAACAGAAGGAAATATCAAAAAGGGATTCCATTTTGCTCACATTTTTAAAACCGCATTTTAAAAAATCCAGGGCATTTTTGTTAGATGAAAGATCAAAGATCTCCACTGTGTCTGTCACATTTCTGAGTGAAGATCACAGTGCTGATGTAGGAGAACACCAGGGACGCTCTCATTCACCTGCTCCACCAGGCATCCTCAGCTCTGACTCACTCATAGAGAATCTGGTGGGGCAGGTTCCACCTCTGCACCAGGATTTGTTTGTACGAGGAGTTTTTAGGCCTTGCCTACACCTAGGGAGCTGTCTCATTCCTTGGCAAACATCAGACCACTTTTGTTTCCTTTTATAGAAATAGGTCTATATTTACAAATTATTCTTACATATTCCCACCTGACCTGTTTTAATGCTTTGCTTTACTGTTCTGCTTTTTATTTCTATACCTTTTTTCCTAGAGTGAAACTGTAGCCATCCACCCTCTTCTCCTGGTTTCAGGTGAGGAGTCTGAATTGTGGGTATTGTAGTTCTTTTGCCTTTTAGGGTTTCTGGTTGGGCAACCTTGGAGTCACAGTGGGAGGACTTCTAGTCCCAGGTGGCTTGATAGTCAGCAGTTCAGGCACCACACACAGAGGGAGACACGTTTGAAGAGATTGCTGGGTTTTGGTAGAGTGACTTCCATTCACAAAAATGATGTTCCTGAACTGAAGAAGCTGGGGTTCATTTCCACAACTGTAAGTGTTGTTCTTAAAAAATTATCTTTTCACTACTGTTATATAGTACACACTAGAAAATTTCCAGAAGAATTGAACAAACTAAATGCTTCTTCTAGCCTAAGCCCTACTTGGAAAGAAAAAAGGGAAGGTAACTGATATTCAGTGATTTTGTGGGATATGGTTTAGAATAAACTTTGAGACAGAGACTAGAATAATATGTTGAGAAATGATTTAGAATAAAATAATTCATAAAACAAGGAAGAAGTTATACAACATTCAAAGTCAAATTAGAAACACACACACACACACCTGTTTCTGGCTTGCTTCATATGCATCGATGGTTGAAACCCTCTGAAAACTTTAAGTATTTCAAAAGACAGCCAAGTGTGTTGAAAACTGTGGGTACTTAAGTCAGATAAAGTTGGATTTGGTGCCTCTACTGCTTATGAGATGTGTGACCTTTGGTAAGAAGTTTCACCTGGTCAAGTCTCAGTTTCCTCATTTGTAGAATCGGTATGAAATCTACCTCACTGGGTTAATAGGATGAAATTTGCATCATACTAAGTAGAGGATTAGGTAATAACTGAAGTAGGATAAGTTTGGCTTTTTCCTAATTTTCAACTAAGCTTCAAAAACAGATTAAAGAAACAGTTTAAAGTGATAAAGTGATTCCACTTTATCTGAGGTATTGAGAGTAGTCAAATTTATAGAAACAGAAAGCAGAATGGTGGTTGCCAGGGGTTAGGGAAGGGGAAAATAGGAAATGTTTAATGGGTGTAGAGTTTCAGTTTTGCAATTTGAAAATGTTCTGATGATTGATTGCACACAGTGTAAATAAACTTCACACTACTTAACTGTATGCTTACAGATGGTCAAGTTAGTAAATTTTATATTGTATGTTCTTAGCCACGATTTTAAAAAAGTAGATCAAAGAGCATGTGATGAAAATTTTGGTGCCTCCAGTTTATTAAGGCGTCCCTCACTCTTAAAAAATGTCTAAGTTTGGGGGGCACCTGGGTGGCTCAGTGGGCTAAGCCTCTGCCTTCGGCTCGGGTCATAATCTCAGGGTCCTGAGATCAAGCCCTGCATCAGGTTCTCTGCTCTGCAGGGAGCCTGCTTCCTCCTCTCTCTCTGCCTGCCTCTCTGCCTACTTGTGATCTCTTTCTTTCTGTCAAATAAATAAATAAATAAACAAACAAACAAATAAATAAATACATCTACGTCCAAAAAAAATGTCTAAGTCCATTTTCAGGAGATTGATACTGGATCACCTATGTTAGTATCTGTTTTTTACATGCCAGTAATTAATAGTGATAATGATGAATTTTTGTATATTCTTGAAGTTGTCTCCACCTTAATGGTCATCTTTTAATAATCTCCTTAACTTAGTTATATGATTATCTCTAATTCATAATAGTGATATTTAATATGATTTTATGGGTATCGTATAGAATCTAGGAATTAAGAAATCATAATTATTAGTTATATCTCAATTGCATTATTTATTCAGGTTTTTCTCACCTCCCTGGTAGCTTATTTACAAACAGATTATGTTTATGTGTCTGGGTCTTAGAAATAACAGACTGTCAAGACAGGATCTGTTAAATGCCACATTATCTTAAAATGTATTAGCTAATTTGGAGGACAAAAGACAACTTGGAATTCTCTTGATTTGAATCTTGAAAGTTTGTCATTGTTGAACTTTTAGAAAATCCTTTCTTGAAAGACCGTATGCATTCCTAGCTGTCTGTTAAGACTATCCCCTCTGGTATTTGGTGATAACCGAAGGTGATAGCAACAAGTGTTTGTGATGAGTGTGCAAGGTTTTGCATGTGATATGCCAGGTGAATTTAAATCCTCTCAGAAGCTACGTCAGGAAATCCAGGGTGATATCAGAATGCAAATATAGGAGAAGGAAAGCTGCAGAAACACTTGATAAATACTTGACTAAAAGAGAACACTGTTTTTGCCATTGAATGCCATCTCTGGCCTACTTTCTCTAGGAAGTGTTGTTTATTTATTTAACAACTACTTCCAGCAATCCTGCAATGTTCTCCCACTGGGCAGGACTGTGGAGTTAAAGAGCGACTGAGGCTTAGTCCTTGAGGGGATTTTGACCTATAAGAGAAATGCAAAATGTGTTCATAAATAGCTAAAGGGAAGAAGTGCTAATCCACTAATCATGCCTGCCATTTGGGGCATCACTGTTCATTCATTCCCACTCCTTAGAATGTGTGATGCTTAGTATCAGGGGACAAAAAGAATGCCATAAATCTTTGCTGGAACTGTCATCATTGGAGATTAGAAGAAATAAAACTTCCAAACTTATATCTGAGCCTGTCAAAAGCAGAATGGAGTGAAGAGATGTGTACCCAGAATAGCCGAGAAAGGGGAGGCCAGGACCTACTGAATATTAAGAGGACACTATGGGAAGTGGTGGAGCATTAGCCAGGCCTGGAAGGCAGAAAAAAATGAAGAGTCTATCTCATCTAAGGCAGTATTTCCCAAACTTCACATAGATGAAATGATTTTAGGCAGTAGATAGAATGGACAATCAATAATATTGAGTAATGCTGTGAGGAAGTTAGTATATCTTTCAAATTTCTTTCCATTTTTCCAAGACAAAGTTTTAATGTTGTTGATATGACTTCCACTAATACTTGCTTCCAACAATTGTTTTTAATTCTCCTTTGTAAGAATTATAGAGTAAGTATCAGGGTCAATGATTTTAGCAGGCAAAATGTGTTTAGTTGCAACTTAACTTTTCGAATAACATTTACTTTTATACCGATTGCCTATTTATTCCAATAGACACTGTTTATTTCCATTTATGATACTGCTAGAAATGTGTTTTTATAATACTTATCTGAGCTAAAATCAGTGGATTTACAGAGAATATTAAGTAAAAAATAGTTCGAATCATACTTGGTAATGGAAAAATCATGAAGGGGTGCTAGAATGCGTGAAGTTCGGGAAACATTGAAGTAGAGGCACTGTCAAATCCAAAACTTAGGAAGTGAAATGGAATCAGTTATGTTTATATGTAGCTTGGAAGGAAGGATATTTGGTATTCTATGGATATCTTTGGATAATGGTGCTTGAGTAAAGTTGATTGTAGAAGTTTTAAAAAGATTTGGACTTCAGCTTCTACCTGGTGTCCTGACCCAGGGACCTGGTGAAAGTCGTGCTTTAGGAAGATCATCTGAGGAATGGCTTATAAGTGGTTTGGAGCAGAGGGAATTTGAATGCAGTCAGAGTGCTTTGGATTTAGGTCTTAATAATCTGAGCGTGGATAAACAACAGGTGCTGGGAATGAAAATGGAAAAGAAGAGAGGGATGACGAAGTCATTCAGTAAAAAAGAAAACTAAATAATAATTATAAAAAGACAATCACCAAGTTGCTCTTGTTAAATTTGGTGGCTTAAGAGAATTACAGTGATACTGAGACAAAAGAGAGAGAGCTAGCATTTGCTGGGGGAAATAATCCTTTATGCTACAGGCAACTTGAAAATTAGATGAATCAACTTTCCAGTGGAAAGGGAAACTGCATTGTTAATCACATGGGCCTGCACTTTTAGAAAGCCATCAAAGTTGGCCAGAGAAGTGGAGACAGCAAACACATCCCTCCTTAAAGTGAAACTTAGCCCTGCTCTTTTTCCTGCCCCACTCAGGGATAAAAGGAGAAACTTCAGCTATCTAGGGAAAGAGGAATGAAGAGGAGGTTGATTGTTTCCTCTCAAGATTTTATTTTCTCTGGAGAATTGTCTCTTAACTACTGTAGTCATCATCTTATTCCAAGATGAGACTTCTTGGGTCTTGCATGAGAATAAACAAAAACATCTTCATCTTTAGCTAGGAGAATAGTTACTAGGTTTGATTTCTAGGTATGGCAAAATGGAGTTTTCTGCGTCTTCTCTTTCTACTGGGAAAAGCACTTAATTTAGATATTTCCCTAATATGTAAAATACACAGTAGATAGATATTTAAGGATAGGCAGATATCATAAAAATTCCCAGGTTAAACAATAAAATATTAGAAATAAAAAAAATACAATACTCTCCCTGATCCTGTTCCCCACTTTCCCACCTCAGAGGTTGCTACTGTCCTGTCTTTATACATTATCTCTCCATTGTATGTATTTATTCTTTTATCAGTTTGTATTTGTACATTTTTACTCTTCCTGCCACTATGTGAATATATCCACAAACAGTATATAACATTGTTTTGAATGTTTAAAAATTTTTATATAAATGTTAGAGTATACATTATTCATCTGCAACTTGCTCTTTTTTCTCAACATTGCACTTTGGGGATGAATCCATGTTGATTTTGTAGCACAACTTATTCATATTCATAACTGTGTGCTATCATAAGTAGCACTATAGGGGCGCCTGGGCCAGTCAGTGGGTTAAGCCCCTGCCTTCCGCTTGGGTCATGATCTCGGGGTTCTGAGATCGAGCCCCGCATCGGGCTCTCTGCTCAGCAGGGAGCCTGCTTCCCCCTCTCTCTCTGCCTGCCTCTCTACCTGCTTGTGATCTCTCTCTCTGTCTAATAAATAAATAAAATCTTTAAAAAAAATAAGTAGCACTATAATAAATAATCTTACATACACATTTGGGTAGGAATGTAAGAATTATTGTAGTGAGTATTTCAAGGAATAGATTTGCTAAGCCATAGGTATATGCATCCTCAGTTTTATGAGATACTGATAATAAATTGCTTTCCAAAATATTTATACCACATTTTATTCCAGGCCAAAATTAATGAGAGTAACTGTTTCTCTCCATTCTCAACACACTTAATTTATCTCAAATGTTCCAAATAAATAGCCTTTCCAGATGTAACTGAAAATCAGACACTTGTGGCATCTGAGCAACTAAGATGTGTTTAGAACATTCCAATCTCAAAAATATAGTGCAAAATTTGATTTCAAATCAACTTTCTAATTTTTCCACCTATGCAAGAGATTAAATGACTTATCCATTTAATGGACACTCACTTTAGTATTAATTATATTAATAATAATAGTGATGATAATATTAACAACTGTTAATGTCATCGAATGTTTACCATGTACCAAGTGCTGTCCTAAACACTTTAATTACATTGTCTTATTTAATTAATTTTGGGGGCAGATAATATATTATACCAATTTTAGAGATGAAGAAACTGACTCACAGAAATACTACATCAATAATTAGTAAATAGATTTAATATACATTCCGTCTATTACAGTTAAGACAGGTGAGAAAGGATAGGTGGGAAAAGACTGGGAAGAGAGACACTAAGGTATCATAATCCTTAACTTGCAAAAGGTTAGAATCTAGTTAATATTTAAGTTACATCAAAAGAACATTTAATTTAATTTAATTTTGCCTAGGAAAATTGCGAAATGATCCTTATATGTTATCAAACTTTACTAAGCCTTAGAAATGAGAGATAAGAAGTTAAAGAAGGGGCGCCTGGGTGGCTCAGTTGGTTGAGCGACTGCCTTCGGCTCAGGTCATGATCCCGGAGTCCCGGGATCGAGTCCCATATCGGACTCCCGGCTCTGCGGGAAGTCTGCTTCTCCCTCTGACTTTCTCACCTCTCATTCTCAGTCTCTCTCTCTAATAAATAAATAAAAAATCTTTAAAAAAAAAAAGAAGTTAAGGAAGCAAGAAAAGGGGGGGAGTGGCTTTTTATAAAGTACGAGGAAGTAGAAAATACAAGATCTATTTGGTGAAGTTAATTTACCTATTCATTAATTCAATGATCAATTTCTGAACATCTGTACTTCATGAGGCACTGAGCTACGTTCTGGGATACAGAACTGAACAAGAAAGGCAGCATCCCTTCCCATAGACAGATGTGCTTGGAGATTTAGTATTTGGGGAACTAGAGGCAAAAAAACAAAGAGAATAAGACTGGAAAGACAGGTTGTGTCTAATTACAAAGGATTTTCAAATGTTGGTCCTAGAAATGTGTACTTTTTTCTGAAGGCAGTGAGGAATCAGTATGAGTCACTGTGAGGTGAGTTGCATTATTCATTAATTTATTCAATAAACACTTATTCTGCCTGTGCTTTGCTTGTGTTTGAGATGTAGAGATGGCGGAGCTCATATTACAAAGGAAGTGGCAAATAAGTCTATAAAAGATAATACAGCGTGAGAACCAAAACAGGAGTTTATACAGGATAGACATGCCTAACCCAGCCTGGGAAAGTGTAGTGAGGAGTGGGAAGACCACAGTGGGAGATAGTCCAAGATGGTTTTTAGGATAAAGAAAATTGAAGAAATTTAACAACTGAGTTTAGCCTTTTTTTTTTAATTCGAGTACAGTTGATATACAATGTTACGTTAGTTTCGGTTACACGATGTACTCATTTATGCTATGCTCACCAGTGTGGCCATTGTCTGTCACCATGCAACCCTATTATATTACCACAGACTAGCATGTACTTTTCATTCCTGTGACTTACTCATTCCATAACTGGAAGCTTGTATCTCACATTCCCCTTCATCCATTTTGCCAATCCTCTACTCCTCTCCCCTCTGGTAACCATCGGGTGTTCTCTGTATTTATAGGTCTAATCCTGTTTTTGTTTGTTGGTTTATTTATTTTGTCTTTTAGATTCCACATATAAGTGAAATTATGTGGTTTTTGTGTTTCTGACTTATTTTATTTAGCATAATGCCCTCTTAGGTCCACCATGTTGTCACACACAGCAAGATCACATTTTTATGGCCAAGTAATGTTCCTGTGTGTATGTGTGTACGACACGTCTATTCCTTCATCTATAGGTATAGTCTTTTATCGAGTAGCATTTATTTGCTTTTTCTGGTTTCAAAATGTTGCATGTTCACTATAGAAAACTTGAGAGCCACAGTCATACTTAACAAGGATGTACATCTTTAAGATTTGTGTTTGTATATATATCATCTCTTTTTATGACTATATCAGATATTAAGAATGAGTAATTAGAAATGTTATGTGAGGGTGCCTGGGTGGCTCAGTCATTAAGTGTCTGCCTTTGCTTCAGGTCATGATCCCATGGTCCTGGGATCGAGCCCTGCATTGGGCTCCCTGCTTGGCGAGAAGCCTTCTCCCTCTCCCATTCCCTCTGCTTGTGTTCCCTCTCTCACTGTATTTCTCTCTGTCAAATAAATAAAAAATCTTTAAAAAAAATGTTAAGTGATCACTTTAGTTCACCCGGTAATAAAGTACACATTTCCATGTCATTGTATATCCTTGAATAACATAACTTTAAATTGTTCATTTGTATGTGATAATTTATCTAGTCCTTTAGAATTAAAAATATATGTTTTCCCCCATATTTCCTCTTTTGAGTAGTCGACAGTGAATATTGTTGACAAAAATTTTAGGACATATCTGAGTACTTTTAAAGATAAATTTCTAGAATTTGGATTATAGGTCATAATACCCACTAAAACTCCTGACCATATCATGCAAAAGAGGGAAAGCCTTCATAGATTACTTAACAAGAAATCAAATTGATGAAACTTGCATTTAAAAAAAAAGAAACTTACATTTTAGAAAGATCATTTTAAAAATATCATGTAGGGAGACCAAGAAAGATTGGAAGCAACAGACCAGGAGAGATTTATTGCAGAAATCTAGGTGAGAAAAAAACAGAGACTACACACATGAAGCCACATTAGTGTTCGAATATGGCAGAAATTTTTAGAGATATTAATTTTACAGAACTTAGTGGATTAGGGAGAGTGGCTGGGGGGCAGTAATGGAGTAAAAATGATATTGGATTATGTCATTGTTTCTGACATGGGTAACTAACTGGGTCAACAATGGTGTCCTGTTTCCCTTAGATAGGGAAGACAGGAGAAATGGGGTTGGAAGGAAAGATAGGTGAGTTCTCTTAAGGCTAGTGGATTTTGACCTGCCTATGACTATTCACACAAATAAATTATTTAAGCAATAGGACAGATCTGGGGAATCAGGGGTGTAAATAAATGAAAGAAAGATGTGGGAGTCAGCAATCCCTAGACATAGGACAACAGTCATGATTGTGGGTGGGATCTCCCAGAGGTATTGAGGACTGCAGAATGAGAAGAGAAGGGGGCTCATGGTGGTGTCCTCTGACATAAAACATGAAGGTTTAATCAGAGGAAGAAACAGCCATAGTAGAGACTGAGGGGGCAGGCCAGAAAAATAGGAGGAAATCCAATGATGAGTAGAGTGAGTACAGACAAAGGAGGAGAACTTCCAACAAGGGAGAAGTTAACAGTGCCACATGTCAGAGCAAAGCCTAACAAGAATGAAAAGTGGCCTTTACGTTTCTGCGGAAGCGTTACCCAGAGCAGTTTCAGTAGAGTGGCTAGGACAGACACCAGAATGCTGGTGACACGACTTTCAATGACACGACTTTCATGCAGTGGGCAGAATAACATAGGGAAAGAAGAGACAAGAAGATGGGGGGCTAGTGCAATGGAGAGGGGATTAGGGCTCCATGAAGGAGGTAATAAGGGCTAACTCAGGGCAGTTGCCATGGCATTAGATAGAAAGAGATCTGGCAAGATCATTTATCAAGTAGATGGATATGATGTGCGAGAGAGGATGGAGTTCAAGAGGGCTCCACGATTTTAATCTGATGTAACTGAGAAGATTGCAAAACCATCAACAAAGGCAGAGTTCTTGGTGAAAAAATAGGAATTTTTATTGGTGAAAATAAAGAAAGGAAGCTGAGTTCTACCATGGATATTTTGATTTGAGAGACATGGAGAGGTATAAGGGTATGGCAGCATTCACACTGAGACAATCTGAAGAAGCTGTTAAGGTTCTGCAGCTCAGGGCAGAATGTAGGTTACAGACAAAGATAAGTGAGTTTTTCCCATAAAAATGGGACATAGAATCATGGGGAAGGCTTTTCAGAGATCTCTGAGAATGAAAAGAACAAGAAAACCATGGGCAATATTCAAATAAACAGGTAACATAAGTGGAGTCACTGAAGAAAACACGGAAGGAATGATCAAAGTAATAGCAGGAAAACCACTAGGATATTAATGCGAGAAAGTAGAGGGGAGGGAGTTTTAGGAAGCCGTGGTCATGACCACATCAGCTGCAGGCAGTACAATCAGGAAGAGGACCATGGAAGACCTTTGGGATCCAGGCTGCTTGCAACTTTTGCTTTGTCTTGGAAAAATATTTTTAGAATATTTATATTTTTTGTAATACTATGACTTACATTGTCTTCTAGGTTTTTTTTTTTTTCTCTTAATTTCGTCTTTACTTTTGCATGGAGTTAAATACTTACCTTTGTTTAATTCTATAACACAGCTTTTGATTTGTCTTCCTAACTGAAGTTATAGGAAATATATTATGGCCAAACTGACATTACTAGAAACTAACCAGTCTGACATGAAAATTTATCAAAGGCAAAACTTTATGTGGGTTTCTCTTCTTACTTTTTGCCATTCTAAAGAAAATAAGTTGTGTTAATTCATATATCAATTCATATACCAAGCTTTCTTTTTATTTATTGAAATTTTCTCCTTCATATCTATAGCTAAATTTAATTCTAGACCCTCAGACTAAGCCATAGGAGGAATCTCTATCCTTGTTTGATTGAAAAGTAGCATGTCTCCAGCAGAGACTGCTCACTGGGTGATTCTCTTTCTTAGATTATTTCAATACACTGAAAATTCAGTAAAAAATTATTTGTCTTTGAATATAAAGAATCAAGCAAACCAGATGTTAAGTAAATTCCTCTGTATTTACATGTAGCTTACAAAATTAATGAATGTAGTTTAATGTTATACCTGTAATCCAGTCTATTTTTCTGTATTCCTCTGGGAAAAGAAAGCATGTTTGTTACAACTCACCTATTTACTCAATAATGTAGACTCATTTATCCTGTCTTTGGTGTTTCAGTCAGGTTTCCAGAGATTGATGCTATAAATGATCTGGTCAGTTATTTAGGTAGCGCATTTCACTTAGACTACCATTTAGACAAATCTGTGTTGGGATGCCAGGGCTGATAAAAAGGTGTTAGAGACTGCCACATAGAAAAACTTGAAAATAGTATTTTTAAAAACTGAACAATCAAGAGATGCTTTACTATCTGTCCAAATATATTTACAAAGATATTTTAAAAACAAAGTAATTCTTACTCACAAGATGAAATCCAAATAATATACAAGCTTAGAGAATGAAAAGTAAGTTAAAACTCCAGGTTTCAGATACCTCATCTGCAAATCCTGTCCTCAGAAGCACAGCATAGCAGTTCGCAGTTTCTTCTGAATTTTTTCAGTAATCCATATTCTAAACATATGGAGTATTCGGTGTCCTTACTTTTTTTTATAATATTTTGATGATTGATTCATATCATCACATACGAAGATACCACACTTTTTTTTGCCACAATGGTTATAGATATGTCAAAACTTATTTACTAGTTTCCTATTGGCAATTGTTATGTCCTTTGTAGTCTTTAACTATTAACACAGGTGCAGTGATCATTTTTGCAAAGTAATAGAATATTAAATTGGAAATTTTGGCTAAGATTCTAAGATAATTGATTGGAGATACAAAAAGAGGTTCTGACTAAAATTCCAATTGGGAATATTTTTATAGTTCTTGAGCTCCTCACTCACTTCCAGGTTATAAAAAAACTATAGGGAGAAAGAACACAGGATTTTGTGAGAATGATTTGGAGAGCTAACCTAATGCAGAGGGGCAGAAATGAGGAATGGTACTTTTTATCTCAAGCTTTGAGGAAGTAGCTTGATTGCGAACTCCTGGAAAGCTTGAAGTGTCTTTCTGCTAAAAAAAAAAAAAAAAAAAAAAAACAGAGCTGAAGGAGGCGTAGCTGACAGAAGAATTAGATGCGTTGCTCATTTCACGAGGTGTGCAGTCATAAGCTTCTCAGGATCCCACAGAGCTCACTTGCATGCGCGCGCGCACGCACACACACACACACACACACACACACACACACGCACGGTTTCACCAATAAACATCAGCAGAGACTAAAACAGCTTTCCAGCATACCAGTAGAGTAAAAAAGTTCTGTTTTCTCTCTCCCTTTCCTACCCCATTCCCCAACTTCAGAGGCTTCAATACTAGGATCTTGCAAGTCAGGTGATGGAGGAGGTGAGGCAGAAAAAAGGAAGGGCCACACAGCACTCTCTCCCACAAAGGTTGTAAAGCGGTAGGGCATGGGAATCTGTCCTAAGTTGGGAGGCCAGTGTACTGATGGAAATACTGGATGAGACATTCTAATTTATGAAACAAAACTGCATTTTGCAACTTAAAGTAACCACAGAATTTTCTTTCAGTCCAAGAGTGACCAGAAGATACACGAGACCAACTGGGGAATTTTTATTAGTGGTATTGGGAAAAACTCCCCCCCCAAGTGAATACATTTTTAAAAGGAAAGTGGTAGACAGAACTGCAGTTGCATTCTGAATTCATCTCACTACTGTTTTTAAAATGATCACATACCAGCTTTGCCAACATATAAGGAACCAGGCTTAATAAGTCCAGTATACTAATTTATGGATTTCCAGAGCAGAGTAAATTAACTTGAAATGGAAATAATTGAAACTAAAACCATATTCTAGGGTGCACCTTTCAAGATGGCAGTCATAGCTATATAGGTCTTTTAAATTTTAAGTTAATTAAAATGAATTAAAATTAACAATTCAGTTCCTCAGTTACACTGACATATTTCAAGTGTTTAGTAGTTATAGGTAGCTCTTGATGACCTGCTTGGACAGGGCAGATTTGGAACATTCCTAAAACCACAGAATATTTGGTCCTTATAACAGACATTAAACCATTTAATTCTTAAAAAATAAAGCAGCAAAGGCATAGTTATTATTCCTACTTAATAGATAAAAAATGAAGATCAGAGAGGTTTAGGAACTTGATCAAGTTCTTTGATTCCAAGTCCCATGTTCTTTTCTCTAAACCACATTTTTTGGTCCTCAAAACAAATATAAAATATAAAATCAGCTTCACTCTACTTTCACAATACGATGGGGAATATTCTGAAATCTAGAAATCCCTAAGGGAAGGAGACTTTGCCCTTCTCTATATCATTACTATTGGTGGGAAACAACACAGTCTTGTTTCTCCTTTCTAATACCTGCCATTTTATAATCCATAACATTTATTTACAGAGGTAGATGCAACTAAAAGATAATTTTAATGGGTGGGAAAGGTATTAGTAAAAATAGCAAGTCCTAAATGTCTGCTCTTACCTACATTATTCCTTCACTTGAGTAGGGATCTCTAAAAAGCTTCTCACTGACTTGAATATGTCTAGATTGTTTTGAGACTTGCTCTCTGTATTTTTTTTAATGAATGAAGATCAATAAAATTTATAATAAAACTGCTTCACACTAAACATCTAGTGTTTATTGCAAACGACTGCTTTATTGGGGTTGGGGAGTATAGGAACAATGGTGGGAAATGATCATTAGCAGTAAGTGCATATGAACACACACACCCTTCCTTTCTAAGAAAGTTCCAACTGGTGCATGGACTGAGAGAGTTACCTCCAAGTTGTGCACCATTGGAGACTGAAGCTCAAAAATGGAAACTAAGGAGGTCTTGAGTGCAGAATTCATAGTCCCTGGGAACTCAGGAGTGAAATATTGAGAATGAGTTGAACTCTGTCTACTTCTGTCCACTCTCACGACCACTCTCCTTGTTGAGGATGCCGCCATTTTTCCTTGTCTCTGGTTCTGCTCCACCTTGTGCTTTCCATACTTCTACAATGTAAATCATAAATCCGATCCTGTCATTCCCTTGATTTAAACTCCTCTGTGTCTTCTTTCCTTTAAACTAAAGTTCAAGTTCCTCAGCATGTCTTGTAAGGTCACTCAGGCCTAGCTCTGCTAACCTCTGCATCCTTTCCTCTTGCCACTTCCTCTGTCCTCTCACCTTAGTCCCTGCTACACTTCTATGGCCCAGCCTTCCTCAACTACTTGCTTCCTGAAGGAGCCACACTCACACTTGCTTCTCTATCCCCAGTATCAAATTCCTTTTACCTGAAGCACTCTTTACCCTCCATTGTTCACACTCCAGTGTGGCTGCCACTGGAACCCAGATAGCGCAATCTTCAGAACCCATTTCATAAACAATACATGATACTCTGGAGCAGATAGGCTGAGGGGTGTCTCCTGTCCTTATGTCCTTATGATCCCAGCTGCTACTTTCATCCCTGTCTTTTGTTATACCTACACACTGTGTGCTTTCTTCTGGGTTGGACCAGCACCCATCAAGATCATCTCTACATTTGATCCATCAATTCTGATGATACAGTATCACTTCTTTCTCTTTAGAAGCTCTATTTTTAAATAAAGACACAGAAAAATAGAAATCCATTCTACTAAATAATACCTAGTCATATTTGAAGGTTTAAAAAGGAGAAATGCACAGTTAGGTTGGGTAGGCTTAAGTTAACACTTTCCTGGGTGCAGAGTGATATTAAAAATATTCAACAGTGACTATGGCATAGACACTGACCTATCAGAATGGATGCTGGCCAGTGTATGATACCTGGGTGTTCTCACAGAATATCCACTCTGCCTGAAAGCAAGGAATAGGCATGAAAATATTGTCTGGCTTTTATTAACTTCCAATATTGGAAACACCCATGTTTCTAGGTTATTATGTCAAGGGATACTTTTAGAAGCCTAACTGTGCATAAAGGGGACTGTTTCTCCCAGCCAAAAAAAAGAGGAAATTAGATACTAACGGCAGCATGCAGTGCTTTGGCTCCCCTCTTGTCTAATTACATTGCTTGATCCTCTCTTGTCTTGAGTTGGGTTTGGCAGTTTCCTAAAGGTCAAAGTCCCTGTGATTAACCTATGTACTCTTGCCTGTTGTGATTTGACGATTTATTTTCTCTTCTAGGATTGGTTGTTATGATCAGTAAATTGGTTGAGAATGTTGATAACAGAGTTCTCTCGGTAACTTATTTTCTTCTTGGATGTCATCATGTTTTTCTTAAGTTTTTGTTATTATTATTTTGAAATATAACTTAGTACTGTTTGTTAACGGAGAGGTATTTTTATGCTTCTATGTTGCTGTTCATTTCTGGTAATCTTTTAAACGTGAAACAGGTATATACATGTATATGCGCGCGCGCGCGCGTGTGTGTGTGTGTGTGTATGCAAAGTGGGATAGCCACATGTTTTCCTTTAGTCCCCATGTTGCTAATAATTATACAGGGTGTGGCTAAATCACAACTGCTTTAAAATTCTGCTCATAAGGCTCTTTTCCTTTCTGAAGATATGTATAATTCACAACTTTCTTATTGATTCATTTTACAGAGCATTTAGTTTTATTTATTTTAAAATTTATGGGAGGGTGGAAGGGATGGGATGGCTTGGGGATGGACATTGAGGAGGATATGTGCTATGGTGAGTGCTGTGAATTGTGTAAGACTGATGAATCACAGACCTGTACCCCTGAAACAAATAATACATTAAGGTTAATTTAAAAAACCACTATTTTAAAAAATTATTGATTTTTAAATAAAAATAGTCTTTTTTTCTTTTCTTTCTTTTTTTTTTAACTAAAAGAAGGAGATAGGATTGAAAGTAGATTCTGCAGTATTATTTTGGATGACACTTTATGTACTCTTGACTCACCTCTGTGATTTCCTCTCCATTCAATTTGGTGTTTAATTCCCATGTTAATAAGTGCTCTGTTGTCCCTGTGTGCTTCTTATTTAATTTGAGCAATTGGACTTATTCCCTTATTCTAATCTAATTATTCTTATAATTAAGAATAATTATATATAATATATAATTATATATTACATATAAATAGTATATACTATTTAATTATATAATTATATAATTTTAACTATTTTGTAATTTTATAATTATAATTATAATTTATATAATTATAATTTTTATAATTATAATTTTTATAATTTATATAATTTTAACTATTTTATAATTTTAATATATTTTATAATTATATAATTTTAACTATTTTATATATAATTATATATATTACATATAAATAGTATATACTATTATACTATTATAGTATACTATAATAGTATACTATATACTATTAGTATATACTATTATACTAGTATACTATATGTAATATACTATTACATATAATATACTATTATACTAGTATACTATATGTAATATACTATTACATATAAATAGTATATACTAATACTATATATACTTATATAATACATAATACTTATATATTATATATATTATATATATATAATACTTATTCCCTTATTCTAATCCTTATTTCAGGGCCTGGTTCTGAAGTGATTGCTTCCTGATGGTTACATGATGATCTCCCTAGAGTTGATGGAGGGTGTGGAGGCGGAGGGTGGTACTAGAGCAGGGGATTGGCTTCAGGCCAAGAGGATGCTGACGTGTCCATATGCTGAGCAAAGCAAGCCAAACTGTCCACCTGTGTACTTCACCGGTTTCTCCTGTATTGAACTGCTGCCTCCAGCACCCCACCACACACTCTCAGGTCCCTTCTCTGTGTAATCCCCTTTTGACTCAGACAGCTTTGTTTGGGATGGTGCCTACTGTTTGGTATGTCTGGACAGGAGGAGGTCAAACCTGCCAACTCTTTATCTATGGACCACATTCCCACCTTTGTAGCTAAGGAATTTTCCTTCTACTCTCAGCTTCCTTGTACAAGCCTTTTTAAACCACATAATCTGTCTGTGTCTCAATTTCTTATCTGCAAAAAGAGCTAATAACTTTGGCTACTTTTCTCCTAAGATAGCCCTGAGGATTAATAAACTGGCATTCAAAAGCATAAGTGTCTGAGGTGAAAGGCCTTTCATAATTCAAATTAGTATTATTATCATCCTACCTTTTTTATTGCCAGCAGAATAATAACTCATATGGGATCTAGTATTTATGGAGGGCTTTGCATTTTTAAAAGTAATTTGTAATGTTTATCATTTAGAAAAGCCTTGTTCTGCATAGTCTCATCATCGTACTTTTATTGGCAAAGGATTTACTAAGAGTCTTCTGTAGATCTCTTTTTTGTGAACTATTTGTCATTGTGCAAGTTAGTACTTTTTAGTCCTATTCTGTCTCTCATTTGAAAGATTTGTTCTTTATTAAGGCTGCTTGGAGTGTATGGGATTGATTCTTCTGATTAATTGGATAATATATATGTATCTGACTTATAAATTGGTAACGCTCATAAAAATCTTGCTTCATTAGAGAAAAACTGAAGACTAAAAATGAGGCTGAAATTTGAATGGAGAACTCCAGAATGGAGGCTAAGACCAGGGGCAGACTTCAGGAGCTTATCAAGACATGACTGAATAATCAAAGGGTGGAGCCTGGACAAAATGTTTACTTGTCTGGGTAAGCCTTCAATGTTTACTTTGGCCAATTGATCCCCTTTCATCCTCTCATGCCCACTAGGAGACCAACATCCATTAAACTCAAGTCTTTGGCAGTCCTGCTTTGTTCGTTGTTTATATCCTGAAATAGCATGATTCTCTTGGCTCTTTATTCCTCTTGATCTCCCATGCTGCATTTGGATTCAATGGCAAATTCTGATTCAGAAAAGTCCCTGGGACTTTACTTAGGCACTAGTTTAATTACTGCCAGGTTTTTCCCAGTCCTCATGAAAGGAGGACATTGCTTTGATCAGTATCTTTTTGTCAGTGGTTTGCTTCTCTTCCCACCATACTCCGTCATGCCCTGGGTATCCAATGCCCTCAGGAACCTCCAGATGTTGTAATCTTCTTGAGGTTTTTTTGCTAATAACCAAGCTTCGTACCCCGCTACCTGGATAAGGCAGTGCCTGTCAGACCCACAGAAAGATAGTCTGCCCTCAGGACTTTGCTGTTTCAAGGTTTCACCACTAGAGAGTGGTGTTTTCTTCTTATGATCCTTGAAATGGTTTACGTTGAAATGTTTGTGTTTGTGTGTGTGTGTGTTTTAAGATTTCATTTATTTGTCAGAGAGAGAGAGAGAAAAATCACAAGCAGGGGAGGAGGGGCAGAGGAGAGGGAGAAGCAGGCCCCGCAGCTGGGCAGGGAGCCCAGCGCATATATTGATCCCAGGACCCTGAGATCATGACCTGAGCCGAAGGCAGACACTTAACCAAGACTGAGGCACCCAGGTGCCCCAAAATGGTTTTTATTAAGTAAATTTTTCCATAAATGAAATTGTGTGTATATTCTAGTGAAAAAATAAGCTTGTATATTTTAAGGACTAAAAATGAAAACAAACGGTAAAAACCTTTCTTCTAAAAGCCATGATGTTAAGTCTACTATTAGATGATCAAAATTTTTCTGATAGTTTTCTGCTTCATCTGAAATTGAGTGTAAAGAATCATGATTTTGAATTCTGCAGCTCAAATATGGCTTTTCAAACTTTCCATGGTCTATCCGGAGTTTGTCTGAAGCCATTGTGCATAATGCAGTTACGTTCTACTTTCTTAGTTTTCATCTGGAGACATACGTAAAATAAACCATGCTTTCAAGTTAATCATTCCCCAGTTTATTGATGGTGCCTACACAGGAACATGTGCAGACTTTTCTAAATGGGCAAAAGAATGTGATATGTATAATCTTAAAAATCAAAATCAGGCCAACTTTTAAAATGCCCAAGAAAGAAAAACAAGTTGTCGCTAAGATTCCTCAGAATCTTTGTCTTAGCTATGCTTATGTAATATACAAAAAATGCAGGGCCACAGGATTCTTTACTCAGAGGGTCAAAAAATTTAGCTCTAATGGGTTTGCATAGGGACTAAGCAAATGGCAGAACCAGTTGAAAGCAAATCTGAAAAGAAGAGAGAGCAGCTCCTGCTGGATAGGCCTGGGAGGAGGAAGAGAGAAAATAGTGTTCGCTGCATGGCTGAGTTTAAGACGATCTTAGACTTTCTTTAATTTTTAACCGAATCCTAAATTACTTGGCTCTTTTCAAGCACCTCAATTTTAATGTTAAACCAATATTGGGATTTAGCTTTCTGTTGTGAAAAAAAAAATAAACACCTGGAAATCAGGGAACCTGAGATCTGCTATTGACCTAATCACCAACTAGGTAAGTGTTTTTAGATAACTCGTAATAACTTCAATGTCTTAGTTTCTATATTTATAGAAGACAACTGAAGTTGATCAGTGGTATTTAAATGCGTACGATGGAAAATATGAATTCTGTGGAGTAACTCCAGAGCTCCTCATTGCAGTGGACAGGGTGGTAGCAAGGTGAGGGTAGTGAGCTTTTTATCCCCCCAACTTTCAACCAGATGAAATTTGCTTTTATTTATTTATTTTACAACTGTATTTCTTTAAGTTCTGGACAATGCATGAGAGAATGATGTTAGAAACCATTCAATTAAATTATTACTAAGGTATTTTCAGTTCTAAAGATATGTTTTCTGTGACAACCAATGATAATATATATTGCATACAACAGATACATATATACATATAATAATACATGCCATTATATATTTATTACCTTTCCCCAATATGACTTGAAGTATCTAATCATAAAAATATACACACAATAAAATTGAAAATCATTAACAATAGAAGCTAAGCCTCACATAATAATGACAGCGTATGGTTGGTTTGGGTTAGGGGAGGAGATAACTTATATTAAAAAAACAAACTAAAAGTGGAAATTTAAGGATATTACTGCAAATGCACAAAAACCTAGCCTGAGCTTCTTTTGTAGACAAAGTAAAACCCAAAGCACAAGGTGACACTAGTCTTTTAATAAAAGAAAACTTTGAGATTAGGAGGAAGAAATTTTTCTTTTCCCTGAACTCTAAGAATAATTAGCCATACAGTTATATGATAACACAATGGGGAAATTCCCTGATTACAGTTTTACAAAAATATGTAGAAATTTCATGTCTGGTCACATCTCATCTGTACCGTGAGTAAAAACCAAGGAGGTAGTGCTGAGCCATCACTCTGTAAAAGCCATTTTGATAGGAGGCTGGAGTCATACACTTTACTTTAATGCTGCCTTGTGATTCAAACTGCTTTAGAGTTAAGACTAGAAGAACTATGTATTGTAAATGGTTTGCATGTCTCCTTTTCGTACTAGAGTGGCTTTTAATGGAAAGATGTGGTAGGCAAGTTTAAATTCACATCGTGGGGACATACCTGAAAGGGAGGCCTTCTTTATTGCTCTTGAATGCAGCAAAATGATGTTTGGGTGGAAGTAAAGTGCCTGGCGCATTCTTGCCTTCCTAGTTGCCTACCGAACCTCTGTGACAAGAGCCCAGAGGCTGAGTTGGCTTTTGGCCAGCACCCAAGTGAGGCACAGTGAAAAGAGAGAGACCTACTTAAAAGACTCTTTGTACCTCTGCCACGGGGCAGCGTAAAATGTCTCTTCCTGTGTTACGGTAATGAAAATTAAAAGAAAAGGACACGGGGGGGGGAGGTCAGGCCAGGGGTAATCACTTGGTTGCACTGTTTTGGAAAAGAGAAGGAAAGCTGGGTCCCATACCTCTGCCACCAGTGAACTGTGTCAGAGTCTGACTTTCCTTTCAGTTCTTTTCTAGTGCCCCAAATTTCGTCATTTGAATTTGATTATTTTAAAGTATGGTATAACAAAGAGATAAAACCCACTCATCAGTATGGCTTCACAAGTTCTTAATGTGCCCCATTTCATTTATGAACAGAGTTGGCTGGTGGTGACAACAGACTGGATCTTGGTGATCACATTCTGATGATCCCTCCATTTTACAGATGGACACATGAGGCTCTCAGCCAGCAAGATTCCACTGCAGTCACATACCTGGCTGGCCACAAACCCAGAACCAGCCTCCAGATCTTGAGATTTCTGGTCACCATGCCACAATATCCAAAAAATTCTTAAAATAGCTAACGTTTTCTTTAAATATGTCTAATTGAAGCTGTGTGTATGTGTGTGTACGTGTGCGTGCATGGGTGTGGGTTCATTTCTCTTTGTGTAAAGATGGCAGATATGGAGATGGTGACAGTGTTAGCTTTTCAATTTTTGGATCTGAACAGTTTTACTTTGCCATTCATGAGGCGAAAGGGGAAGAGAAAGAAGACAAACTTCCCCAAGAGTCTGAGTTTACCTTCCTAGTGACAAATTTATTTTCTCACATCACATTTTGCAAACATAAGAGAAGTGGTCTTTCACAGCCGGGTTGGTCTGCTTTCCTGAGATTTGGGTATTAGAGCAATTCCCTGAGTTTAGCCACAGCTTTTACAGGATCTCTCTTATAAAACCTCAGATGCTGACTTCTGAGAGAGCTTGCATCACTAACAGTGCCCATAATGGGATGTGACTTAGAAGAACAAATATGAATTAAAAAAATTAAAGACAAAGTTGCATCTCATGACCATCATCTCACCATAACCATTCTCACTTCTCCAAATTTCTTTCCAGTTTTAAACTGTAATATATACACTTTTATACTTGAGACATTAGTTTATATAAACTTTCCAAATTAGCTTTTTCACTTAGCTATATTATAAACAATTTCTCGTGTTATTAGAGGTTTTGTGAGTACTTTTTAAAAAGATGACATTGTGCCCTAAGTCAATAGTTTATAAATTATTCAATTATCCATCTGTTATAGAGCATTTGGGTTTATTTTCAGTTTATTTTTCTATTATATATAATGCTCTGATAAAGAATCATATAAACTTAACTGTCCCTCTTCTTTTTGAATTATTTTCTTGAGGAAAATATAAATTACTGAGAAGGGCTAAGAGAGTTTTAAGATTATTAATGTGCACTCCCCAGGGACAGACTCTATTTTGTGAGGCCTGAAATATATACAACATGCGAAGGCGACCCTTTGAGAAAAAGAATACAAATTGTAAACATAAATTTTTAGAGGCCTTCCCAGTGCCTTGAAGGGACTCATCACAATAAGGGGCCATAAGCTCAACTGGTATCAACTCCATATTGTCAAAGATTTTTCTTGAAATACTGTATTACTTTTCAAATCCATCATTAAACTATAAGAACACTTCATCCCTGAATACTGCGTTTTGTGATTTAATTACATTAGCTAGCATAACCTGGGTACCTTTAATATGGATAATTTGCTTTGTGTGCATTTCTTTCCTTATTAGAAAGATCCCAACACATTATCTCTTGCTACATAACAAATTATCCCAAAACTTAGTGGCTCAAAATAAGCATTTTATTCTATTTCACAATTTGATAGCTGAAAGATTTAGGTGTAGAGATCGGCTGGGTGGTTTTCTGCTCATCATGGCATGGACTGTGGCTCTTGGCTTGCAGATGAGCTGGTCTGGAGAGTTCAAGGTGGCTTCACATTCATGCTTGGCACCTTGCAGGGGCTGACTAGGAGTCGGGGCTCAATTGGAACTGTCGACAAGAGGACCCACATGTGTATCTCCAGCAGGGTGACCTCAGGGCAGCTGGATTCCTTACATGGCAGCTGGTTTCACCCAGAGTAAGTTCCCTTCCTTCCTTCCTTCCTTCTTTCCTTTCGTTCTTTCTTCTTTTTTTCCAGAGTAAGTTTTCAAAGAGACCTGGGCAGAGGATGCAGGGTGTGTTATGATCTAGACTTGGCAGTCCCAGCAATCCCAGTTCCTCCTGCATTCCATTAGTCACGCAGATCACTAAGGTTAATATAGAGTCACAGGGGTTCGCAATGAGCTTTTGGGTCTCCAACCCCTGGAGCACGAAACTATGGACTCCAGCATCTTCTGGCCATTCTAGTTACCCATTATACAGAATTTTTTCCTTGGTTTAATGACCAATGCCGCTTCAGATATCGTAGCATCTGCCAAGTGGTGCTCCCGTTGGCTATCCCCGCCCCTGCAAGCACAGCCGATTGGTAGCCTCGGCTCAGGGGAGTGGTACGCCTGCGGCAGCGCCTGCGCCATTATCCAGGCCCCAGCTGTGTTTTCAGACCGCTACGTAATAAACCTTGCACCAGCTTCTTTACCTCCAGCTGAGGTATGAAGGACCTTACCTGGTTTCCATTTTCCTTACCGGACGCTGTAGCTGCTGTGCTACTGCTAGTCCTTTGTAGACATGGATAAAATGTCCAAGGAAGAATGTTTAGATTAGTGCAGCTGGCGTGACAGAAACGTGAACAAGTCATTCGTGAAATACTGGAGCTTTGTTTTCTGAGTTTTTAATAGCCTCCCTTGTTTATAGGCTTTGTATCCCAGGTCCCATTGTGTTTTACAAGGGAAGACTGTATTTTCACAAAACAGAAAGCAAACATTATTGGGAGTAACACTCGTTTTTCTTGTCAGTGTCAAATTGAATTTTTAACAGCAGAAATCACAGGAAGATGTCCGCTGATCGGTCTGTCATTATCAGTTCGCAGACAGGCTCTCAAAAATGAAAAAGTGGGTTACTATTAGAAAAAAAGCTTGTGATAAAAAACTTCCCCCCCCTTTTTTGTAGTTTGACAGAAACTAACAGATTTTGACTTTGTTGCCATTTGAAGAAATGAACTGCTCCAGGATTTTCATGCTTTAGAATTTAGTCTGTGGAGTCTGTGGTAATGGAAAAAGGCACTGCCAATTCCTTTTTGAACAAAAGAATCGACAGAGTAATGTTTTTTGTTAATGCCTTGACTCTCATCTTCTTTGTTAGTTCTACAAAATTTGAATTGACCAAAATTTTTTATTTATTGTCAAGATCCAGTAACAATATATTAGTGCTTTGTTAGTTTATTAATTTGTGGTTTCAAATATTATACAAATGCTAAATAATAATTAAAATGGTAGGATCGAAATGTTTTGAATAAAGGAAGGTAAGAAGAAAACTTTAAAATTAAAAAATGTAATTTGGCATAATTGTAATTATCTTTGATATTCAGCAAAGATAATCTGGTATACATACATTTGAATAAACATGTAAAATGGTCCTTATTTATTTTTTTTTCCATTGTAAGCCTGGCCCTATGGCTATTAATTGAATATTTATCTTTCTACCTTTAAAGTACTGCTTATTTATAGTTATTCTATGTCTTAGATGTCCTTATTTTATTATTAAGTCACTTTGGAATAAAAAAGACTGGTTTGTGAGGGAAGCACATGGAGAGGGGCAGTAAAAAGGTCATAAGATCAATAGGTTGCTGATCCGGTAAGGTGAAAGGATTATTGGAATCAAGGGATTGCCATGAAATACTAATTTAAGTTAGAATTTATCACAGTTTTAAGAAATTTTCTTTTTTTCTTGTTGTGGTTTCCTCTTTATCCAGTTTTATTCTAAATGTGTCCCTCTTTAGAAATAAACTATGATTTAATTACCATGACCCACTTTATGTAAAAATATTTTCACATTTAGAGATTATATCTCATTAAGCATTAGAAAAATAGAAAAAAGGAAAACAAAAATCACTGTTAAGATTCTTACCACTTACACACGTGTCCTGTATGTAATACTTTTGAACGTGTTGTTCCAGTCTTGTTTCCCTTTCTCTAATTTTATAAAACAAGATTATGATAGTTCTACGCATTTGATTTTGGACAATGTTTTAAGCTTTTCCATCTTCTGCTCTTACATACTTTCATCAAGATTTTCTTTAACAACTGCATAATACTCCAATGAGGCAATGTTTCATAATCAATTCAATTTTGTCTATAAGATATTTATATTAATTTACTTTGGCATTGAAATTGTGTAGTGATGAATATCATTGTGTATAATTAAACTATGATTATTTAGATTCCTTTAGGAATCTTTATAAATTCATTTCCTTTCTTCAAGCAAAATAATCCAAAATACTCAAAACAATCCTTAGATATTTTTGTTTTATGTGAGTCTTCTGAAAGTTTCCACATATTTTAATAACTCTCCCACTGGATTTAAGTATAACATACTGATCTTACATTTTCAGTATTTCTGGCTCGTATATTTATTTTATTATTTTACCCACTTTTCTATATGATTCTACATTTTTATGGTCTTCCATTCTGACAACAGCCATAAATTACACATTGTTGATTAAGATAATAATTTATTTCAACTTTTAGTAGTACAGTGAATAAATATTTTATATTTTGGGGCCAATAGTTTTTTTTTTTTCGGGCGAGTGTTTCCAGAATCATTTAGAATGTTCTTGGTAAATGCCTCATCTTCCTTATTTTGCAAAAGTGAAAATTAACATCCCAGGAAGCAAGTTTCTTTGAGCTTGTAAGGATCAAAGATGGCTTTAGATTACAAGGAGAGGTAAGAGTGAGGAAGTAAGGAAGGAAAACAACCCAAGGAAACCATGAGCAAGGCTTTCCTGCACTGGGACCCTACCGTGGATGCAATAGGAGCTCTGGCCACAGGGTGGTAATTCTTGTAGTTGTTCGCTCAGAAGTTCGCTACTCCTGGCCTTCTGCACCCTGGTCTTCAGGGACATTGCCCACAAATGACTCTGCATGTAGTCATTGGAAGAGTGGACCCTGGAGCAGATTCTTGGGCTTTGGCTCCTGTCCCCTTTACTTTCTACAGTGTGATGTTCGATAAGTGAATTAATCTCTATGTAATCTGAGTTTTCCCATCTGCTAAAAGGAGACAATAATATGCCCCCAGCCCTGCTGTGAGGGTTAGAGGACACAACAGATACAAAGGACTTTGAACATTGCCTGTGGCAGCAGATGCCCAGTGAGTGCTAGCTGTCTGTAGTTACTGTAAATTTAAGTTAATCTCCATTAAACAATGTTTTTCCTATTTCTGTCAGATTTCTCTTATTTTCAGCATCTTTATTTTCTATTTCTGTATTTTATTCACAGTGATTTAAAAATATTAAAAGTGAGTTTTTCTGGGGTGCCTGGGTGGCTCAGTTGGTTAAGTGTCTGCTTTTGGCTCAGGTCATGATCCCATGGTCCTGGGATCGAGTCCTACATTGGGCTCCCTGCTCAGTGGGAAGCCTGCTTCTCCCTCTTGTGCTCCCCTGCTTGTGTTTCCTCTCTTGCTGTGTTTCTCTCCAACAAATACATAAATACAATCTTTTTTTTTTAAATGAGTTTTTCTCACTTTGTCCTCTGTTTTTATGCTCTTCCTTTGGCAATTCAGCAGAATTAATTTTCTTTCTCATTTTTATTTATAGTTAAAATCTGTTTAAAGGAATGTTTCTATTCCCTTCCGTATAAGTACCATCTCATTTTTCGCTTGGACATCCAAACCAGTTTTAAGAACCTTCCTTACTTCTTGCCTCATTTCCATGATTACATGTCATTTTCATTTTGGTTTATGTCTCTCTGTGTGAGTTTAATTGATATGCTTATTTTGGCTATTGTTCGAATACCAAAAGATATATGCTGGAGAAATAAATGTTTTAACACAGTCTTATAAAAGCTTACAAGAGATAAGTGGCTAGGATATTGATAGAATTTTAAAAAGCATTTGTCTCTTATTAGTTCCTTTATTATAACAGCAAATTGTAGGCCTCTGTACAAATATCAATGTCTTGGTGATTCAGATTGAGTTTTTCTACTTTTTAGAGAAGACCATATTATTTATCCTCTATGCTCTTACTGGGAGGTTGAAGAGAAAATTGATATGTGTTTAGAAATGGGAATAGGGAACAGGAGGGAATATTGCAAATTTTGTCAATCCAAAGGAAGGAAGAGAAAAATAGAAGCAAATAAGTAAAACACAATATAAGATGGTAGAAATGAGTAAAAATCGGGAGTTTTTAAGTGACTGTATAAGGATAGCACTCAACTAATTAAAGACAGATTAATAAGAAGCATACATTTTTTAAAATCCAGCTATTTAATGTTGATAGTGGCATACCTAATAATCAGCCAGAGGGGTTGAAATAAGGAGGTTGTAAAAGATATGCTAAGTAAATACTGTATTTCTTTGAATTTACGATATCATCCATTTTAAGACACACTCTTATTTTATGTAATACCATAGTGAAAAAAACAAAGCCAATTAAAATCTCGTATCAATTGCATATGCATCTTTATTTCTAGAGATATTAAACTGTGTAAAAAAAGTGTCTTAAGGGGTGCCTGGGTGGCTCAGTGGGTTAAAGCCTCTGCTTTAGGCTCAGGTCATGATCTCAGGGTCCTGGGATCAAGCCCTGCATTGGGCTCGCTGCTCAGCGGGGAGCCTGCTTCCCCCTCTGTCTCTGCTGCTAAGTGAATAGTTTCAATTTTTTCAGGCTGATTTAATGAAATAAAAAGGGCAATGATGGACAATTCCATTCACTCCATTCTGGATAATTTCCTTAGTGTTTAATTTGCTGTTTCCATTAGCATAATACCTGAAAATAGAATAGTAAAACAGAGTTTAAATGTTAAAATTGATCATTTCTGTTGGTTCCCATTCTTACATAAGAAAATTTTGGTTTCTTTTAACTCCTTTCTTCAGACTTCTTATACATTCCATCACTACTTGATACTATCTTCAAATAAGTGAAATTTTGAAGATTTAACTGCCTCCCAGAAAGGAAATAATCCTCTAGCTTCCCAGTATTCAGAGAATAGTGAAGCATTATTAATAACAAAAATATTTCTTGTTTGACAAAATTGTATACATGTATTAGATATATAAATATATAAATCGTATATATTTTTCATATATATCTCTAAAACTATCCACCTATCTATCTACCCATTCATCCATCCATCCATCTATCTGAATATATATATTCACATAGGTACACATGTTAGTACTTTTCAAGTTTGTACTTTGATAAACATTTCATACTTTGCATTCTATTCTCAGTTTACAAAATTGACAAATAAAAACATGGTGAGTCCCTGAAACATTAAAGATTTAAAATGACACAATGTGGAAAACTTAGGGGAAACTTGCTTTATGCATCAGCTGATGCGGCATAATGAGTGTTATTTTTTTAAAATATTACCGATTCTACCAAACTTCATCCATGTGCTCCTTCTCACAGCAATTATCATGAACACTCTGTTCTCATTTAACAGCCACTGAACATTGATATTTTCTTTCTGTCAAGAAGGTAAACTTGTTGGATGATATGTATGATGATTCATGCCAGTGTTCTAAGTTCAAACCAAGAAAGACTGTGGGTGTATACAAAATGTTTGTCAGAGGGTGTTTTTCTCTTGGCAAAGAACATTGGGAATCTTATAATTAGTTCTATCCGCTAACAGTAGGGCAAGTATTGGCTTAAAAACGTTAATTTTTGTTGAAAAGGGATTGACAAACTCTAGTTGGGAAATAATTCAGTATTTTTTCAGTTATCCTCTTTAGAGAGGTGAAAAGAGCATTATCAGGTTGCATACTCAATTAAGCTAAAACGACAATGAAACTTACACGGTGCCTTTCCTCCTTTCTCTTTTCCAGTATTTCTTAAGTATCTTTGTCAGTAACCACTCTTACTCTTGCTAAAACCAACAGAACTGACACGTATATGAAAATATAAAACAACTATCATTTTAAACAATGATTGGTATTAATTGGAGATTTATGGTATTTAATCTGCACAACAGCTTTTTTAAAAAGAACAGTTTTATTGAGATGTAATTCATATACCATTGCTACAATTACTTAAAGTAGATATTTTTACACCCTATCAATGAGAAGAAGTGATGCTCAGACCACTGTATTCATTTGTAAGCTTTGTTTCAAACCTATATGTCTAATTTCAAAGCCTATATTCTTTCTACTGTACCCTAGTGCCTCTATTGTCACAAGCCCAACACTGTTTTCGGTAGGAGTAATGCAAATAGTTGTTAAAATGTTCTATAGGGAATGATGAAGAGGAGATTGAGTCCCAAGATACAACTGGTCAGTAGTCATTTTTTTCTGTTAGGGAGTGAGGTGAGAGTCTCAAGCCATCTGAGGGAGAGCAACTCAAGCTTCTCCAGTGGGTCCAGCTGAAGAAATTGTTTCTATATGTTCAGGAATAACAGGAGGGAGAAATCAGAGGAAAAGAAAAGAAAAGGAGTCAGCTGGTTGTGCCACTTTTTATACAGTATTCCATTTGACTATTAAAGCAGTACTGTGTGAGGGGGCGATGAACCATGAGAGACTGTGGGCTCTGAGCAACAAACTGAGGGTTTTGGAGGGGAGGGGGTGGGGGGTTGGGCAAGCCTGGCGGTGGGTATTGAGGAGGGCACATATTGCATGGAACACTGGGTGTGGTGCATGAACAATTAATCTTGTAACACTGAAAAAATAAAATAAACATATTTGGGGGAAAATACAATCACTATGAAGTAGATTAAAAAACAAAAGTGAAGTAACTCTTTAAAATTCATCTTGAGGTGTGTCTGGCTTCCTTAGTTGGAAGTACATGTGACTCTTCATCTTGGGGTCATGAGTTTGAGCCCTATGTTTGGTGTAGAGATTACTTATATATAAATAAATAAATTTATCTTGAGATTAAAAAAAGAGCAGTACTGTGCAGATCGTGGGCTCAGTATATAATAATAAAAGTAAAACTTGCTATTCTTCCTCCTCCCCTTCCCCCTCTCTTTCTCCTCCAACTCCTCCTCCTTCTTCTTCCTCTTCTTATTCTCCTTCCCCTTCCCCTTCTCTTTCTCCTCCTCCTCCTCTTCCTCCTTCTCCTTTCTTCTTCTTCTTCTTCTTCTTCTTCTTCTTCTTCTTCTTCTTCTTCTTCTTCTTCTTCTCCTTCTTCTTCTTTCTTCTTCTTTCTTCTTCTCCTTCTCCTTCTCCTCCACCTCCTCCTACTCTTCCTTTCCCCCTACCTCTCCCCTTCACTTCCTCCCCCTCCCTCTCCTCCACTTCTTCCTCCTCCTGCTCCTTCTTCTTGTCTACAGATGATAAATAAAATCACAGAAATGTTTAGTAACTTTCTTAAGTTTATACCCAGAGTCTGAAACAAGAGAATTTTAATTCCAAAGCCTGTAGTCTCTGTACTTTGCCAATATGCATTTACATATAAGAAACAAATACTGCTGATATGTGAAAAACAGATCTCATGATGTCAAATATTCTATAAAGTGGTGGAGTTTTTCAGGATATGAAGCTTACAAAAAAACGAAGAATTAAGCTCAGGGCCTTGGAGAGGGTTGTGCAAGCAAGGGTTCTACAGGTTCAGCTTCATTAGCCACACTGTAAATCCAACTCTGGCTCCACCCCTTTTGAATCAGTAGTTGATCTCTGTATCTTTTGAAAAATATAAGCCAGGAAGCTTCTCTTGAACTGAAGGGTGCAAGAAAAAAAAGTCTTTAAGGTCACTGTTACATAGCCAAAATTGTATCCAAGAACTCATGCAACGATCAAACTTGTTCAGTTACTAGGGACAGATTTTATAGCTAATTTATCTTTGAAGGTTTTCTAGCAGCATGCATCACTTAAAGTTAAACTTGAGAGACACATCACTGGGAATATTATATGGCAACAGTGGACATTTGGTAACAAATTTATTAAATGTTTTCCACAATGAAAGTACTAAAGCCTTGATCCATGACTTAGTAGATTAGTACTCATATGCTTTTGTGGGGGAGCAATAACACAACTGTGTTTGGAGGAACATTTCAGCCCAT
This sequence comes from Nasua narica, assembly GCA_028533885.1. NCBI lineage: Eukaryota > Metazoa > Chordata > Mammalia > Carnivora > Procyonidae > Nasua > Nasua narica. The sequence continues at coordinate 43,684,932 of CM052806.1, read as the reverse complement.
GTCACAGCCACCATTTACAGAGGTAGAATTGTCTGTTTAGATCTACATTTGAGCTACTTGTCTCACAAGAGTGTGATTCTCATCTTTAACTTAGCTGATTGGATCATCAAGAGGAAGTGCTGTTCTCTATCCTCATTAAGAGATAGAACATCAACCTCCATGTAGGTTAAGAAGTAGAAACAAAGTCAGTTGAAAGAAACTAAAGATGGTGGGTTTTACCAGACCAGATGATCTATCCTGGTTTTTTGTAACCTAACACGTATTCTTGTATCTGGATCTGGATTAGGAGGCAGATGGCTGTTTAGCTGGACCCGCTGCTTTCCATCGAATCTGACATGATTGCCCTTGGGCAAGATGCCATCAGTGCATATTAAGAAAGATTTCCATGAAAGATACCTGGTGTTGAACTTAGGGTAAATGGCGGGGTGAAGGTGTTATTCCCAGCAGTCCTAATGATGCTGGTGCTTCTGCTAAGTGATTTATTTATATTTTACTGTCACACTGTGAGGCTTGTAACTAACAATGTTTTCCTTGCTGTGATCTCTTTGAGAAATGGAGAGCCAGATTTGTGGTTTATTGCTAGCAATAGATGGAACTTAAAGCATGATGTTCATAAAATTATTTATTTTGGGTTTCCTACCAACTCTCTCTGTGAGTATCACCCTAATCATTTGCTTATTTTTAACTTTCTTACTGAAGAATAATATACACTTGCTTGTTGTTTAAACACATTGCATTGTTTTGAGTATTTGTAAACATCTTCAAATTCTTTTTAAATCAAGGAAAGGTGTGTGTGTGTGTGTGTGCGCGCACACACACACACACGAACTCTGTCCTTAAAATGAATATCATTATGACAGCAAATTTTTGCTTTTAGTTTACAAGCCTGAAATATTCCTTTTGTGTATCTTATTTAGAGTCCTTTACTTTTTCCCTTCCAGACTGAGGTTTCTGCAAAGGTTTCTTGACTACCTCATTAAGCTGAACATAAAACAATTTCTGATCAACTGTTTCTTTGTTCCTGATTTGTGCTCACTAATAGGATGTTAGCCTGAATAATTATCATAATTTTCCTGGACTTCAATTCTGCCAGTGGTGGAAGGGTAATAAGATATAAAGGAAGTTGTAGACATCTTGATGTGGTAATATTAACGAGATGGAATATTTTGGTTACCAAGATTGGAGACATCATAGAAATTACTGTGTATTACTAATACCTTAAAGTAGCAGGGTCCCTGCTGGCCACTCTGAAGAATCTTGTAAAGTCACCTTCCTTGGGGAAAAATCACCCTATCAGGTTTTTTAAATCTTTAAGCATAATGACCAGAGATGATAGACTATTTAACTATTGGTTTCTGGGGTATGTACACTACCAATCAGAAAATGCCACTAGTCCATCCAAAGGTGCTGTGGGGGTAACATCCAGTGATGCTACACACACCGTGGTAACATCAAATCATAGCAGGTGAGATCATCAGCTGACTGATATTCTTTTATGAGCCTCTCAGACTATTTATTTATTTAAAGATTTTAACATTTTATTCAGGAGAGAGAGCACAAAGGGAGGAGCAGAGGGGGTGGGAGAAGGACAAGCAGACTCTGAGCTGAGCGCAGAGCCAGACCCTGAGCTCAAGGGCTCCATGCAGGGCTCCAGGCAGGGCTGTACTCAGGCACTCCTGAATCCCTTACCAATTTAACCCAACAAAGGGACACATTTTAAAGGAATAATTATTTTAAATGTTATTGCTTCCCTAGATAAGCTTTTGCAAACACTCCTCTCCTGCTCCACTCCCAAATTTTCTGGGATCTTTTGCTAAGTTGTACAGCTGGTAAGTATTCCAAATTGCTTAAGGCCTAGTTTAAACAGTAAAATAAATGAAAAACAAAACTTTGTTGTTTGTTTGTTTGTTTTTAAATAATGGGTCATGTAGAAACAGAATAAGTGTATTGTAAGAAACATGTTTGACAAGAATGTGTCCCCAATTAAATGGGTAGTAGACTGCTCTTTTCCCATATATTTCTTCTAGCCAAGACTGACTTCAGACCAAATTTTAAAAATTCCCTTTGGGAGAGCAATTGCCAGTGAGTATGACACTTAATTGTAAGAAAACACAGGGAAATGATAAATGTGGCGAGTGCTATTTGCACCTGTGTAAACAAAAACTGCCCTCCATAGGTCAGCATCATGGTCCTCTCAGTTAAAGGCCTTTCCCGTGTACTACCTCTCCTCCTTGTATTCAAAGACAAAAAGTCATATTTAGGATGAAGTGTTGTGAGATTGTGTGTGTGTGTCTGCATGTTTGTACACGTGTGTGTAAACAAAAAGATTCTGAGAAGGAGGATTTTTGGGGGGATAGTGGGAAAAGCCAGAGAATAAGGAGAAATCTATTTGGCCAGGGAAAGAACTTAGCATGGTATTTTTCAGAATGTGGTTCTCAAAATGTGCCCCTCTCCACCCACTCAAAACTATAACATCACATCACTTGGCCACTTTGTTAGAAATGCAAAATCTCAGGTGCAACCCCAGACCTTCTGAATCAGAGATACAGCGTGAGTCCAGCAAAGTATCTTGGAACAAACCCTTCAGGTGATTATGGTACCACCGAGGTTTAGAACCACTGTAAAGATGTATTTGGGTGACTGGAGAAAAGGGCTACTCCACAAAAAATTATAGCTTATAATCACTTGTTTGTTCCTGAAATCACTTGTTTATGACCCTCCAGGACCCCAGCTGCATAAGTCATTCTGATTCTTATGTTGCTTAGGATTTCTAACTGCATTTCACTAGGTTATAACTATTTTTTTACATCAGGGGTTGTTAGCCTCAAAGATATCCTAAATATAAGTTGTTCCTTTTTGTTCTTTCCTCCCCAAGAAATTAAGGAGTTTAGGGAGCTTTCTGTCTTAAATGATTTTTGAAAAATATTTTTTCATTTAAACCTTTTTTTACTCATTTTAATTTGATTTGCTTTATTTTGCTTAAGGATGTGTACTTAGTTTTCTATCCTAAAGCTTTGGGTACCTGTGGTGTGCCAAGGACTTTAGTTTTGGACATCATATTTGGTAAAACCAACCACAGAATTTTGAAGATCTTCCAGGAAACTTGAGGTTTCAGTACAAATTGCATATTGCACAATTTGGCTTTTCACCCAACCTTCCCATGTAGTTTCACCTATCAGAGGAAAAAATTGCTATACACTATTTGAATTTTTTAAGTATGCTACATTGTGAGATAAGTTTTGCCTTTGTTTATCCATTATATTTGAAAAACTTTTTTCCCCTTTCTTTTTTCCCCTTCTTTCCCTTCATTTTTTCCCCTTTCCTCTTCTCTCCTCATTTAATTTTGTTCTTTACTTCTTAATACCAGAAAAGGCATTTGATTTCTTTAAAAAATGGAATGAATGTCTTTGAAACAAAATGTTGAAAACTTGAAAGAAGAGTATGACAATAAGAGTCAAAGGTGAAAGAGGTGTCGTTAACACCGAAAGGAGGACAAGAAGTCAAAGTGTCACATGCCTGGTAGTTTGAAATAGAAGGTGGCATAGTTTCAGAGTGTAGTATTGGGAACCTTGAGCCCGAGAAGGTGTGTATGGCATCCTGAGTCACAGACTGTTTGGAGTAGCCATAATGTTCATGAGAAATTATGTCTGGGTAAGTCACTCACCAGCTGTTTGACCTGGTAAGTTAGTTATGCCCCATTGCTGAGCTTTGTTTTTGTGCTCTGTAAAATCTTACTGAAAATATCTATTTTTCAGGGTTATCATGGGACAAAGAGAAAACATACATGTAAAGAAGGCTAAGTCTCAGCAATGGGATGCTCACAGTTAGTATATCCTGATGCTTTCAGTTGTAGTTCATCATAGTTGCATAGTACTTCAGTGAATAGTTGCATGGTATTTCAGTGAATTAAAACACCATATTTGTTTATCCATTCATATGGTAAAGGATAATTTGGGTGATTCCTGTTTTTTGTTAGTATAATATAATGAACATTCATGTATATCTCTTCTGACATACATATACAAGGTTTTAGTAGCACGAATAACTGAGGTCGGAATTGCTGGGTACTGTGGTATAAGCATCTTTCCTAGAGGATGCCAGATTGATTTTTAGGTGGTTGTACCTAGTGACACTTCTACTAGGAGTGTACAGGATTTCTTCCTTTCTCCACATCTTTGCCAAAAACTGGTGTTGCAGATTTTAAAATTTTGGCAGATTTGATGGGTGTAATTGTAGCTCATGCAGTCTCATTTAGCATTCCCCTGATTTTCAATAAATCGAGCACATTTTAACATACTTTTGGGTCATTTATGTTTATTTTTTAAAGAAACACTTGTTCAGACCTTTTCCAAAGTTTTCTATGAATTTTTAAATTTTGGTTATTGATTTATGAGTCTTTTAAATTTCTTTTCATCATTATTTTTAAGTAGGCTCCACACCCTGCATGGAGTTCAGTGCAGGGCCTGAACTCAGGGCCCCAAATCAAGACCTGAGCTGAGATCAACAGTCAGGTGCTCATCTGAAGGAGCCACCCAGGTGCCCCTGATTCGTAGGAGTCTTTTAGAATCTAATCCTTTTCCTCTTCTCCTCTTAGAATCCAATCCTTCTTTTCTCTTACTTTTTGGTTTATGTTGTTCCTTTTTGTAAATGATGTCCTTTGACCTATCTATAGGATTTCCTGCTCTTTTAAAATATGGTTTGCATTTTGTGCTTGTGCTTTGCTTAAGAAATTCTTTACTTCCCGGAAAGTGTAAAGATAATTTTCTAGACTCTATTTTAAAGTTTTGCTTTTCAGTTTTTAAATCTCTTAAAATTGATTGTGTGTAATCAGTGTAATTTTTTAAAGCATGGACAACGAGTTATATATTCAACATTTATTGAATAATCTATCATTTCTACACTGTTCTGTGTGGCAAATTCTGTCATACATCAAGTTTTCATGAAAGGGTGGGTCTGTTTGTAGGGGTATTGTGTGTCCTTAGTTTGTTTCTGTTCCCATTTCACATTGTCTTACTTAGCACATATTTAAAATATATGTTGGTGGCACACTTCACTTCCTTCTTGTTCTTTTTCAGGATTGTCTTGAATATTAGCCCTTTGCTTTTCTATATAAATTTTAAAATAGCTTAAGAAGTTAAAAATAGAGCTACCTATGACCCTGCAATTGCACTACTGGGTATTTACCCCAAAGATACTGATGTAGTACAAAGAAGGGCCACATGTACCCTAATGTTCATAGCAGCAATGTCCACTAGCCAAACTGGAAAGAGCCAAGATGTCCTTCAACAGACGAATGGATAAAGAAGATATGGTTTATATATACAATGGGATATTATGCCTCTATCAGAAAGGATGAATACCCAACTTTTATATCAACATGGACAGTACTGGAAGAGATTATGTTGAGTGAAATAAGTCAAGCAGAGAGAGTCAATTATCATGTGGTTTCACTTATGCGTGGAGCATAAGGAAAAAGATGGAGGACATTGGGAGGAGGAAAGGAAGGGTGAATTGGGAGAAATTGGAGGGGGAAACAAAACATGAGAGACTGTGGACTCTGATAAACTGAGGGTTTTGAAGGGGAGGGGGTTGGGGATTGGGTGAGCCTGGTGGTGGGTATTGAGGAGGGCACATATTGCATGGAGCAATATGTGGTGTGATGCATGAACAATGAATCTTGGAACACTGAAAAAATAAAATAAAAGTTTGTAGAAAAAAAAGAAGTTATAACATGTTATGATTTCTCTTGGAACTGCCTTGAATGTATAGAAGAACTTAAGGGAGAATTTCCAGTTCTGTGAATGTTTGTCTTCTAATCACCAAACAGGAATTTCCTACTTACTGAAGTTGCAGCTTACTATTCTTTTTGTTATCCTTGGGATTTTCATCAGTTACTTTTTTTTTATATATAGGATCAGTAATACATTTTAGTTTTGCTTGTTGGTATTAATCCAGAGTCTAAGCATTTTTCAGTGAAGTGCTGATACATAGTTTAGGATATTTAGTCTAGCATCCCACAAGAAGTAGAGGATCTATGTAGAGTATTTTTAAATGCAGTTTCTATTCTTTTTAAATATTTCATTTATTTATTTGAGAGAGAGAACAAGTGAGAGAGAGAGCATGAGCATGGGGAGGGGTAGAGGGAGTCAGAGAAACAGATTCTCCACCGAGCAGGGAGCCCAAGATGCAGGACTTGATCCCTGGACTCCTGGGATCATGACCTGAGCCTAAGGGAGACATTTAACCAACTGAACCCACCAAGCCCACTGCAGTTTTCTATTTAAGTATGTGTGAATATTTTAAGTTTAGTTTCTCTGCCAACCTTGATATGTATGCTTATAAAATTTATTTATTTATTTATTTATTTATTTTGTAGATGGAAAAATGATAACCAATAAAAGAGCCTATTTTTGGTTAGGAGGAATTTCACGAAGTAAGTCTGAGGGAAATTTGCTTGACATGGAAGCTCAAAAATCCTCAAGAAATTTCCATACTACAGGTACGAGAATCTATAACTTGTGATTTTTTTTTTAATCCAGCACTGATAAGTATTGGAGGGTTACCTCTGAAAAGAGCTACAGAAAATTAAAAGAATTATAAAATTATCATGCAAATACTTACACTATCATTAAAAAGATGAGCAAAATGAAATAGCACAGCCAATAGATTATATAAATCTTCTGAGAAGGCAAAAATTCATTATTCAGTGAATGATATATGCAGTAAATATAATGATTTTGGGGGTTAATGAGATCTCTAGAAGTTGAAGTGGGCTAAGTAATTTTCATGAATAGTGAAAGAATTGAATTGATCCTCAGAGGAAAGGTAAGTTTGAAGAGAGTTAGATGAAACCAGATTGGAGAAACATGGAAATGAGAGAAATACAACTTTTAATTTTCAAATGCACATTCTAATTTTTAATATGTGATGCTTAAACCCCATTTCAATTAGGATATAGTTCTATATATATTAAACAAAAAAGTCTGACAGTTTACTTGAGTTCATTTTTCAATTTTGGCTGGCCAGTTGGGCTTTCGTTTTCATGAAAGCAGTACCAGTTTCACCAAGTCCACAGAATCATTACCAATATTTATTGAGAAATGACCAACTATGAATTGCTAAACATTTAAAAATACTAATATTTGTGAGATATCTAGAAATTCCTTATGGTTCACATGTAAATATTTTCATGTGTTGCTGATGCTTAGAATATTCACTTTCCAAAGTAATAACATGTTTTCACTTCATAGTGGTAAGCCTATTCTTTGTCATTTTAAACTTGAAGAAGCTCAATGAATTCCTTCAACCAGTAAATGTAAAGGTGATCTATTTTTCAATGTTCATTTTCATGAAATGTTTAATTTTCATGAAAAATTACAATGTTATTAAAATTTATCAGTTCAAAGCTACAGGAAATAATCTAAGAAATACATTACTGTCTAATTTGGCATATTTTTTTTCTAATTACTTTAGCTATTAACAGGTACATTTGATTTTTTTACATGGGGACTATTATCAGAAAAGGAAAAACATTCTATGAATATTCTAGATATAATGAGACTGACTATTCAGTGTTTAGAAAAATTTGGATAGTTGACTGAATTATTCTGTTCAGAGGTTTTCTTTTGTGAAAATGAAACATAAAGCAATTAGGCATAAGTATATGTAGACTGGGTAATTTTCAGGGAAATGTGTTCAAATGATTATAATCTAAATTTTTGAACATTTATTTGTAAATCACAGTGTCTTAAGATAAAGTATCATTAAACATAGTCAAAATAAACTGGCAGAGCAGTTTCTCTTTCCTCATAACATGAAAATTTGAGCAAATTTAACATTAATTTTGTAGGAACTATTAGACTAGAGATCAAAAAGCAAAATAAAAAGTCTTGAATTTTTCAGCTATAATAAGAATTCATTGGTTGTATCTCAGGATGCCACCTCACCTTTGTTTTGCTTTGTTTTTGTCTAAATAACAAGAATGTCCAGACCCAGGATTTCTTCTCAATTGGCCGGATCCTTTCACACGTCATGGCAATAATGCTTCTAAGGTTACAAATCCATTCTGGAATGAACTGTCTGCTTCTAACCCGTTTTTGGATGACGTAACTCAGCTAAGAAATAACCAGAAGAGTGAGAATATTTCCATCTTGAAGGAAGATCCTTTTCTTCTTTTTAGAGAAATAGGAAATTCTTTTGATTCCTCTGGTGATGAACTAGATGTGCATCAGTTACTTAGGCAGTCTTCCTCACAGACATCTGCAAGATCTAAAAGTGTTTCAGAACTTTTGGACATTTTAGATGACACAGCACATGCCCATCAGAATATACATAACTCTGGCCAGATACTAGAACAAGACTTAGAATGGCTTCAGAATGATAGAGAGGCTTATAAAATGGCTTGGTTAAGTCGACGCCAGCTGGCCCGTTCCTGCCTGGATTTGAATATAATTAGTCAGAGTCCAGGATGGGCCCAAACACAAGTTGCAGAGACGGTGATAGTTTGCAAATTAAGCCACCAAGGAGGGTCAGTACAATTACCTGAATCAGATATTACTGTTCATGTGCCCCAAGGCCATGTAGCTGTGGGAGAATTCCAAGAGGTGTCTCTAAGGGCATTCCTTGAACCTCCACAAATGCTTAACCATGATCTTTCATGTACTGTAAGCCCACTGCTGGAAATCATGTTAGGCAACCTAAACACAATGGAAGCAATTTTGCTGGAGATGAAAATAGGGGCTGAAGTGAGAAAAGATCCTTTCAGCCAAGTCATGACAGAAATGGTATGTTTACACAGCCCTGGTAAAGAAGGCCCTTTCAAAGTATTAAACAACTGCTATATTTATAAAGATATCATCCAAGTCAAGCTAACAGACTTGAGCCAGGTGATGTACCTCGTAGTTGCTGCACAGATTAAAGCTGCTCAGTCACCAGCTGCCACCATTTGGGATTGTATCCACAAAAACACCTCCATTGGAATTTATGGGCCCAGATATATTCATCCCAGTTTCACTGTTATTTTCACAGTTTGTGGACATCATTATATGCCAGGAAAGCTTACAATCTCTGATATTAAGAAGGGTGGAAAAAACACATCTCCAGTTGTGTTTCAGCTCTGGGGGAAGCATTCGTTCTTACTTGACAAGCCACAGGATTTAAATATTTCTGTTTTTTCATGTGATCCTGATTTTGAAGTAAAGGCAGAAAGAGAAAGGAAAGAAATTAAACAAAAGCAGTTGCTAGCTGGCGAAGTAGTTCATCAGCAATTTTTATTTTCCTTAGCTGACTCCAGAGAAATGCACTTATTTGTTTTCCGTGTTCAGGTGGAGCCTCCCAATGGTAGAGCAGTTACACAGTTCTTTGTCACTACACCTGATCCAGCTCCGAACCTAAAAAGGCTCTCAAATCTGCCAGGCGATTTGCTAGAAGAGAAGAAAATCAAGTCTGCTCCCTTATTACCAACAGTGTGTGTGAAATACCCCACATTTCAAGACAAAAAAATGAACTTTGCCAACTATGGAGTAACCGTGAAGACAGTGCTAAGACAAAAAAAGATTGACTACTTACTTGAATATTTCAAAGGGGACACAGTAGCTCTTATTGGAGAGGGTAAGGTAAAAGCCATTGGGCAGTCCAAAGTGAAAGAATGGTATGTGGGAGTCCTGAGAGGTAAGGTTGGACTCGTACATTGCAAAAATGTCAAGGTGATTGCAAAAGAACAAGTAATATCTATGTCCGATAATGTCTTCACAACCAGAAATCTTCTTGAACAAATTACCCTACCCTTTAAAAAACTGACTTACATATACTCAGTTGTATTGACTTTGGTGTCAGAAAAAGTTCATGATTGGAAAGTTTTAGCTGATGTCTTGGGTTACTCACAGCTGGCACTAGAAGACTTTAATCAAATACAAGCTGACAAAGAATCAGAAAAAGTTTCCTGTATGGTAAAGAAGTTAAAGGAAGATTGCCATGCAGATAAAAATACCAGGAAGTTTCTTTATGAACTTATTGTGGTGAGTATTGCTTGATCACAGTAATTTGTTTACCATAGAGAACTTTATTAACTTGGGAATATTTATAGAAACATATGAGAGAAGTTAAAAAATTCTCAGCAGTAAAAAAAAAAAAAAATTCTCAGCAGTTTCAACTAAACTAAAGTTACTTTATAGCAAATATAGATATTTTCTTACAAGATCATAATTGATTTCTTAGTTTTAAAATTCGAGTGTGATTTTCCCAGAAAATGGCTCCTGAGGATCATCTTTCAAAGGAAGATTAAAGATTCTGTTTGTGCTAGAGTATAACAGTTAAGAGATCTCTTCTCCTCCTCTCTCAAGTAGCTGAATAACTCTTAAAATATCAGAGCAGCTCCAATAGCATGAAAGTAAATAAAGGCAAACAGTTGAGGCACCTGGGTGACCCACTCAGTTAAGCATCAGACTCTTGGTTTTGGCTCAGGTCATAATCTCGGGATTTTGAAATTGAGCCCCTGTGAGACTGAGCCCAGAGTCTGCTTGTCTCTCTCCCTCTGCTCGTGTCTTCTGCTCGCACTTTCTTTCTAGGGTGCCTGAGTGGCTCAGTTGGTTAAGTGTCTGACTCTTGATTTCGGATCAGGTCATGATCTTAGAGTCCTGGGATCGAGCCTGTTGGGTTCTGTGCTCTCTGTGAAATGTGCTTGAGATTCTCTGTCTCCCTCTTTCTCCTCCCTCCTGCTCTCTTGATCTCTCTCTAAAAAATAAATAAATAAATCTTTAAAAAAAAAGGCAAACTGAAACAAGATTAACTTGTCCATTCTTATAAGTCCACTATTTAGTGTTTTTTTTAATTTGCAGTGTATTGTTTTTTAAAACATATCATCAGAATTTAAAAATCCATATTATCAATGTCCTTCACTTTATCAGTTTAATATTCTTCTTGTGTGTGTAATGCATCACAACCCAAAAATTGATATTGCTAACTTTCTTCTTAATCTTCATGTTTTAATCGAACTCTCAGGATTTTTTTTTCAACATAACATTTACTTCAGTGTAAGGCTCAGTGGAGAGTTATAAAGAAGTCAAAGAACTGTTTTGCCTTTAAAGTGTCAGTATTTTAGGGTCGCCTGGGTGGCTCAGTTGGTTAAGCAACTGCCTTCGGCTCAGGTCATGATCCCAGAGTCATGGGATCGAGTCCCACATCGGGCTCCCAGCTCCACTGGGAGTCTGCTTCTCCCCTGACCTTCTCGCCGGTCATGTTCTCTCTCTCTCTCTCTCAAATAAATAAATAAAATCTTAAAAAAAAATAAAATAAAAAAAATAGAGTGTCAGTATTTTATAACAGTAAAGAGAAAAATCAAGAGTGGATTCCTAAAAGTGGTTATAATATGAATGTATAAATAATAATAATGATAACTAACAATCCTGTATAATTCTGTATGTGTTTGACCCTGTGCTGAACTCTCTAAACACATCTCTCACTTAGCCCTAACAACTCTTTGGAGTAAGTATAGGAGCTTCATCTTACCAACAGAGCCTTCGGAGGCTGGGAAACTTGCCCCAAATCCCACAGTTGGTTAGTATCAGAGACAAGGTTTGAGACCTTTTTGGTTCCAAAGCCACACTTAAAACTACTCTGCTTTCCTAAAACAGTTATGAATGCGTATTTTGATGGTGTGGTGTAGAAGTTTGTGTGACTACGTGTATCGGTGTGTAGTAAATGCCATTGTAATTGTGCAAGGCTGGTGCCCTAAGAGAGATGGGTAGGATTACCCAGGTGGGTTCACAGAGAGGATAGCTTTCATCCAGGTGCATGTGGAGGAGAGAGATTTCTGGAGAGAAATTTATTCTGAGATACTAACAGTAATTTAACAAGAAATTGTATATATAAATAACTTTCTTTCCTTTATTATTTTTATGATTCTACAGTGATACTGATGGGGTTAAATTTTCCAAGCCCCAATATTTGGTGTTTTATGACATTGTGCTGGGTTCTCCACCGAGTCCATTCAGAGTCATTGGCTGATCTACCTGCTTGAAGCTGCATGTGCCTTTTACAGCAGCTCATTACTTCTCATTACCTCTGCATTAGCTCATGTTCAGCATGGACTCATGAAGGCTTGAATTGAAAACTGCTTTCCTGACTCTCTTAGTGACAAAAAAAAGGTTATTTTGGTCAAATGGTCTGGAAATTTTAACCTAATCATATCTGCACTATATTGGTATATACTAATTAAGTGCGTGGCTTTGGTGACTAACTGAACAGTGCTGATGGAGAACTCACTCAAGGGAGTAGTTCCTAAAAACTCATACCACACCTCAGTGGAGGCTTCAGGATTTCTGTGGAAGGGGCTTGAGCTTGGTTATCTGACCAGAAGATGATGGAGCATGAGGTATAGAGGCCATCTCTTGAAACTTTATCTGCATAATAAGTACATGTTTTTCTTGAATTAAGTATTAATTTGGAGTGCTGGAAGGGAACTAATGAAGACTGTGGGTTCGAAAAACCCTCAGTCATATCTAGACATTGAGACTGGTTGTTCTCATATACTTGACACTTGACGTTTTCTAAAGCACTTGAATATCTGATTCAATTCAATTTTCCTAAAGATTATAGGCAGCTAGAGAAGGTGGTATTATCACTGTATCTATTTTAAAAATCATTAAACAGTGATATTTTGTGATTTATCTAAAGCCCTATACTTTGTGATACTGGATTTTAAACTCAGATTGTGTAACTCCAAGTGCAGATTTTTTTCCCTTAAAACAAGAAACTGGAATAAGCATTGCTAAAACCATTCCACAATTTACTAAAAGCACCTTCCAGGACCTCCTGGCTCAGTGCTGCTTTTCCGGAGATCATAAATCCTCACCATAAATTTATGTTCCAATACAATTGATGTATAAAAACCTGGTCTTTCTAATGCTTCCATAGCAATGAATACTCTATGGACTTTACTAGTTGCCTTACTTGGTCATTCATTTTTTACTTATTGTATCATAGTGATGGATAAAGCTTTTTAGTGCTGTAAAATGACAAGGCATTACCACACTTGTTTATTTGCTTGTTTGAACAGGGAAAAGATATAGAAAGGTCTAATCCCATGTTTTAAAAATATATTCATGGCAGGGGTGCCTGGGTGGCTCAGTTGGTTAAGCAGCTGCCTTCAGCTCAGGTCACGATCCCAGGGTCCTGGGATTGAGCCCTATATCGGGTTCCCTGCTCAGCAGAAAGCCTGCTTCTCTCTCTCCCTCTGCCTGCCGCTCTGTTTACTTGTACTCTCTATCACTCTGTCAAATAAATAAATAAATAAATAAATAAAATCTTTATATATATATATATATATATATTCATGGCAAAGGGAAACTCATAGTTTTGTTCAAAATATGCATAGTGATTGATAAAGCTCAGATGCCTAACTAAGGAGGTAAGGGAAGGGAAGGGAAGATTCTCTGGTGGTTTTCCATTTTGCATTGTTGGGGACTAAGTGTTTTATCTTTAATACGTTGTGGTTTTATTTAACGTAGTTAAACTGGTGCTGAAGGGAGAGAGTTAATTTTCTAAAGTCATAAATATTTATAGCTTTGTTCAAAGTTGTAGGAGTATCTCATTTTTGTACAAGATGCATTATTCTGGGGAGTGAGTTTTAAATCACATTTAGATGAAAAGTAGAATAATATTTACTAGCACAAGTGTGCTTATTCTTTAGAGAAATCCTGTACCCAATTCTCTGGTAAGGAAAGGAATTATTTTTTTGCAGAGTGAATAATCATTTCTGGGTTGATAAATTGTAGACTGCTAGAACCTCAGGGTATCTTTGTAAGTGTCTAGTTCAACTTCTTCCTTTTCCAATTAGGATATTAAGAAACATATTAGTTGAGTGGTTTACCCAAGGCCCTATAATTAGTCACTGAGTTGGGCTTAAATATCCCCTAATTTTGGTCTAGTCATATCCTCTGTACTTTGCTGATTGGATTTGCTTAAAAGTAAATCAGCTTTTTGAATTTTAGAAACCTCAAATATACATGTGGTGAGAAAGAGGATGCCAGTTTCCAGAAAATATAATGAAAATTTTAACTTATAGGAGAAAGCCTAAATTAGTTTATTTTAACTCCGATATGTAATTGTTGCTGCAGGCTCTGTTGAAGATGGATTGCCAAGAGTTAGTAGCACATCTCATCCAAGAGGCTGCTATTCTGACTTCAGCTGTCAAGCTTGGAAAAGGCTGGAGGGAACTAGCTGAAAAGTTAGTACGACTTACAAAGCAACACATGGAAGCATATGAAATTCCTCACCGAGGAAAAGCTGGAGATATTGCTGTTGAGGTAAGATTTCTGTTTGTCTAATTAAATAGTAAAAATTACAGATCAAGTAAATCAAGTGTAATCAAGCCTATAGCACATATATGGATTAAATGAGGGAGTGTCCTAGAGGATCCACTATCTGAAGTCACTGCCCCCGTAACCATCAATATTATCTGAAATATACACACATTACTCTTTTTTTTTTAAAGATTTTATTTATTTACTAGGAAACAGAGAGAGAGTGAGAGAGAGCATGAGAAGGGAGAAGGTCAGAGTGAGAAGCGGACTCCCCGTGGAGCTGGGGGCCCGATGTGGGACTCAATCCGGGGACTCCGGGACCATGACCCGAGCCGAAGGCAGTTGCCCAACCAACTGAGCCACCCAGGCGCCCCTATACACACATTACTCTTTAGGGGCATCAAGAACTTTAAAATACATTGATGTTTCTTCTATTGGATTGCATATTAACATGGTCTTTGATCAAATAATTGTATCAAATTGGATAGCTCGTCAGTAAGTAAGCTATAGTATTATACTATACTATACTATATACTACATATAGTATATACTATACTGTAAGATAGTATAGCCTATCTTATAGTAGGCTATAAGAACTTGAGACAGGAACAGATAAACTTTGAAGGGAGGAAATGGGGCCAAATCAGAACAAAGGAAGAGGATATAACAGTAAGTATCAGCCTCAGTCACAGAATTGGTCATTTGTAATAAATAATGTTTAGTGACAAGCATTAAGGAAGTGGATGGTACCAGATTACTGGTAATGAGAGCTAGGAACACCTAAGAGCTTCATTATCTCCTTCACAATTTTGTATACAGCAAGTGCTAGACATCAAATACGGAAGAACAACACTTAGTACAAAGTAAATATTCACCATGCAAATATTTTTTATTAATATTAAAACAAATGTATGTTCATGGACCTAATTAGAGAAATATTTTGTCTATTTATCATAAAGAAAGTGAGTCCATTTTTATTGAGTTAAATGAAAGTATTCCTGTGATGAGTACATATAAATTGTCCTGTATCTTTCTCACATAAGTGAAAGCATTTTCAAGATATTTCAGTTAAGGAAAGGTGATCTTGGATTAGATGATGACTTGGTAGGAGGCAGAAGCTATGTTCCCCACTTCCTATTTGGGCATAGAGCTGGGTTTTAATTTCTTGAGGAAATTTTCTTATTTTCAAACAACTATGCCAGCTGGATAAGCAGAACAAGACAACCTTTCCATGAAGCTTGAAGAGTCAAATCAAGTCAGTTGAATCTCAGCAGCTGCAGTGGAAGCTTCAGGGTTCCTGGAGCCTGGATGTCCAGCAAGGACTCCCCTAAACAGACTCTTTAGCCAAGAGTATCCAGGACCTATTTCCCCCTTATAGATTATTTCCCCTTTACAGACTACATTTATCTCTATACACTGAAAAAGACATTACAACCTACAAATGAGTTTTTACTGAATGAGCTAAAAGACAACAAACCTTTAAGAAGGGAAAAAAAAAACAACATTATGAGGCATATACTACTCTGATATTTAAGTGAAATTGATTAAAAAGTTGTCTAATTGTGATACCACCACCTAACAGAATGGCCAAAATCCAGAACACTGATGACACTGAATGCTGTCTAGGATGTGGAACAATAGGAACCCTCATTCATTGCTGGTGGAATGCAATATGGTAATGGCCACTTTGGAAGACCCTTTGGCTGTTGCTTACAAACAAAACATACCCCCGTACCATATGATCACTCAATCACAGTCCTTGGTATTTACCCAAAAGAGTTGAAAACTTTTGTCCACACAAGTCTGTAGGTGCATCCAAACAATGGAATATTATTCAGTGCTAAAAAGAAATGACCTACCAAGCCATGAAAAGACATGGAAGAACTTTAAATGCATATTACTAAGTGAAAGAAGCCAATCTGAAAAAACATTCACACTGTATGATACCAAATATATGACATTCTGGAAAAGACAAAACTACAGAGACAGTAAAGAGATCAGTGGTTGCCAGGTGTCAGGTAGGAGAAATGAATAGGCAGAGCACGGAGGATTTTTAGGGCAGTGTAAATATTCAATATAATATCATATTGATGGAAATGTGTCATTATACATTTGTCTAAACCCATAGCATATACAACACCAAGAGTGAATGCAAAGTGAACTGTGGACTTTAGGTAGTTATATTGTATCATTGTAGATTCATCAGCTGTAACAAATGTACCCCTCAGGTGGAGGCTGCTGATAATGGGATAGGCTATGCATGTGTAGGTGTGGGAGATATATGGAAATCTCTATACTTTCCTTTCAATTTTGCTGTGAACCTAAAACTACTCTAAAAATAACTTTTTTTTTTTAAGTTGCCTAGTTGAAGGCTTTGTTTTTAAAAAGGTTTTCTTGAGAATTATTTACCAGAGAGTTATTTATTCTCTCAGGTTTCTTAAGCATCTAACCTCTCTAATTGTGATTGTTTATATTTTGTCTTCCCCAAATCTTGACGGAAGCCAACAGCCTACTTTTCCATTATTCACTTTTGCACAGTCCAAATCACAAATGACTAAGTCTATGTGTGAGTTTAATAAAATACTCAGAAGCAGGAAGGAAAGTCCTTAGGTGTCTTTCTAGAGGTTATCATTCAATTTACTCTGGCTAAGGCTGACGATCATCACTCTGATCCATGCTATTAAATGCTTAGAAAATTATGCATAGTATATGGGGTTAAAGCCATTCCGAATAACCTGTGGGAGTCTACCTGTTAGGCCACTTAAACCAAAGGGTAAATGTATGCTAATCTTTAACAGCTGTACAATTATTTTTCTCTCAGGAAGGAGCTTATTTTTAAATATGATCAATTCACACGTCAAGAAATGATTTCAAAACACGCTTATACTAGTTTTGGGTAGGGTGTGCAGAGGGAAGGGACCAGCATCAGGGCAGGGAGATAATGAGGCCTGCTGGTTCCCATGCGGCTTCAGTTTCCTTTATCTCACTTCCTCAGAGGGCACACTTCCCAGCAATTCCTCTCTATGTGTGCCAATGTCTACAATTGGGCTCTTTCACTAACTTTCCTTCTTCTTCAATTTCTCCCTTTTTCTTTTGTTCTATTTTTATTCTATCTCAAAGACAGTTATCTGGCACTTTTTGTGGGCCAGACACTGCTCCAAGAGCATCACAAAAATTAATCTTTATTTAATCCTTTCAACAAAAACTTCTGGGGCAGATACTAATACGATCTAAGATGTAGAGAGGCTGTGTGACTTGTTTCAACATATATAGCTAGGAAGTCATAGAACCAGGTTTGAAGCATAAGCTTTGGCTTTGGGGCCCATGTACTTTAACTATTATACTCTGCCCACTCATGCCAAATCTACCTGATGGCTGAGTGCCAGGGCCAGATGTGGCCAGGACTTGAGGGTTAAAGGACTCATTTCACTTTTTCTTTTTCTTTTTTCAAGCCATCGTATGATACTACTAAAATTTGCCTTTCCATTTTTCATTAAGCTTCAATCCAATTAAAGAATAGAGATTATTAGTAGTATGTCAGATTTTCCTTGAGTACTTGAGTACTTGAATACATTTCTTATTTTATGAGGAGAAAAAGAAAAGCTTCTCTCTGGGGGTGCCTGGGTGGCTTAGTTGCTTGGGTGTCTGCCTTCAGCTCAGGTCATGATCCCAGGGTCCTAGGATTGAGCCCCACCTAGGGCTCTCTGCTCAGCAGGGACCCTACTTCTCCCTCTCCCCCATGCCTGCTACTTTGCCTGCTTCTGCTCTCTCTCTCTCCCTGTCAAAAAAATAAATAAAATGTTTTTAAAAATAGTAAAAAAAAGAGAATCTTCTCTCTGGAGACTTCTGAGAATGTCACTTTTTAACTTTTTAACACTTTTTAAACTATCTCCCTTAGTTGTAAGAAATGTTACTCAACTTTTCTAATGAAATTGCATTTCCTATGTAAAAGCAAAGCAACAAAACTTGGAATCTGATTCTGAGGGAAGTATATTTGTGAGAGTATTTCTTTTGAAAAGAAAATACATTTATTCTATACAGAGATGTTTAATCATTGCCAAGGTTCTCCTGTGAAAGTTAATGAAAATTCATTGGAGTTTTTCTGAAGATATTTAGAGCTTTAATTCAAAAAACAAAATACTAGAAAAATAGCCTATTTAAAGAAAATTGGATTTTACAAGAGGAAATGCTGGGGATGTCAGGGCTAAAATATTCTCAGGCCTAAATTGCATATTCTTTACTTATCCTTCTGGGAATTAATCGTATATATGACACATTTTCTAGCAACTGTCTTCCATTGGCTCCTGCCTAATAATAAAGAATATGCTCTTTCCATTTCATTCGATAAGGGCACTTATTTACCAAGGACACTAAAATATCACTTCTTCTTATCAAGTTACCTTCTACCACACTGGGCTCTACCTCAGCCACTGGCACAAATAGGCCTGTCAAGGCTGATTTCTTTTTTCTTTTCTTTTCTTTTCTTTTCTTTTCTTTTCTTTTCTTTTCTTTTCTTTCTTCTCTCTTCTTTTTTCTTTTCTTTCTTTTTTTTTGCAAGATTTTATTTATTTATTTATTTGACACAGAGAGATTACAAGTAGACAGAGAAGCAGGCAGAGAGAGAGGGGAAAGCAGGCTCCTTACTGAGCAGAGAGCCCGATATGGGGCTTCATTCCAGGACCCAGTGATCATAATCTGAGCTAAAGGCAGAGGTTTTAACCCACTGAGCCACCCAGGCACCCCTCAAGGCTGAT
The DNA here is from genome assembly GCA_028533885.1 of Nasua narica. Lineage (NCBI taxonomy): Eukaryota > Metazoa > Chordata > Mammalia > Carnivora > Procyonidae > Nasua > Nasua narica. The sequence goes on along the minus strand of CM052806.1, from coordinate 43,665,878 downwards.
TTCTTATCTGACCTACCAGAATGGGCCACCCTAACCCTGGAAGCCTAAGGAAGTCAACATTGCTAATATTTATTCTCATATCAGAAACTACTCACCTATAGAGTTATGGCTAGCACGGTAGCACGGTGTATTTATAAGTATTTTTTAAGTCAACACTCAATCAGTGAGGATCTGATTTTCTGTTTTATCTTCTAGCTATCACTTTGTCCCTCCTCATTTTTGACTGGCAGCTATAGTGTTCCAAGTACTTTATTGTGGGTCTATATTTAAAATCACAAAGTAGGTATTACTCAAACAGCTAATTTTATTTATTTTTATAGATGAACAAAAATTCTATATGGAATTCTTCTTACTTATTTAATATCTTTCCTCTGAATCCTTACTCTCAGTATTTAGTTCATCTGTACATTTAACACATTTACTAGTACTATCAGTTCTCAGCATTGGAGCATTAGGAGCTACAAAAATCACAAACAGAATGAAATATGTGACTTTTTTTCTCTCTAAGCCAAATTTTATTTGGCCTTGGAATTGAGATAAACTGTTATTTATTTATTTATTTATTTATTTATTTATTTTAAGAGAGGGAGAGAGGGAGTGAGGGGCAGAGGAAGAGAGAGAGAATCTTAAGCAGGTTCCATGCCCAACACAGAGTTGGACATGGGGCTGGATCCCACAACCCTGAGATCATGACCTTAGCCAAAATCAAGGGTTAGTTGCTTAACTGACTGAGTCACCCAGGCACCCCAATATTTGAGGTGTTTTATTTTAAAGAGGTATATGATTAGATGCTGAAATATGGTAATAGTTGTTGTAATTTATTGCATGTTTACTGTGTGTCAGCTAATCATTATGAGCATTTTCTTTACCATATCTCATTTATTTTAATAGACTTTGTAAGGAAGGCATTCTAACTATTGACTTTTTACAATATGCTGAAAGTGAATTCATTTATGTAAATTATCCAGAATTACATGGTTATTAAGTATAGAACTGGGATCCAGACCCAGATATGTTTTACACACAGTCCTGTCCACCTTGCACAATTGATGATAAGTCCTTTCAGAATTAACTAAATAAAAGAAGATCAAAGTGGGAAGGAGTTGTCAACAGACACAGCCTAGTCCTGAAGGATAGGTAGCATTTGAATAATTGGAGAGGATTGGAAGGAGATTTCAGTGCTTCTGGATACCAATGACCTCTAGAGACCATTGAGGAGAATATGCAGACTGAAGGGGAGAGCATTTTAGTAATTGTTGGGAGATATGGTTGGAAATATTGATCAGAGATACATATATCTGAAGTTGATAGAGTCTCTGCCAGAGCGTGGTGGTTAAGATTCCTGGTGTGGATTCCAGTTCCAGCTGTATCATCAGTATACTAGCCCTAAGAACTTCAGCAAGTTACTGGACTTTTCTAGAAGTATTTTTTTTTATTGTAAAATGAGGTAAAAAAATACTATCTTGCCCATTGGATATTTGGAGAAGTAAATGAAACAATATATATGAAATATTTGGAACAAGGCTTTGTCCTTTGCAATAACTAAATATATATTATCTATTATTTTGACTAAGAGGTGAATTTGACAACTGTGTGACACAGTGATTTTAGAAAAGGAAATAAAGTATAGTAATTTTTTAGTAATAAGGATGAGAATAACTATAGAAAGAATATAGATAAGGGAAAAGTCAGCAATGATTTTGACATTTCTCTTCTGAGAAACTGGCAGAATGGTAATGCATGGAAAAAAATGCGAAAAAAAATTTTGGCTGGTCAGCTTTTTTTTTTTAACTGTTTAACAACATTTAATTTTTCTTGGAAAATATCTCTTGCAAAAGACGAAAGGAATGTCCTTGAACTCATGATTTTCTGGCTCACACAGCAAGTCCTGGATTCTGCTTACAGGGATATGGCATTGTCCCATTCTAGCCTTGGTACCTGAATGCGTGGTTCGATGGACTTTTACAGGAAGAGATACATTTATAATTTCTTTAAAAATGGGAAAGTGTTATATGGAAATTCATCTACCAGTGGGAAAATGTGTAGAATAATTGCTTAATTCTGCATTGTTTGTGCTAGATATTTGACACAGTGACATAATATTTTGATTATTATAGTCTATTTTGTACAATACTATAATGTTTGTTGCTGCCATCTTTACTTTCAAAAGATATACCATTTTTTGAAATTATGAGATAAAGAAAAAATCACATCATAGTGGAATTTATCACTGTATTTGTATGATCTTTGGTTTAATTCTACCTTATATGTCTTATTACACACTGAAAGTCAAGTAGAAATAGTCATATTAGTAGATATTAGTTTAAATATAAAGATATCTTAAAATGGATTTAGAGACATCAATATTTGCCTTAGATTTTAGATTTTCTTTATTAAGGTTTATTTTGAGGGATCACAAACATCCAGGAATTTTAGAAAACCACAGTTCAGCTAAGTATAACATGTAAATCAGCATTTAATATTGAATACATTAAGATGTAAATCTGCTTAACATTGAAATAAATCCGTGGCTATACTTTAATGAAATGACCCTGGATTTATAGCTAGGTTACTTGACTTATCTTCCTGGTTAGTGAGTTAGTGATGTAGTGAGAATGGCTTGTCCAATAGATTTTCCTAAGATGTTAGACTGTTGTGAGTAGATGCACTGGCAAGGAGTGTGTCCTCTGTCTTCCTCTGGCTTGTGTTTAATCCCTGATGTTCCACGTGGTTATTCCTAGATGAAACAGAGCTGGCTGTAACCAAAGAGACTTTTCTAAGAGAATCTTGCATCAAGTTTTAACCAAGTACCATCTCCCTTCTGAAGAAATAGGTACCTCTCCTGATATGTTAACCTCCTTTCTTTTCTAAAGATAATAGTAGCCTCGTCTTCAACAATATTTACAGGTGATAGAATACCCACTTGGGTTTATAGATGATGTACTGAATATAGAACACAGGTAATCATTGCTAACAAGGCAAATTTGCCTTAATATTTCTTCAGCTAATTATACTTAAAATGAAACATTGCTCCTAGAGTTTTATGAGGAATGTAGGTGGGTTATGAATCTTTTAATGTGGCTAAATGTAATTATCCAAATGTAGTTAACCAATTGCATTCTCTATGCTATTCAGGTTTTACGAGCTAAAAAAAGACATAGAATGCTGTGCTCAGATCTGAATTGCTTTTATTCATGTTGCATTTCATTATCTAGAGCATTATCTAATGAGTCTTATTGGCTTCTGAGACTAAGCACTCTAAATTTGGAAAACCATTTTTTAAATCTCTATTCCTGTTTCATTTCTTTTAACATCTCACTACTTCTTTTATTGCTCCTTTACCTTTTTCTTTGCCCTTTAATATCTGGAAGATGAACCAAAGACATAATTCTTTTACACAAATGCTAGGACTTTGTAAACTGCTAACCTTCACTGGGTTAAACACTTACTGATGCTGTTGCTGCTTACAGAGAGAGATCAAAACACACCCTGGGAAATTAACAGCTCCAAGCTTTCCTCAGCTTCGTGCTTCCTATTCAAAGATGAAACCGTAACATCAGGAAGTTAACCTTAAAAAAAATCCAAGACTAGGGGAGTAAGAGTGAGGCCTTTGTGTCAAATACTTGTGACCTGAGAGAGTGAGATGAGATGAGATGAGATGAGAAAATGATGAGATGAGAAAGCTGAGAGAATTTGTTTTGTGGTTAAGAAAAATTCAGCAAAAACAAACTCTCAGGAGCATGCTGTCCTTTTGATTTGCCCAAGCATTAGTGCAGAGATTCGGCAGATCATCCCTTAAATCATAACACTGAACACAAGCGGAAGAACTATTTCAGCAGAAGAACTATTTCAAACCGCTGAAGAGATATAAGATAACATAGACCTGGAAGAGGTCTAAGCAATCCATGGTCACTTCCAGCTTTTGGAGGACTTAGGTCATCCTGGAAAGAAAATTGTTTATTCTACTTATTTTATTCATTCAAACATTTCCAGATAAAAATGACTTCATTTTCTCTTTAATGATTACAAAGCTGAGAACACTTTGTGGCTTTTAACATGTGTTTTTGGACACGGTTTCATGAAGTCTGTAGCTAAATTAATGTATGCAAGTTTCCCCTTGTGTCTTTGCCTTCGATAGCACATGTTCACTTGCTGAATAAGGAAAGTAGAATGGCATAGAAAGAAGTGATGAAGAAATAAAAGTGTAAATATTTAAGGACTTGAGTCAGATATCATATAGCTGTGCCACAAAAGACAACAACTTATTATTTATTGCATTAATGAAGGCTGGACTTCTTTTTTTTATTAACATATAATGTATTATTTGGCCCAGGGTTCATGTCTGTGAATCATCAGGTTTACACATTTCACAGCACTTACCATAGCACATACCCTCCCCAATGTCCATGACCCAGCCACCCTATCCCTACCTCCCCTATCCCCCAGCCACCCTCAGTTTGTTTTGTGCCATTTGCAACAATGTAGATGGAACTAGAGGGTATTATGCTAAGCGAAATAAGTCAGTCAAAGAAAGGAAATTATCATATGGTCTCTCTGATATGAAGAATTTGAGAAGCAAAGCAAGGGGTCGTAGGAGATGGGGGAGGGAAATGATACAAAATGGGATCCGGAAGGAGAAGGCTGGACTTCTGTCATGCTTTATAAGGCATGGTGTAAAAACTCCTACCATTGGTGATTGTAACCTCTCCATGTGGTGTCACTGAACATCCAGTTGGGAGGTTATGTGAACAACAGGCTCTGAGAAGCTGCTATGAGCCAAATGTCTTTTTTGGGATGCTATCAGTCCTTGACTTTTGCACCATGAAGTACCCTGCTTCATTTTCTATTACTCTGACACCAAGTTCTCTCCATCTTTTTATTGCTTCTTTCTTATTCGTGATCCTAATTGTAGACTTAATTAAGGGTTAAATTTCCCATCCCTTCATTTTCTTCCCTGGCCTTTTCCTCCATTCTCATGGTTTCATCACTTTAACTCTTGGCTGCTCCCTGGAGGTCATATCTCTATTCCAATGTCTTACTGAAGCTAGAGATATTCCCTCCTTCACCTCATATGCAGTAGAGCTAAAGCTAGACTCCTAATTTTTCTCTTATACCAAAATTACCAATTCATATCCTATTAAAAATATTAAATGCAAATTATATGCTAGACACTTCAGGGGGTGCTTTGGACATAAACCTGGAAATTATTATCTATATTTTATAGAGTATAAAATACAAGGCTCATATACTTTGATTAATTTACTCAAATCGACCCATCCAACAGGGAATGTAACTCAACCCAGGACTCTGACACCAAAACCCATCTTTCTTTCTAATATACTATAATGCTTCCCAATCAATGGAACTGTCATTTTTTATTACACTAAATGAAAATATGAAAGTAATTTTTTTAGTTTTTCTTAACTGTTAGTAGTGACCAAATCCTATCTAATCATACATTGGGCCAGTGTTTGCACAAGTATCTCTCTCCCTCCTATGCTCAGAGCTTCTAAAAGCCAACCATGACATATTCATTTTATTCCTTCCTGTAACAAAATTCTTTGTATAGTGGTAGCTGCTCAAAAATTCTTTATTTAATAAGTGATATAATTAATTAATGAACAACAATGTATTTTGAAAATATTCATTGTATTTGTGCTACAATAGTGTTTCTCTTTCATCTCTATTGAGAGCCATGAATGATGTTTTATGTAGCAGATCAGATTTGCACTAAAGGAATATTCAGGTTTAATTTGCTGCAAAGAGAAACAAAAATGGAATGCAATATATACTCGTTTTAGTATAAATCATGAAATTCACCATTGCCCTAGTGTTTTCAGCCCAGAGTTGTTGTACCCATTTCTATGTAGCTTATGGATTAGACTCCAGAGACTCCCCAATGAGTTAAAGCAATATGCCTCCTTGCTTTTCTGACTAATTCGGAGTAGTCCTGGGAAGTCCTTTTACACTTTCAGATGTCTTAATTAGGGTCCAGGCTCAGAAAGTACTCCAAATTTCTCTGAATTGAAAGAGCTGACTGAAATGTTCTATCAGTAAAAATTGCCAAATGTGAGAGCATTATATGACTCTCTACGTAAGTGAGTAGATAACTGTATCATTAGATTTCTTCTGAATCTGTAAGTTCCAATTCCTGCATCACCTGCATGTATTTCCTGCTTCAGACAACACCCAGGGGCTGCTGCCTGATTGAATATACCTCAGGGCTTTTCTATACATAGCAATCCACCGTGCTTGGCAAGATATGTGATGCAGTTTGCAGAGTTTTTCAACCAGGAAAGGCAGTGCAGCCATTTTGGCTGCCTCTGTGAAGTTACTCTGACTCACACAAAATAGTGCACAACCTGAAAATTACCCACTGTGATTCTTTAAGAGACATCTGTTTTTTTGTGATATATGCCATCATCTTGGTACCGAAATGTTCCCATCTGCTATTTATCATAAAATACCTTCAAATGCATCTTTTTATCATTCACTTACTAAAGGATTTAGCATCAAATCTTAGAAGACTTTGGCTATAAACATCATTATTTTAAACAACATATGACAACTTGAAAAATAATGTGCCAACTAGTTGAGCATCAAGGAATTTTAAATGAATGAGACATAGAATAAGTTTCAAAACCTTTACAGAGGGTTAGTGTATATTGACTACAAACTAATCTGCTTGTTTAGTGCATCTTTGCATCTGATAATTGAATCTGGCAAAAAAAGCTCTGTTATGTGCCTCAACTCATTTTCCATTACTGAGCTATTAGTGGTGACCAGTAGTAATTGGGAGGTTTGGTTTCAAAGCGAGTATTCAGAAAAATAGATGAGCGAACACCTCATTCACAATCTATCAGTGATGAAAGATACAATTCTTTATAAGCCTGGTTGGAGATGGTAAATCTTACATACAAAAATCTGGGACCATTTGGGACGATGTGCTATGAGCCCCTGAGCATGGTATAACTTTGGTAATTATTTTCCATTTGGTACCTTGCAGAGTCAAGCTTCATTAAGAGAGGTGAAGCTATGACTATTTGTGGTTTCTCAGGAATGCCAATTTGGACAAATAACATCAAATTGTCTTTCGAGTTCAATGCCTAGCCTTTTATGTAGATTGAATTGAAACACAACATAACTCCTTATTTAGATCTTCCATTCTTTTAATTTCAATTGTAGAATAGATGAGGCTATCAAAGCAGGGTAAAAAAATTATATCCCAAGGCCCTACTTCATGTGATATTACTGTTAAGGGAGGCTCTATTTTAAGAGGGCAACTCTGCATAATATTGAGCTCACAGTCTGTGTTCCTGCATTTTGCAAGTGATAAAATCACAAATGAATGAGTTTAGTGAACCCAAATAAAGCTTATATTCCAAATATTCCAATTATAAGTGCATGGTTCGTTTTTTCATCTTCTTAGAGAAAATTTATTTTAAGCTGGTTGTGTTTCTGTGTGTGTGTGTGTTCTACAATTTGTCTTGTTTGTTCAGCCTTTGTCTTTATTCTCCCTGAGCCTGGTTGCCTTGGTTACCATTACATACATGCTTGAACATGAAGTTCCTCTTTGACATACATTTATTTCTATGGAAACAATGATGTCATTGGCATGGGTAGGTGCTCAGGGAAAGCATAATGAAGTATTCAATATTGTCTTTCTTTTGGTCATGAAGTGATTCATTAAATTACTTTTTTAAATTAGAGAATTGTATTTTTGCTTTCCTTTTGACTTGATCATGAAGGTACATTTTTCCTTGTTTATAGACTTGCTCAAATAAAATGACTTACCTAAAGAATTAAATACACCCTATAGCTATAGCTCCCTCTCTGATATGTGGTGTCATAAAGCTGACCGCAGATACTATTAAAATAAAAGAGTCATTATTTTTACCTTAAAAGCCTCTCAGAGAGTGAGAAATTTATCTCAGTAACATCTCAATTCATCAAAAAATAGTGCAAGGAATTTTATATTCAGATCAAAGCAATAAACAATGTTTAGGTGATGGATTAAGAAAAAAAAAGAGGCCCTACTTGGAGTCATTATTTTAAAAACCTCTAGGTTTAGAAAACACAGGGATATAAGAGGGAAGTGATAGTTATTAAAACGTTTTTCATGACATTAAGTAAATCCACACATAATTGGTATTCTATTTTTTTATGTCTTAAGAGGCTTTTAAAACTTATTTTTTTAAAAGTGTCTATCTTATTCTCTGTTTTACTTCCACCATACTCCAGTCTAATTTTTTTTCTTTACAGATGATGTGGAAACCTGCCTATGATTTTCTCTATACTTGGGGTGCTCACTATGGAAACAGCTACAGAGATGTGTTACAAGACCTTCAATCAGCTTTGGACAGAATGAAAAACCCTGTGACCAAACAGTGGAGAGACTTAACTGGAGCTTTAATACTAATACATTCCTTAGAGTTTTTGAGAGCAACTGCATTCTCGACTTCTGACGAAGTATAAAAATGAAGGGTATGTTCTGGGGAGGAAGGGACAATGGTAGGGGGAAATCGTGTGTGTGTGTGTGTGTGTGTGTGTGTGTGTGTGTGTGTGTGTGAAGAATCTCAGAAAACTATTTCTTATTTTTTTCAAGTTTGAAAAAATATTTTTTCCCTGTGAAAGCACAGCCTAACACAAGATTCAAGGATAGGTTTTATAATCAAACATATATTTTTATATATGTTTCGAATGCAAACATTAAGCTGTTTTGCTGTTGAGAAAGTAAAATAAAGCCCTCTGTCACTTTCAAAGTTATTTTTAATTTCTTTAAGCTAAAACAAATGACTGTTAGCATAATTACATCACACAGATACTCAGATAAACTAGAGGCTCCCAAGGTGAACAGTGGAGTTTTACCAGCAGGCAGGTTGAGAGAGAGGAGGAGCAAACATACTCTGTAGCAGGCACAGGGCTACAAGCTTTCTATATTTGGTCTCTTTTATTTCTCTGTGGAGTTTGCTAACATTCTTCCCATTTTTCATCTGAAGACACTAAGGACTGGAGAGGACACTTAGGTCTATTTGGCAGTGTGAAGTAAGTTTTCTGTCTGCAAAAACCGGTTTTATTTATCTTTCTAAAAAACATAGCATATAGCAAAATAGTGAAAATTAAAAGTGCATATTAAAACTTACAGGGACAAGGTAGGTACTTCATTTTAAGGGAAGCTTGCTGTCTTTTTCCACCATCTTTTGAAAGACTACCAGAAGGAGATATGATTTATCCTCAGAAATCTATTGTCTATATCCATGGACTATAGTTTTCACCATCTTCTTCCAGCATTTTGGGACAGAGCTAATCCTGCCTAACTTGGACTTTTTTTCAGGATCATAGTGCAGAGTAGTTCTTTAACTCTCAGGGACTTTTTTTTTTTTTTAAGATTTTATTTATTTATTTGACACACAGAGAAAGATCACAAGTAGGCAGAGAGGCAGGCAGAGAGAGGGGGAAGCAGGCTCCCTGATGAGCAGAGAGCCTGATGTGGGGCTGTGGGCCTCGATGCCAGGACCCTGAGATCATGACCTGAGCCGAAGGCAGAGGCTTTAACCCACTGAGCCACCCAAGTGCCCCAACTCTCAGGGACTTTTAATAAGAAGAGTTAGCTTTTAGGAGCCTGATTTATCACTGTTGAGTGTAGCAGTCTTAACCACCAAAAACACTGATCTCTGTGAATGCTCATGTAAACACGTGTGTGTGTGTGTGTGTATGTGTGTGTGTTTACCAGAGTGTTTCATAAAGCTTTTGGAAAACAGAGACTACCTAGGAATTTAGGCCAGTACAAATGCTAACTGCTGGTGGAGTTCACAAAAAGATGGTTTGTGGCTTACTCATATATTAAATCCTTTGGCCATATGCCAGCATTGATGTGTTTTGGACAGTCATTCATTTACTGTCACTTAATCAAGAGATGGAATGTGTATACCTACTCTGTGGCAGGCACATAGATGCTTGAGGTTTACAATAGAAGAAACAACATGATCCCTGACTTTAGTACTGCCAAGTGACAGAGAGAGACAACAATTTAAAACATTATACGGTTAAATGTAAAATTGGATCTGTGATAAAAACTGCAAGGGACAGGCTGAGATGCCAAGGGATAGAGATCAGGTGGGCCATCACAGGAATCCGAAGGATCAGTCATGTTTGCCCTGGGAAAGAAATGATGAGCCCAAAGGAGGATCAGGCACTGCTTCTAGCCTGGAAGGGTAGAAGAGGTAGGTCCTCATGCAGAAAAGGGGCTTAGGAGATGCAGGGAGTCAGTAGAACAGGCCTAAAAGGGAGAGAGAATGAAGGAAAGAAAGATACACCCTCAATGGTAATATGATGAGCTGAATAAGGATTTTGTTTGGGGATCCTGAATAAAACATGTCCATTTGGCTAAAAAGTAAAAGCAGAATCTTTTTAGAGCTTTTAATACACCTACCCTGGGGTATTTGTTATGCTGGCAAAGGTAATTTGAATTAGGTTTAAGAACAGTCTTTAAGGTTTTCAATATTTATATTTGATAATAGAGAACATAGCTTGCCCAGGGAGTTATGTACACATTCAAGGACAGAATTTATTTTAGTTGAAAATAAATTCAGAGAGAGGGGGGAAAAACAACAGTGTGTAAGTTCAGGACACAATCATTTTTTGTGGTGATTTTGCTTTCTTTAGAACATTCTTGGAATCTTATTAACATGTCAGCAAACCAGAGAATTTCGGGAAGTGATAGTACGGAATGAATAACTGGGTTTTTCCAGGCTCCAAGATCTGAGAAGACAGAGACCCTGTTAGCTGATTAGGGTAGTAAGATTAAACAAATCACTTCAGGTTTACATCGCATCATGTGTTGTGACTGTGCCTGGAAGTTTAAAAAGAGTTTAAAAAATGAAAAACATGAGGTCCAACTCAAAGATGAAGCAATGGCTTCAATATTAATATATACAAAGATATCTTATAGTCTTGCAACAAAGCCTTCCGGAGGAATTTTAAACCCATGTCCAAACATTCTGTTCTTATAAATATATTCTAATATTTTTATAAATCATTTCTACTTTTCTGAATTTTATATTTTTCTTCCTATAATGGATTTCATAATCAGAAAAGATTAACTCAGTAATCATGAATTGCCTTTAATATTTGGCAGCAAAAGAAGGGACTTAATAAGGCACTTAAATCCCATCCTTGAGATCATTAAAGCATCAAAAACCATTAATCTAAAACTTCTTTAAGCATTTCGGAAGTGGAAATATCATAGATAGTTCTTTCAGTACCTCAGGCTTTTTCTCTAATAATGCATTAGGACGAGATTTTAGTTCAGTGCTCAGCTTGCAGTGTCACAGTTTTTCTACGGAAGCCACAGATCCTCCATTTCCTCTGTTAAAGCCTTACTATGAAGGCCAATTAAGGAGGTGCAGGCGAGAGCAGATGATTAACTAAAGTGGTTACTGTACCAGTAACAGTTACAGCACGCTTTCATGTCCTGTAATGTAGGAAATACCATATAAAGTTTTGACCTTGAGGATGACTTGACTTCTGGAAGCAGCAGCATTTACTACATGAATGAATGGCATTGGTCTAAGAAATGTCACTGCCAGTAAACAGGTTTGAATATGTGACATGAACATACAATAGAAGGAAAAGGAAATACCATAGAGTACATTCAAATTGTACTATGCTGTAATTAGAAGGTTCAGAACTTGAATTTTCATACGATGCTGCTGTCAATTATATTTTCTGTAATTTTTCTTAATGTCTGAGGAATATTTGAGACAATATAAAGAAAAAGGAGAATAATGAAAAATTATGTGGCTAGAGGCTTTTCTAATTAAAATAGATATTTTTTCTTCTCATTCCCACATAATTTCCCCCTCTTCTGTAGGAAGTTGTTTCTCATGTACTGCTGTATAGCTTAGTTAGTGAAGTTCCAAAGATCATATATTAGCATTATGCTAGGTGTAGTTAACGCAAAGGCATTCTTCAGAGTAAAATGATTGTTGAATGTTGGTTTCTTGCATGCATATTTATTAGTCTACAACACAAAGTACAAAGCGACTGTATGCACACAAGAAACCTGAATTTGCACATAGGTAGCATCTGGTGTTTATCTCATATTCAGCCTCAAGATTTCACTAAATGTACAGATTTATGGCTTCTGCATATATTTTTTACATTGACTTTCTCTTTATGTATATCTAGGCTTATGTAATCCAGAAGGTTTTAAACATAACAGTTTTGCAATTCTGAATAATAGTGTCAGTTCATATATGAGGGAGTGAGGATGGAGAATCAGTAGTGGATAAGAATTAGTAATGCTAAAGAAGAGAATCCCAGAGCAAGCCCTGCTGTTGTAGTAGTGGATACAACAAGAATGGCTTCCTCTGCAAAACAGTTGTCTAGGAGTTGAGAGCTGTGGCTTCTAATCTTTGCCCATTACGTCCTAAGAGATATTTGACCTGTTGCCCAGCCTCCCTGGGCTTTGGATTTCCCGTCCATAAAACAAAGGGCTTGAACTAGGTAACCTCAAAAGTTCCCTTGGGTTTAAATGTCAGTGAGGATTTAATGAGTAGGATATTTCATGGGTTTTTGTTTATTTGTTTTGCTATGCAGGAAGAGAATGTGAACTAAGACTAATAATTTGAATACTAATGATCTCCATCAAAATAATGTCCCTTCTGTGTGAGGCAAAGTATACATAGCACATACACACAGACACTCTAAGCACTTTACAGCACTACACACGATTACTCACATAACCTAGTGAAAATGCTTTTGCAATGTGTACTGTTTTGAACAGCTGCAAACTGCCCAACTCTTCCAACAGACTAGACAATGGTGTATGAGGGTTCCTTAGAAGGGCAGCAGCAGCCTTAGGAGCAGTGACCTGAAGCACACTGCCAGACACACTCCAGTCTCCCTGCAAGGCCTTAGATCAGGCAACCTCTCCTGCAGGGAGTCTCCAACTTCAGAAGCACCAAAATCTCGTGGAGGGCTGGCTGGGACACAGATTGCTGGGTCCTACCCCCAAATTCCTGATTTATCAGGTCTGTGGTGGTACCCAATAACCTGCATTTCTGGTAAGTTCCCATGTGATGCAGATGCTGCTGGTCCAGGGACCCCACTTTGAGAACCACTGATTTACAGTTTCCTTCCTTTCTCTACAAATGAAAAAAAACTGTTAAGCCAGAAAAACTTGCTTTTAGATAAACAAATTTTTGTGTCATTCCATCAGAGAAATTGTTTTTAAATTATAAAAAAAACTAAAAAATCACATTATATGATAGCTACATTTATTTATATAAAATGAACTTTTCACAGTGAATTAATACAAACCTTATTATTTAAAAATGATAAGTTTGATTGGAAAGCTAATTGAACTAATTAAGAACTCTGCATCTTGTTTGAAAGGTAACTTTTGAATGAAAATAGGTTAATAATTTGAGATTAGTAATTAATAATCTCAATGTGTTAAGATGATTTTGCAAAATATATGTAATGATGCACTTGTTTCTTTTGAGAAAGCTTTTTTTTTTACTGGCCCATCACTTGTTAAACTTCTTGTTCAGTTAATTTCCCTTACTGGGAAAAAGTGTTTTCAACTAATGTGATCAATACAACCATCTATATGTCTCACGTTTGTTGTAGAATTAGAGTATGATTATAGGCACTTGTTAAATAAGGTAGCCAGATGTTCTCTTTCCAATGAGCAGTTCCACATTTAAAGGGAAGGAGACTTGGAGAAGGGTGATGAGCTGGCCAAGTTCACTTAAACGTATTATATCTCATCCTCTGCCATCATTTCCTTTTTAAATTGTTCTTCTTTGAGTAACTAGGAGAACCTATGATTTTTTGTTTGTTTGTAGAGATATTTGAGACTGTCCTTTTGTGCCTGGAAGCAGATTTTTAAATGTTCCTCATATTTAAGTCTACATTTGAACCCTTGGAATGTACTGGGACATTTAGCAAATCCATTTAAGTATTTTTAGTACTTAAAAATCAAAACTTAGTCATGATGAAGTTACTAGTTTTACTTAAACTGGTTCTGCCAAGCTCAGTCTTTTAAACAGACTTTGGGACTAACAAATTTGGTGTAATGTTGATCTTACACATATTAGGTTAAACGGCATAATAGAATTAGCTAAGAAACTCTTCTTAGAAAAATTCATTTTGTGGGGGGAGAATACACTCTTTTACTCCCAGGAAATATGTACTCAGTGCTCACCCAAGCACCTTACATCACAGTGGAAAGAAAGGAAAGTGAGGGGTAGATTTAGAAGAGTTCGATTATGGTCTAAGAAAAGGAGACTATTCAGGGAAATAGAAACTTTGTCTTCCTCTCTTTGTGCTAGTTTTTTTTAAAAAAAAAATGTAAAGTATCTCCGTTCTCTCTCCTTATCTGATCAATAATAAGTTACAAATTAACTGCTGCTTGGTTTTCTCCAAGATAGATTTCACACTGCTTCAGATTGCTCTTTAAAACAACTAAGAAAGTTCAGCTAAAGCAAACACAGCAGCCCATTGTTAAGATTGTCACTTCGCAGTCTATCAGGAGCTGGTGTCAGAAAACCCATTTCAAACTGCCTTAAGCACAAAGAATTTATTGTCCCCATATCTGAAAACTCTAGGGTAGTTTCAGGCATTACTGGATTCAGGGCTTGAAGGATGTGATCAAATTGCTTCTTTCTCCCGCCTCTCTGCCTTTGATTACATTGGTTTCATCCGTGGGCTCCATGAAAGCAGCCTAGCCGCTCTGGGCTGTCCTCTCAGGATTCAAGTTGGCTGCAGAACCTCCAGCCAAACATTAAACATGTTCCAGATTCAGGCTGTTTTAGCTTTGTCATGTGTCAGCTTGGCTAAACCAAACTATGTTTCCCAGAGTTCTCCTCACTAGATATTTCTGGTTGAGGTTGGCCTGAAGTGAAATCTGTGGACTATCTGGAAGGTCACAGTAGACCACACGGTGATTCTTAGAAGGGGGTTTGGTTCAGGCCCCCCTGCATGCCCTGACTCTCAGTTTGTTGGTGGGTGAGGTGTGGGTGGGCGGGCAGCTGCCTGGCCTGTAGCTTCGGTTTCCCTCAGTTCTCTTTCTTTTTTCCCCTCCGCCAAATCCTGGCCAGGTGTGCATGCCACTCAAGAGCCAGAGCACCACTTATATGGGTTACGTTCAGCAGCGAGGTTGCAGATTTGGAGTCAGGGAGAAACCAGCATAGGTGCCAGTGAACAACAAAGAGATTCCAGCTGTATCTGCTGTATCCCATGCCCATGTCCATCTTTTCTTTCTTCCGGCCCGACCTATGATTTCAGGCTCAGCACCGAGACAGAATAAAAGAGCCAGCCAAGACTGCGACCAGCTCTCACAAATGTGGAAGGTCAGATCACCATAATAAATCCTCAGTATCCATCATTGATGATGGTTCTGCTTTTCTGAGCAAACACTGATTAATAAGGGGGACAAGAGAGTCTTTCCGGATAACCTCCCAAGAATGGTCCCTCTGGTTGGGCCAATTTAGAGAAGGTGCTCATCCCTCAGCCAATCACGGAGAGCTGTAATCAGTGGCCATCTGATTGGCTAGAACTAGTCGCAGGCTCCGTCTTTGACAATACAGCCAGAGTGCTGGGTTTGGGAGTCACTGATCACCAGGTGAAATCGAAATGTTTTTGGAAATGGAAGGAGACGAATATTGGGGAGGCCAACAGCAATTTTCCACCAAAAAGGTGAGGTGAAATTAACCTATGCACTGTTTCACGTAACAGGAAAACTTTCTGACGTAACAGGAAAAATTACATGTGTAATTCAAGAAGCTAGTCATTTGAGTCCTTCTTACGAGACTGGGTAATGGGCCTGCTTCTATAAACTTCTGCACTAAATCAAAGGCTAGGCAAATGGAATTTCACCTGCAATATCTATCCTCTGCATACCACTTTCTAAATTGCTGATGACATGACAGAGCTGTCTAAAACTCCATTAAGACTACGGCTTCACCGGACCCAGGAGGTCCAGGGGCAAGTCTTCTATTATTCCTAAATCCTCACTCTCAACGTAGGACCCATCACCTAATAAAATCACCTCACTTGCTGCCAGAAAGAAGCTGACTGGAAGAGAGAGATAGAGGAGTTCCCAGAATGACTAACTAATAGAACTGTAAAGTTAGGATGGAGTGGCATCACCTACCAGTGAAAAACAGCACGGCAAAATCTTTTGAATATTCTGAATGCAATTATGAAAGCAAGCCCAAGGTCAGTGGTATTTCTATCATTCTCAGCCATCTGACTTTTCACTGGAGACTTTTATCTCCTCTTTTGAATCAATAGTAACTTCTAAATGCTGCCCCAGGGGAAAGTAGAACAGCAATATGAACAAGGTGAATTAGATTATTCCAAGACATCAGTGAAAAATAGGGCCAGATGAAAGAAATACGCTGACAAAGGTGGTGTGTTTGTTTGTTCTACGTACCTACCAGCTTTTTAAAATATAATTCACGTGATCATACAATTCACACTGTCCATTTTTAGGAACCCATAAGCATTTTCTTTCTTGATATATTGTTTCTGTTTAAAATGTGTTCAGTTATATTCACAGTTTGCTCTGTGTGGAGAAATTCTCTTCAGGAGGGTATGTCATATTTTTCTGTTTTTCAGGGTAGAGTGGAATACTGTGGGTTGTGGCAAAGAGATGAGCAGTCAAGGTGGTTTATGAGACTAGGAGAGAGGACTTGATGTTACATTTCTAAAGCCATTTTTGAGAGGTTTCACGGATAGTCTGGAAGAAAAAAATCTAAAACCTTCCTTTCACATTCTTAGAGAACCTTTGTATTTCTTTCCGTTTTCATTGCTGAGATTACTGTGTACTTAAGGATGAATCCAAGTTTCCATGTGAGAGCTGCAAATGCGCTGCAGGTAATTAATCCAACCACGCTAGGTTCCTGCCTCCAGAAAGGTTCTAAATCTATCTTTAATGAGAGCTCTATTTTAACCACTTGGTATATTCTGTGCTTATCTACTAGAAAACTGTATGAATTTGCTAGCACCACCATAACAAAGTACCACCGACTAGGTGGCTTAAACAACAGAAATTTGTTTTCTCAAAATTCTGGAGGCTAGATCAAAGTTTTGGCAGCATTGGTTTCTTCTAGCACCATGGTGGAAAGATCTGTTCCAGGCTTCTGTCCTGGCTTAGAGATGGTTATCTTCTTCTTATGTCTTCACAGGATTTTACCCTGGTGCATTTGTCTGTGTCTCAATCTCTTAAGGATGCAAATCATATTAGATTAAGGCCCACCCTGGTGACCTGATTTTAATTTAATTACCTCTGAAAGACCTTATCACCAAATACAGTCACACTGCTAGGTACTGAGGGTTGGGACTTCAACATATGAATTAGGGGGCACAGTTAGCTCATAACAAAAATGATTTGGTCAATTTCTGTTTTTTATTTACTAAAATCAACTGCTTTGTTCAAATGCATTTTTTCTTTAAATAGTTTTTTAATTTAATTTTTATTTTAATTCCAGTATAGGTAACATACAGTGTGATATTAGTTTCAGGTGTACAATATAGTG
The DNA here is from genome assembly GCA_028533885.1 of Nasua narica. Taxonomy (NCBI): domain Eukaryota; kingdom Metazoa; phylum Chordata; class Mammalia; order Carnivora; family Procyonidae; genus Nasua; species Nasua narica. The sequence continues at coordinate 43,648,329 of CM052806.1, read as the reverse complement.
ATTTGACTATTTTATACATTACTCAGTACACATCATAATTAAGTGTACCTGATTAAGTATACATAGGATAATCTTAATCCCCTTCACCTATTTCACCCATTCCCCCATGTGCCTCCCCTCTGGTAACCATCAAGTTGTCCTCTAGAGTTAAGAGTCTCTTTCTTGATTTGTCTCTTTTTTTCCTTTGTTCATCTGTTTGGTTTCTCAAATTCCACAGATGAGTGAAATTATATGGTATTTGTCTTTCTCTGACTGACTTATTTTGCTTGACATTATTCTTTCTAGTTCCATCTATGTTATTGCAAATACCAAGATTTCATTCTTTTTATGCCTGAATAATATTGGAGTATATATCACGTGGGATATATATATCGCATTTTCTTTTTCCATTCATTTGTTGTTGAACACTTGGTTTGATTCCATAATTTGGCTTTATCATAAATAATGCTTCTACAAACCTATGGGTGCATATATCCTCTTGATTTACTGGTTCTTTGTTCTTCGAGTAAATATCTAGGAGTACAATTACTAGATTGTAGGGTAGGTCTATTTTTAATTTTTTCAGTATCTCCATACTGTTTACCAGAGTGGCTGCACCAGTTTTCATTACCACCAGCAGTGTAAGAGAATTCCTTTTTCTCCACTTCCTCACCAACATTTGTTGTTTCTTGTGTTTTTTATTTTAACCATCTGACAGATGTGATGTAATATTTCATTGTAGTTTGGATTTGTATTTCCCTGATGATGAGTGATGTTGAGTGTTTTTTCATGTCTGTTGGCCATCTGGATGTCTTCTTTGGAGAAATGTCTGCTTATGTCTTCTGCCCTTTCTTAATTAGATTATTTGTTTTTTGGGTGTCCAGTTTTATAAGTTCTTTACATATTTTGGATACTACTTCTTAGCAGATATGTCACTTGCAGTCAGTAGGTTGCCTTTTAGTTTTGTTGATTGTTTCCTTCACTGTGCAGAAGTTTTTATTTTGATGTAGTCCCAAAAGTTGATTTTTGCTTATATTCCTCTTACTTTAGCAGATATATCTAGAAAGATTTTGGTATGGCCAACGTCAGAGAAATTACTGCCTGTGTTCTCATCTAGGATTTTTATGGTTTCAGGTTCACATTCAGGTCTTTAATCCATTTTGAGGGTTTTTTTTTTTTTTTGTATCATGTGAGAAAGTGGTCCAGTTTCATTCTTTTGCATGTAGCTGTCCAGTTTTCCTAACACCATTTATTGAAGAGACTGTCTTTTCCCCATTGCATATTCTTACCTCTTTTGTTGAAGATTTACTGACCATATAATCTTGGGATTGTTTCTGGGCTTTCTATCCTTTTCCGTTGATCTAATGTCTATACTGTTTTGATTATTACAGCTTTGTAACATAACTTGAAGTCTGGAATTATGATACGTCCAGTTTTGTTTTTCTTTTTCAAGATATTTTGGCTATTTGGGGTCTTTTACTGTTCTGTACAAGTTTTAGGATCATTTGTTCTAGTTCTGTGAAATATGGTGTTGGTATTTTGATAGGGATTGAATTAAATGTGTGAATTACTTTGGATAGTATGGACATTTTGACAATATTTATTCTTCCAATCTATGACCATGGATTATCTTTCCATTTGTTCGTGTTATTTTCTTCATCAGTATTTTATAGATTTCAGAGTACAAGTCTTTCACCTCTTTGGTTAAATTTATTCCTAGGCATTTTATTATTTTTGGTGAAATTTTAAATAGGATTGTTTTCTTAATTTCTCTTTCTTTTGCCTCATTATTAGTGTATAGAAGTGCAATGGATTTCTCTACATTGATTTTTATATCCCGTGGCTTTACTGTATTCATTTATCAGTTTTAATAGTTTTTTGGTGGAATCTTCATGGTTTTCTATATATAGTATCATGTCATCAGCAAATAGTGCACTTTACTTCTTCCTTTCCAGTTTGGATGCCTTTTATTCCTTTTTCTTCTCTGATTTCTGCAAATAGTACTTCTAGTACTATATTGAATAAAAGTGGTGAGAGTAGACATCCTTATGTTGTTCTTGTCCTTAAGGGAAACATTCTCAGCTTTTCCCCATTGAGCATAATTCACATGGGTTTTTCATATAAGGACTTTATTATGTTGAGGTATGTTCCCTCTAAACCTAATTTGTTGAGGGTTTTTTCATGAATTCTTTTTGTACTTTGTCAACTGCTTTTTCTGAATCTATTAAAATGATTATATGTTTTTTCCCTCATTGATTGGATATATCACATTGACTGATTTGCAAATATTGAACCACCCTGCATCCCAGGAATAAATCCCCTCTGATCATGGTTAATGATTTTTTTTAATGTATTGTTGGATTCAGAGTGCTAATATTATGTTGAGGATTTTTGCATCTATGTTCATCAGAGATATTGTGGTTCTCTTTTCTTGTAGTGTATTTTGTTTTGGTATCAGGGTAATGCTGGTCTCATAGAATTAATTTGGATGTTTTCTTTCTTCTATTTTTTGGAATACTTTGAGAAGAATAGGTATTAATCAATCAATGCATTCATTCATTCATTCACTTCTTCTTTAAATGTTTGATAGAATTGGCCTTGAAGCCATGTGATCCTGGACTTTTGCTTGATGGGAGTTTTTGATTACTGATTCAATTTCATTGCTGGTAACCAGCCTGTTTAATCTTCTATTTCTTCCTGATTAAATTTTGGGAGGTTATGTTTCTAGTAACATCTAGGTTTTCCTAGGTTGTCTAGTAACTTCTAGGTTATCCAGTTTGTTGGCATATAATTTTTCATAATATTCTCTTATAATCCATTGTATTTCTGTGGTGTCAGTTGTTATTTCTTCTCTTTTACTTCTGATTTTGTTTGAGTCCTCTCTCTCTCTCTGTTTTTTAATAAGTGTGGCTATCAATTTTGTTGATCTTTTCAAAGAACAAGCTCCTGCTTTCACTAATCTGTTCTATTGTTTTTTTAATTTCTGTGTCACTTATTTGTGCTCTAATCTTTATTATTTCCTTTCTAATACTGGTTTCAGATTTTGTCTGTTCTTCTTTTTCTGGCTCCTTTTTTGTAAGGTTAAGTTGTTCATTTGAGATTTTTCTTGCTTCTCAAGGGCCTGTATTGCTATAAACTTCCCTCTTAGAACAGCTTTTACTGCATCCCCCCAATTTGGGGTTATTGTGTTGTCATTTTCATTTGTCTCCATGTATTTTTTTTATTTCGTCGTTGATTGTTTGGTTTACCCATTCATGGTTTAGTAGCATGTTATTTAATCTCCATGTATTTGTGCTCTTTCCAGATTTTTTTCTTGTGGTTGATCTGTAGTTTTGTAGCATTGTGGTCAGAAAAGATACATGGAATGACTTTGATCTTTTTGAGTTTGTTGAAACTTGTTTTGTGGACTAATATGTGATCTATTCTGGAGAATGTCACATGTGCACTTGAGAAGAATATGTATTATGCCGTTTTTGGATTGAACATTCTGAATATATCTCTTAAATCCATCTAGTCCGATTTGTCATTCAAAGCTGTTATTTCCTTGTTGTTTTTCTGTTTGGATGATCTGTCCATTTAGGTAAGTGGGGTGTTAAAGTCTCCTACTATTATTTTACTACTGTTGATTATTTCCTTTATATTTGTTGTTAACCGATTTAAGTATTTGGATGCTCCCATGTTGAGTATATATGTATTTACAATTGTTAGATCCTCTTGTTGGATTGACCCCTTAAATGATGATATAGTGTCCTTCTTTGTTTCTTGTAACAATCTTTGCTTAAAGTCTATTTTGTCCAGTGTAAGTATTGTTACTATAGCTTTCTTTTCACATCCATTTGCATGATAAATTGCTTCTCTTTCCCTTCACTTTCAATCTGCACGTGTTATTAGTTTTGAAATGAGCCTCTTTTGGGCAGTATACAGATGGGTGTTTGTTTGTTTGTTTGTTTGTTTGTTTTTTATCCATTCTGTTACCATAAGTCTTTTAATTGGGGCATTTAGTCCATTTACGTTCAAAGTAATTATGTATATATCCATTCTGTTACCCTAAGTCTTTTAATTTGGAGCATTTAGTCCATTTACATTCAAAGTAACTATGTATTTTTGACATTTTTGTTACTTGTTTTAAGTTGTTTTGTAGTTTTTCTCCATTCCTTTCTTCTCTTGCTGTCTTCTCTCATGACTAGTTAGCTTTCTTTAGTGATATACTTGGATTCTTTCTCTTTATTTTTTGCATATCTATTACTGGTTTTTGATTTGTGGTTACCATTCAGTTTGTGTATAACATCTTCTGCATATAGCAGTCTATATTAAGTTGATGGTAGTCACTTGTGTTTGAATCTATTCTTTACTCCTTTCCTCCTCACATTTTAGGTATACGGTGTCATACTTCACATCCATTTATTTTGACTGATTTTTACACATATACTTATTTTTACTGCTTTTGTGCTTCCTACTTTCCTCAATATTGCTTATGGTCTTTTCGTTGTACTAACAGAGTTTCCTTTAACATTTCTTGTAAGGCTGGTTTAGTGGTCATGAATTTCTTTAACTTGTTTGGGGAACTTTTACCTCTCCTTCTATACTGAATTATAGTCTTGCTGGATAGAGTATTCTTGCCTACAGATATTATCCTTTCAGCACTTTGAATATATCACTGCCACTTCAAAGGTCTTCTGGCCTTTGAAGTTTCTTCTGGAAAATAAGCAGATAGCCTTATGGGGTTTCCCTTGTATGTAACTGCTTTAAAAATTCTCTTTATTACTGCTTTTTGTCATCTTAATTACTGTGTGTCTTGGTGTGCATGTTCTTGGGTTGATATTGGGGGATCTCTGTGCCTCCTGGACCTGGATTTCTCTTTCCTTTCCTAGATTTGAGAAGTTTTCAGCTGTTATTTCTTGAAATATATTTTCTGCCTCTTTTATTTTTCTTCTCCTTCTGGGATCCCTTTATTGGTGAATGTTATACTGGTGTTGCTGAGTTCCCCAGGTGTATTTTCATTTTGCCTAATTTTTTCTCTCACCTACTCAGCTTGATTACTTTCCATTACTCGGTCCTCCAGGTCACTGATTTGTTCTTCTACTGTGTCTAGTCTTCTATATATTCCATCTAGTGTATTTTTAATTTCATTTATTGTGTTCGTCATCTCTAATTGGTTCTTTCTTATCTCATTATTAAGTGTCTCATTGATGTCCTCATTCTTTTCTCAAGTCCAGTGAGTATCTTTATGATCATACTTTAAATTCTCTCTATCAGACATATTATTTATCTCCATTTTTCTCAGGTCTTTTGCTGTGATTTTGTTTGCTCTTCTTTCATTTGTGACACATTTCTGATTCCTCATTTTGTCTAATTCTCTATGTCTGTTTCTGTGTGTTAGGGAAGACAGCTATGTCTCCTGCTCTTGAAAGTAATGGCCTTATGTGAAAGAAGTCCTGTAGTGCTGTGCCATGCAGTGTCCCCATTCACCAGAACCTGGTGTTTGAAGGGTGTCTCCTATGTGTGTTGCATGCATTCTGCTGTTATGGCTGAGCCGCTTTTTCCTTGAATCCAGTCATCTGCAATGGCTATTTTTGCCTGTTGTGGGCAATGTTTGGTCCCTGTAGTGTTAATGGGCTAGTCTGGGGAGTTCTTAGGCTTGAATTGAGTCAGACCAGGTTTTGCCAGAGATGCAGTAGCACCAAACTGCAAGGTTCTTTCCCTGTATTTACCCTGAGAAGCTTTTGTTGGTGGGTTAGGCTACAGTCAGACTAGTTTTCTACCTCCAGTTCACTCCTGGGGCTTCCATCTGACTTGTGCATGTGGTTATCTTTCCCTCTGTCTGTGGAGGTATCTCTTTGGAGTGGTGCTGCCCACTGTATGGGGCTGATTGCATACTGCCAGTCCTGTGATATCTGGCTTGGTCAAGAACATATTGTAGAGAACAGATCCACTGAAGCACAGAAGGGGAGATGAGGGGTGTACAGCCTGATAGCAGCACTAGCAAGCTTTATGTGCCCCAGGTCCTCTGTGTGAGGGGCCCTGCAGCACTGACACTAGGACAGACTGTCCAGAGGGGTAGGATTAGCAGAAGCACAGCTTGGGAAAGGGGTATGGGGTGGCAGTGCTAGCAGGTTAGGTGACAAGTCCAGCAGGTGGTCATGAGCTTATGCTAGTGGAGTATAGTGGGGAGGGAAATGGTACCTGTTAGTTCCTTTGTTCCTGGGGGAGTTCCCCAGAAATTTCTGTCCCTCCAGGTAAGCTCCGAAATTAATAAGTAACTCTCCTTCCCATATATCCCAGGTGCCTTTCAAACTGCTACATCTATGCTGTATCTTCACAGACTGTTTGTTGTGCTCTCTTTTTAAGGGTGGGGACTGTTTTCTCTCACCCTCCCACTCTCCTCAAGCTGAGCCTGCTGATTTTTTTTTAATTCCAAGTTTTAAGTTCTGCTAGTTGTAACAACTCATAAAATTCAGCCTCTCTGGTTTTCAAAGCCAGATGTTATGGGGGTTTGTCCTCCTCAGAGGGGCTCCCTGGTATAGGCGTCTGTTTCTTTCCCTTCTCGTTGTCCCTAGTATTCCTTCCTCCTGTGGATAGTCCCAGAAGTTCAGTTCCCCACCACGTCTCTGCCCTTCCTGCCCTCTTCCACGTGATGTTTCTCTACATTTAGTTGTGAAAATTATTCTGCCTGTATTTGAATCATTTTCTAGGTTATTTACACTGATATGAGTAATATCTTGTTGTGTGTGTGAGACAGGGTGAGCCTAGGGTCCTCCTACTCTTCCATTTTCCCCCAGAACCTTCTCAAATGAATTTTAAACAATCCTGTAAATAGCTTTTTAAAAATCACACTTTCTTATTTCTCAATCACAGACAAATCACAGATTTTGAGAAATTATTGGTACTCCAGAGCCACAGAATGAACAGAATTGTAAAGATATGGCAGACTCTTGACCAAAACAAATCAAAACAAAACAAAATGGTGGAAAGGTGGAACTCTTTCGCTGCATTGTCGTTTTACCTCAGGCAGTATATAGTGTCTAACTCTGCTTATTAGAACTAATAAAAAATATTGGTCTAGATAATACATACTTGTAGAGAATTTCCCTTGGGTTTTCTTTGTTGTCACTAAAGGTTCTGAGTGCTTCAGATAAAGTATGTTCTTTTGGCAGGTGGGGAATATGAAAACAGTCTATGAACAGACTGAGTATCATGAGTGGGGACTGTGTTATAAATCTGGATTCCTTTATTTATTTGTTTATTTTTTTATGTGAACATGGAGATGCCTGGGAAGGCAAATGTCTCTTATTGCGCAAACAGAAATAATAGAAGGCTTAGTTCACCCAGAAAGCACTCACACTGAGCAAATCTGGGAAATTTGTCTTGAAAAGTGTAGTGGGTGGGGAAGAAAGACAGGATACGCTGGGCTCCTGAGGGGGCCAAATACATCATTCTGAATAGGGACTTAAGAGGAAGCAGAAAAATCTCCAACTGGGAAATTGGAGAGAGAAGGGTAAAAAAGTTTTCCCTAATTATTGTTGTTGTTTTTTTTTTAAGTCCTTCCAGTACCGTTAGGGTAAACAACCTTCTCTCCTTGCCAAGGACAGAGGGGTTTCCTGAGAGTTGGGATTTTCGTTGTTGAAACCAGGAAAGTCCCAGGCCAACTGAGACAGTTGGTCACCCCAGGTGCAAAACATTGGAAGTCACTGATAAAAAATATAAGTGGCAGCTGGGAAGGATAACATTTTCAAATCGTTGTCTGGCATTTTGTACCATAATTCAACTAATTAGAGTAGTTAAACCCATGTTAACGAAGGGACGTGGGCTATTTTTATAGGTGAAGAGAGTCATGAGAAGTAACAAGAAGGTGTCCCTGACTTGGAGACCAGCTGTTTTGTGAAAAAGACAAAACTTGAAGTAAATACAAGCTTGAAAAGGTGATAGGGAGAGATATGGAGAGCAAATCTTGTTTATTAAAATTTTGACTGAGGACCAGGCCTGATAAACCTCATGCCATGCTGATGTGAAGAATCTTTGTAAGTATATTTATCCGTAGGTTTATTGCCCGGTTGCCAAGTTTACTGACTATAAAACCCTGAATTATTAACTTAATCCAGTCAAAAGAATATGCAGTAGTCAAACCAGTTGTGACTTTACTGGCAGGTTTATGGAAAGAGTATTTGCTAAAGTGGTTATTCCAACTTACGAAGACCAGTGTTAGGTGTGTTCATCTGTACGTTACATTTAAAACATAGAGAAGATGTGAAAAGCTTTTAAATGTCTAAATGCAATTTTTGCAGAGTCTTTGGAAATCTTTCTCAGGGCTACCTAGAACATGACAGCGACTTAACATGGAAGCATGGATGCAGTTATCAACCAAACTGTCAATTAGCATTTAATGATCACCGATTTGTGCCAAGTCTGGCATCATATGCATGAACAATGATCCAAATAATTTTAAATGGGAATTCATTAATTATGGGATCCTAGTCATTGCCTATCTCCTCTAATTTTTTATCTTTTCTTCCTCTTCCTTTTCACCTTCCCTCTTCTCCTCTTTCCCTCTTCTTCTTTTTTCTCATTGGCAAAATGAATGGAAGTAAGCCTATTATTCTTTTTTTTTATTCTTAATGCACGAAGTAACTACTGAGAAAACAATATTCATCGTTCGTCTACCATGTCTAAAGCACTACACACAGCACGAGACATAAATAAAGTCTTTCTATTATTACATCATCTTCTATCTAGTGGCAGTGCTAAGCATGTAAACAAATAATTATAAACATGGCAGAAAAAATAATTGGTCATTGGTTGAATTCACATGTAGAAAGTCCTTGAATGAATCTTTATTATCTTAAATGACTTACAGAATATACTAAACACAGAAAGTAGGGGGATCTGTTGTCATCGGTACTGCAGTTCAGTCCTGTTGCTTCCCCTGTAGTTTTGTGGCAAACAGTAGACATGCTTGTGTTAACCATAAGTTGTAATTTTGTATATTTACGTTTAACTAGATTCAGAGCTTATTTGACAGTTAATTTCAACTGTTGTACATAGTAAAAACAGTGGACTTGAAGACTTTTCTTCTGTCTGGACTACTTACTTCTTAAATTCCATTTTTCTACATCCTGGGAATGCAGAGTAAGTGCAGTCGAACAGCTTTCCTGCCTTCCTTCCCAGCCCTATTAGTATATTGATAGTCTCTGTATTATTTAGGAACAAAAAACACCTTCAAATGGAAAGTTCCTTAAATCTTACGTAAGGTTTTTTATTAAATATTACAGTGACAACTACATTAATGCACTCCTTGATTCCTTAGGGGCAAAGGGCACTTGGAACACCACGTTTAAAGCACTGGGTAAATTCAGGAATCTATCAGTAAGTCCTGACTCAACAGAATTAACTCAAGTTTACGGGCAAGGCTCTTACATTAATAAAGGAGATTGTATTTCCAAAACATTCCACTGTTTAAAAAAGTCTCAGAAAAGCTACAATCCTGACTAAACAGTGCTTAAGTAGAAATAATTCTATGACAAAGTACTTTGTACAGGAAGTAGAACTTGAGAGAAGCCTAGTTATAATTAACTGTGAAGATGTGACTTTGAGAGTGTTCCTCTGTTTAGGAAAAAAGTAAATATTTTAATAATAAATACTTTCTGGGTATTGGATAAAGTAACTGGAAAGAATTCCTGGAGCAAGGGGCTTGATACATCTCTCTAAAACACTCTACAAAATGAAATTGTGGACTATCAAACCGTATCTGTTGAAAGGATTATCTGAAGTTATATATTATGTAGGAATCTATGTAATCATATGATGTTCCTGGATTAATATCATGACTTCCAAAATGGTTGGATAAACTCACTAGTGAAGCAATTTGAGGGACTATTAGTCACATTTATTTTGGGTATAATTATCAGAATCAGTTGATCCAGTGAATATATACTAACTCATTAGAAATGCAGTGCATAGATCGGAAGATCTTACCATTAATAGAAACCCACTATATGATCATCCTGATTCTGTTTTAACAGCCTGAATACTGAAAAACTCACCACTCAAAAGGCAGGTCATTGTACTTTTGATCATTTCTTCTTTTATGAATAAAGTTTGTCTATGCTTAAACACAAAGCTACCTTTTGAACCTCATACCTGAATTCTTCATTCATTCATCATTTAATAAATACTGATTGAGTGCAGCAGATAAAATGATAAATGAGACATATTTCCTGCTCTCATGGATCTTACAGTCAGTGGGAAAAGTCTATTCCACCAGCAGCATTTCTATATTTACTTCTCTCAGACATTTGAGACAACGAATATTTCCTCAACTTTAACACATTTCCTCATTAGGCTTATGTGCCCATTAGGCTACCTCATTTTAAATAAAGCAATTCCAGATTCTTCCCTGCATTTGTCACTTTTACTGTGCTTTGCCCATGCTCTTCTTCATATATTTTCCCAATAATAAACCCATTCTTGGGAGGTCTGTCCAGAGTATACTAATCTATCCAGTCATTTGTTTAAAACATTTATTTAGCACCTGTCATGTGTCAAGAAAATGTAAAAATGACCGTAATGTCTGTCTTCAAGAAGTTCATGTTCTAAGAGAAATTCCAGAATACATGAACAACTGCTCCTCTAACACAGTCATGTTACTTTTGACTGTTCACTACAGATAAGGAAATGGGTGTTCTAAGGCTTATAACTTAACTTTTCTTGTGTTAGATTAAGGAATTGTGGCTCTAGATCCGGGCCCAAATACAGCAAAAGTCACTGAACTAAGCCACTAATCTGCAACTGAAGACCTGAGAAATAATGCAAGCTACAAAGTAATCACTTTCTTTATAGGTAAAATGGAACATCAGCCTCTTTGGGGTTATAGTAAGTTGTAGAAAACCAATATATCTCTAGTCAGTATTAGTTTGAAAATAGAAGACTGTATACGCATTTATGATACAAGTCAAATAGCTTTACATGTTACCATCATTATTAACAAAATGTTAACATTTTGTTTTCGTTTCCTCCTCTTCCTTTTATGTAATGACAGCTTCTGAGTCTGTAAACACAGCCTATCAATGGCCTCTTGGATACAAGTGTCCCTTCTTTGTTCTCTTAGAATCTGAATGAGAGGAAATTTCCTCCCCATCGCGTTTTCTTTGTTAAGGCTTTTTATTTTGAGAAGATTTTGTACTGGTGCTACAAAAAAAGTTAGTGAGCAAGTTGGCTAAAGTCATTTGTTCTCTCATACACCTATTCATATTATTTCATTTATTCATTAAATTTTAAAAATAAATTTAGTACCTGGTTCATATTTGGAGCTCAGTTAACTTGTAGAGTGAGTGAGTGAATGGATGAGGATCAAATAAATAAGTAAAATCTCAGTAGATTAGGATGCATCTACTTAATAGGCAGGAACAAGGCTTGGGTTTCTTGCTGGGAAGTGCTGCCAACAGTGTCAGGGATATTGAAAAGAGTACCAGTCCAATGGGGAACGGATATCTATAATTATGACTTGATCGTGTGTTTCTCAAGTGACTAGCAAATGTTATGGTGTTAGGCACCTAACAAAGCCAAGGTCTACAAGAATATATTTGATGAATTTTAATGTTCCTTTGGGCCTTTCTTATGATCATTTTAAAGATGTCCTATTATTGCTGCATGACATTAGTTATCAGTATTGATCAGTCTGTACCTATGTCTGACATGTTTTAAAATATTGCACATACCACCCCTGCCACTATGAGATCAACTTTCAGCTCAGACATCATTTGGAAGTAGCTCTTTTCATGAGGGGTTTACAGTGATCCTCCAGTCTTCCCAACAGATGGAGAAAAGGCACAAGTGCTTGGGTTGGTGAGTGGTATTGCTGAGTTGAAAAAATGTAGTTGTCATATCCAAGGCGATAAATACATAGGTAGCAAAGGTTTTAAAATATGAAAATGCTTGCAGACATTTATTGTTAAATGTTGTCCTTGCATGCATTTTTGGGAACTATATAAGTAGAGATTCAGAAGTAAGGATCCAGACACTGAGAAAGGATCAATCCCCAAAGGGAAAAAAAAAACAATATGGAAAACAGAAACTAGATGAGGAGGAATTCAGGCAGAATGAAAACAGAAACTTACCTTGGTTACTGGTCATCACTGGTACCTTGATAAGAAGGAACTGCAAGCTGCAAAGTAATTTCAGAAACCAGACATAAGCAGTTACAAGGATATATTTTTTATGCCAAATTTAACTGTACAGTACTGTGAGTGTGGTAGGAGGAATTTTCTAACCCTGTACAAAACCAACTGCTTAGAATGCATTGTATATCAAAGTTTAATAAAAAGGAGTTTTTTTTATCAGTGGATATCACAGTGAAGAAGTTGATAGACATATTCTGTACAATGATACATACTTCTATCTGATGACAAGAGGTTACTCTTCATGAAAAAGTTCTGATTATCTTTTAGATAGTGTGCCTGAGACCACATCATGTAGAATTTTTCCTTCCCAATGCTCAGGATCTAAAGCTGTTGTGTCTCTATCAATAATAAGAATCCATGACGTAAAGGATGACTAACAAGCCATGCACAAAGCCAGACAAAAGAAGAGGAAGTTCTTGGTGTAGGATAAAACACAGAGATTTGGGTCTGATGAATCTTGAGTTTAAGAACTCAAGACCCCAAGTGATGCTTTTTTTTTTGATTGCAGAGTAAGCTATTTGGTACATTCGAAGTTTCTAAGACTTATGTTCTTTGCCATTATAGTTGTTAGCTGGGGCTGCCATAACAAAATACTATAGACTGTGTGGCTTAAGCAACAGGAATTTATTTTCTTACAGTCTTGGAAATTGTAGGTCCAAGCTTGAGGTGCCAGCAGGGTTGATTTCTCCTGAGGTTTCTCGCCTTGACTTGTAGCTGGCCTCCCTCTTGCTGCTTCTTCACATAGTCATCTCTCTGATAGCCCTGTTGTCCCTTCCTCTTCTTATAAGGATGTAGTCATATTGAATTTGGGCCCTACTCTAACAGCCTCATTTAATAAATTATATCTTTTAAAATCTTATCTTCAAATATAGCTACATTCTGAGGTATAGGGCCCTGGGACTTCAGCATATGAATTTGGGGGAGGTCATAATTTAACCTATAACATTGCCATGAATGGCACGCAAGAGGCAAATATAAACAGACTACAGAAGACATGTCTAAGTCCTAGGCACTTTGTGTGGAGTGAGAGAACATTCTCTAGATGCCAGTGTGTAAATGGGACTAAGAGAAAGAAGTTTTATTATGGGCCATGCTATACTCCATATCTTCTATCAGAGATGTCAGGCTGGGTTACAGCAGCAAAACAGAATTGCCAGTCCCAATTACAGATTATTGTAGTCTCACCTAATCTTTTGTGATCTTAATGCAGTTTGGAATTATAAAACTTTCCAGATATTATTACAGATATCTAAGTTGGTTAGACCAAATTTATTTATTTCATTAAAATGTTGACAGCTGGGGCGCCTGGGTGGCTCAGTTGGTTAAGCGGCTACCTTCAGCTCAGGTCATGATCCCAGGGTCCTGGGATCAAGCCTCACATCGAGCTCCCACCTCAGCAAAGAGTCTGCTTCTCTCTCTCCCTCTGCCTGCCGCTCTGTTTACTTGTGCTGTCTATCTCTCTGTCAAATAAATAAGTAAAATATTTAAAACATAAAAATTAAAATAAAAAAATAAAATGTTGACAGCCAAGTGGACCTTATCAGGGTAAGCAGGCCCCTCTAGGGAACACTGTCCTCATACTGCTTCTTTTTCTCAGTGCATTCTGTGTTTATCTCCTTGATTTGGCATTCCAAAAAGCAAGTATCTATTTAGCTTTTTGCCTCAGTACTCTGTAATGGTACATGTGAAGATAGTGGCAAATTAGGAGGAAGAATAGTCTGTGACTTTAAATCTCACTTTTTTTTAACCTCTTAACTGTTGTGAACCTCTAATAAGGTATTGTAAACAACAGTGATGAGCAAAGTGATTAAGTGATATACACAAATCATTCCTTTGTAGGTAGTTTGGCCCCCTGTGGTGGCACTTCTGGCATTTATCTAGTATTTGGGTGAGAGACCAACACTCTCATTGGTCTGACTTTCAGAGTTTCTTGTTAATCTTTTTACCTATTATACAACCAGTGCATACATTTTATATGGTATGACAGTAGAGTCCTGGAGAAATATCACTCAAGAAACCACTGAGTTATTAAAATTATTTATAATTGCTTATGCTTTAGTCACACAACAACAGGTATGGGAAATGAGAAATTTGTGTCAAAAGGAATAAAATGCCTTGAGGAGTTTTCTCAGACTAAATTCATGAATAATGCAGCAAGTGAGAAGTGTGAAATAATTTGTCAAAAGGAAGACATTTGGAAGAGTGCTCCTAGTGCATGTGGGGGACTTCTAGGAGATTTTATTGGGTAGTAAAGTTTCAAAGGAAAGGAAGAGAAGGAGGTTCCACTGGTATTTCTTGCTAGTGCTATATAACACAAAACTGGACAGAGAGAGGATAGAGTCATTGTAAGCGCAGGAGATGGAGGCAGGTGGGGACAGGAGTAGTGGAGAGTCAGCAAAAGGGCAATAAGTCTAAGTAAGTGGTGAGTAGGACTAGGATCACAGACCATTTGGAATTCTCCCCCCTTCTTTGGTGGGTCTCCTGTGTTCTAGATTCTCTTGTTTTACAGCTTAGTTCCCTATGCATAATACTTGACATTGTTATGTCTCCATTCCTATTTTATTATGTCAGTTTCTCTTTTTCTTTAAGAAGTACACCACCTGCATTGGAATTATGGATACATAATTTAAGATACACAATAGCCTTTGACTTATGGGAATCTGCTATTTAAATATATGTTTACCTTCATAATCATATCTTATGCTCACATTTGTCATATGCCTTCACACCTAAGGATAAAATTTATGTAGCTAAAGACAATACCTTCTAACTAAAAGCTAAAACAAAAACATGATGAGTGAAAAAAGTACAGTTAAAAAGAATTTATACAATATGTAGCCCTTCATATACATTTCTGAATACGCAAAATTATTCTATATTATTTATGAGTATATTCTTACCTATGTAGTAAATGTGTTAAAGACATGCATGTGGAAATGCATGGCAATTTTAGAAGAGCAATCACATCTAGAGAGAGGAAGAAACAGATAAGTAGTGGGGCATTGGATGTTTCTATTACTTTTTTTTCTAAATGGGCTTTGAATCACATATAGTAAAATATCAAGATGTGTTTAACCTAGTTATTTTTTGATATAGAGGCTCATGTGAACATGAACAAACAGAACAGACATTCTGTACTTTTTCATATGTTTCAAATACCTGGTAAGCAAAAATAAACTTAAAAAAATTAAAACAAATTAACAGAAAAAGCCTAAGCCCCTATTTTTCTGCTAGAAAAAAAAAAAATTAGCAGAATGCCTCATCAAGCAGAATCTTCCTTGAAATTCCTCACCAAGCAGAATCTCAAATCATTCAACTGTCTTCACTGACCTCTCTGCTTAGTAACTGAGAGATAGGCTTTTATCCAACGTTAAATGGCAAGGATGCAACCTTTAAAACAATTAGTTATGTATTCCTATTTTGTAAGAGATAACTCATATGCAAAGATAACTGAGTACGTGAGGAACCAAGAAACTTTGAGATTACTCAGAACCTCTAAAACATTAAAACTGCACACAAATTACATATATGGATTGCCTCCCATAGATGGAGGCATGTTTTAGTGAAGAACTCTGAGTTGATGACTAGGAGACTAGGTTCTGGCTCTATTCTGCCGTTTACTAGTAGTTAATTAACCATACGCAAGCTGGTTACCCTCTCTGGGTCTTTACCTCTCCATCTGTAAATTGAAGACTTGAAATTCTTCCTAGCTCTGCGTCATCTCAGTAGGTGGCAAAGTAGCCGAGTGTTAAAGTAGTAGGTTCTGGAATGAGACTGGAGCACTGTCATCCCTTCCTTACAGGGTGTTTGTGAGAACTAAATAACATAATACAAGCATAGCTCTTAGAACTGGATTATATTTGCTATTTTTTATAACCATTTCATATTTGAAGTATCTCACAAATTTAAAAGGGCTCAGCTCTTTTTCTTGTTGTGATAAAATGCTGTGATTCTGTATGCTCAAAACCATGCTAGGCTTGTGAAAACTTATGATAGCAAATGTTTTGTTTTGGTTTATCACAAGTAAAGTACTTTCACACTATTGCATTGTATCCCAGGATTGAGAAGACATATATGCTTTGGTCCTGGGCCTTGAGGACTTAACAGTGTAGTTGAGATATAACACATAAATTACATGAGATCATTACTAATTCATATAAGGCTTTATGTGGTGAAGAGCTAGGCAGTGAGATTGGGGATGAGACAGAACAGTATTGGAGGTAAGCTGAAACAAAAATGATTCAATAACTAACATGGGAACCTAACTAAATCTCGGGATCCTTTATTTTCTTAGCCTCTTCTCAGCCATTGTCAATGCTAATAACAGAATGGAGTAACAAAGTCCTGATTCCTTTCATCATTAACAGGGAGGGCTCTGGGTTCTGGAAGAATCTGACTTAATTATTTACAACTTGGGGCATAGATTAATAACTTCTTTCTTAAGCAAAGAAGCTTATGTGCCAGAATCTACATTCCCTCACTTAAAAGAATGAATTTCATTTGTTCTAAGGCTCAAATAAATATTCTTTTCAAATAAGCTATTTACTTTTTAATCCTTTCTGCCAGGAATCCTTGTGCATGCTCATTAATGATCTCCTGCTCAACATAGCAATGCATTTGGTCTTATGCTTGTTAGTTTGAACCAAGAGGATAATTTAGCCCTCACAAAAAAAAAAAAAAAAAAGAAGAAGTAAGCCTTGAGCAGAGACTTACTGCCCACCTATTGTGGTCTAGAACAGTCAATGCCTTTGCCCCAAGTAGGAAGGCAGCCACCCTTGGAAAGCTAGCTATTAAGTCCTTGTAGAAATCAGGCTCTGGCAGTTTACCCTGAGTCTCTCTAGGAGTGTGGTGAACTACAGTCAAACAAGATTTGCAGGCCAGTGGATCTGGGTGGACTTTCCCTCCCACAAGCTACTGAGCTTCTTTTAGCAAATTATCTAGCTTCTCTAAGACTGTTCCCTTATTCGTAAAATAGGGGGAAAAACAGCTCTACCTTATTGGATTATTGTGAAGATTGACAAGATAATTCATGCAAATACTTAGCAAAGCAACTAATCAAAAAGGGTCACCTATGTGTGTGATACATAGAATTAAAAATATACATATTAGTTCCCATTACCTTGTTCTTTCCTAAAGTAAAAAACCACAACATTTCAAAATTGTAATATTTAATGTTTTACTTTTATTCTTTAGAAATGTAAAGAAGAAATTCACATTTCGAATAATTCAGGTAAAAACCCAAGACCTTAGGCAAGAGAGAGAGGACTATTCTGAGCAGAATAGAGTGGCACCTTGCTCTTTTTCACTGCCCAAGACATTTAAAGAGGTATGGTGTTTGTTTCCCCTGTCCACACTCTTGTTGTCCACATTTATTAATGTTTTGTTTCAGTGAGGATCACAACTTTCCTTTGCTAATACCCTTGAACGTGTCCCTTCCAACATTTAAATTTTTGTTGCACTTTGTTTTATGGTTACTTGTTTTTCTCAAGTTAGTGGGTGGAGAAAGATTTTGAATAAAGAGGCTTTTCATTGATCTGAGTCAGGTGATCTCCAAAATCTGATTTAGAATCCAAACTGAGTTGTTGTGGTCCTTCTGTCCCATACTAATCCTTTTATTCACCTCAGCTGGCTTCTTAGTGTATAAAACTAACCAAATCTTTGAAACTCTTCCATCTCCTCTTTTGTGCTGCCTTTCACAAGGAAGAACAAACAAGCAGTACTATTTCTGATGGAATAGAAGCTACACAGAACCAATAACTGACCTCTGTTTTTGCATTGTGGTCCTCTCTGTATTCTTAGTGTGGCTTTGGTCTCAGAAGAGTAATGACTAGAAAGCAGCTCTCCTGAGAATGGCCCCAAGTTTCTGAAAGCCTTCCATTAGTGATGGCATTTCTGGAACCCAAGTATTTTCTTGTGTTATCCTTTCTTGGCTTACAAAAACACAGAATATCCAGACCTCTTCCTGAAACGACCATGATGAAACCATATGTGGCTAAGGAGAGTAAGGATATAATTGTGTACTCTCTAATGTTATCACCTAAAGGTAATGAAAATGGATTCCACAAATGATCTTTAATTTTACCAGTGTCTCTTTTTCTACATAACTACTTACCTTAATGATAGAAATAACTGAAGTTTAACAAGCATTGACTACATGACAGGCATTGCTAATAAATGCTTTAACATGTGCATGGTACTTACATGGGACTTATAGGTACTATTATCATGTATGTTTTACCAGTGAGGATGCTGAAACTTGAGGAAGTAAATAACTCAAGGTCACATAGCTTGTAAGGTAAGTGAGAGGTCCTAGAATCAAAATTGAGTCTTTGGATTTTAGCAGAACCACATTTGTAGAGTGTTCTTATAAAAGGCTGCAAATTATCCAAGGATACTATTGCTCCCAGGTTCCATTTGGATTTTCTGAACAAGATAATTTTGAAAAGGAAGACTCCCCACCCAGATTCAGGGTCCATTTGGAACAGCCTTGCCCTCAGCTAGTTACTTCAGTGTTTCTCATATGCAATGAGGCTCCCAACTATCTTTCAATGGAGAAGGTCATAAGGATATTAGGAAAGGCACAGATGATATTAGGCTGTTGATTAAGGACCTATTATAAGAATATTATTTTCTGAATTTATTATAAATTGCCCAGGCACATATTACATATGTTTGCTATTTTCATTCTTAATTATTTTTTTATTTCAATCTTTTAGGAGGAGAAATAGTAGGTTGCTACAGAGAATATATATTTTCACTCTTTTTCAATGCATATATTTCATCATGTATATAAAAAGACAGATAAAATGGTATTGGGGGAATGCTAAAAAAAGAAAAAGAAGAAGAACCTTAAATAATAGAAATGTGTTATGTGTGGGCAGGTCAAAATGGAGAAATGAAAAAGGAGAGTGTGAATCAGAAATATTTAGTGGAGGCTCACTTTTCACCCCTACTTGGTAATAGGCAGTGAAATGAAAGGGTTTTTCTAGTTATAGCTCAGAAGGAAATAATTGAGTAGTGATATCATTCAGCCCAGAAAGAAATATCTAGTTAATGCTAAGAGAGAAAGTGACCCTTTGTCATTGAAAATATTTTTTCCTTTTCTTGTGACAGAATGAAAGACCCCCTGTGGGTTTTTTTTTAACAGAAATATGCATTAATGAAAACAAATGTTTCTTTTTCCAAATTTTGTGTGGGAACTGTGTTGGGGCATAGAATGTTCTTCTGAGCTACCATTTCTTTCAATCAAGTTAATTATCATTCATTCTTAGAACTGCGTGACTCTAATACCTACCAGGACACCTGGGAAGTCCCTATATACTGTTTTTCTTGCCTCTATAGCCTTATAGGTATTTACATCATGAAACATCTCTGCTAAGATTTTAGAATATACCTTAGACAAACTGAAACTGCTATTATATATGGAGAGCTGCTCCTAAGATCTCTTTTTATTTTTATTTATTTTTTCTTTTAAGTAACTCTAGGGGCTCTTGGGTGGCTTAGTTGGTGGAAGGTCTGACTCTTGATTTCAGCTCAGGTCATGATCTCAGGGTTGTGGGATTGAACTCCACCTCCGGCTTCTTGCTCCTTGTGGAGTTCATTTGGGATTCTCTCTCTCCTCTCCTTCTGCTCCACCCCACCCCCATTCTTTATCTCAAATAAATAAATAAACTCTTTAAAAAAATAGAGTAATCTTTATGCCCAATATGAGGTTCAAACTCATGACCCTGAGATCAAGGGTTACATGCTCTACCTACTGAGCGAGCCCACCTCCACACCCCTGCCAAGATCTCTTTTAAATACAAATATCATGAATTGGTATCACTGGGGGTAAAAACCAATGAGTGACACATATATTTTTTTTTTCTTTGAAAAGTTATGGTCAAAATTCAGTACAGTTAGGAAAGAAATGTATGACTATTGATGATTTGGAAACTTCCACTAATATAGAATAGTGTTATTCTTGTATGTCAAGATTTCCAAATAAAGTAATACTGTACTTATCTAGATTATGCAATATTTCATATAAGTTTAATCCATTTAGATAATAAAGTCCTATTCTTTATGTACCATCCCTCTCATGGTTTTTAAACATTTTATCACAGTCTTTCTGAAAATGTCTTACAAAATTTCCCACCAATGTATACTAAGTATACACTAAAAATAATTTATTTCTGAATGATGTAAGTTACTCTATGTTGCACTCCATAAAACTCTATAAAATTTTAAATTTTTTCTGGTTTCTTCCTTTGCTGTTGTCCAGCTTTTCATATTGCAACTCTTGCTGATAACTGGGGTTTCTCTATCAGCCCACTTCTTTTTTCAAAGTTGTTCTTTCTAATCTGTTGTAAACACAGAAACCAGATAATAGTTCTTACAGGAAGTTAGATTTAACAGACTCCAAGTTAGATCTTTCTTTGGCGTTTGTAACATTGATTTTAGCTTATTTGGGGACCTGTTTAATTTTATCTCAGATTCTAGTCAATATCCTAGAGGGTTGACATTTCCAGATACGTGACCTCTGATTGAGTTAGGGAAATGAAGAGGTAGAGTTGAGGTCTCCAGGCAGTCCAAGGAACAAGAACAGAGGCAGGAATGGGAGCTGGAGCTATGGTGTGTTTTGAAAACTGCAAGCAGTTTAGCAGGGCTGCAACCTCAGCTAGAAGGCAAAGAGAAGGAATGTGGAATATGACAATAAGTGACAAGGAATGGAGTAATAAGCAAGGGCAAAATAACAACAGCTCTTTTATTTCACGTTAAGGAATTTTAATTTCAATAGTGAGGTATGAAATGACACTGAAGTGTTTTAGGGAAGGCAACAACATAGATTCGTGTGTCAGAAAGGTCACTATGTCATTGAGAAAATGTTGCTCTAAATGACTAAGGAAATCATGTTAATAGTATGTATTACATTAGCTGGCATCATTTGATTCAACAGCCAGGATAGTGGAAACAGGTTGTGTTTAACTCTTGTTTAGAATGACTTATTTTATATCTAAAATTTAAAAAAAAAAAAACGTTGCAAACTTGAGCTAAAACTCAAATGTGACAGTAATAGAGCAACTACTTCCTACATGGGACTAGTATTCTGTATGGCTTCTTCAGAGAGTTCCAGAGTTCCAGTGTATATATTTTTGGCATCTGATATGTAGCAGCAAAGCCTGCAGACAGATCTAGAATATTCTTCCTTTTTTTTTTTAAAGATTTAATTTTTTATTTGAGAGATAGAGTGAGAGAGCACAAGGTGGGGGAGAGGGAGAAGCAGATTCCCCGAACAGGGAGCCCAATGTGGGGCCCCATACTAGAACCCTGAGATCATGACCTGAGCTGAATGCAGATGCTTAACTGACTGAGCCACCCAGGGATCCCTAGAATGTCCTTCCTTATGTAACACATTCTAATTGAGAAAGAATGCAAAAGATATGTAGAAAATTGAGTTGAAAGAAAATATTATGAAATGTCAATCAGCAAATTATTAATATTTTTAACATTGCTATCATTATTGCATTATGTATGTAGTAACCATTATCTTAACTTTTAAGTGATAAAAGAGATGTCAAGAAGGATAGGTGGCTTGCTTAAGAAGTATAGTAAAGATAAATATACAAATAGGTCTTCACTTATAGTTATGTAAGGATCTGATCAGAAGAGGTGAGTTTTTTTCTTTTGTACTGGTCAAGGACTCTAACCCCAATTATACCAAATTCCCTGCCCTAAGAAACTGAGGATAGAACTCTAAGAAAGATTCTGCTATGCTGTCATGAACACAAGAATAATAATAACAATAACAAAACAATAATCATGATGGTAGTGGTGATGAGGATGATGGTTATTTAGCTTTCCTCACTGGTAGCTGTGTGGTTTTGTTTCCTCTTATGGACAAATTCTAATAAATAAAGTGTAGGAGGAGCTAAATATATGAAGTTGATTTCAATCTGCTTATTATTAAGGATCTAGGTGAAATCATTAAATTGCATTCTTTAATTTTATTCATTAGAAAACTAAAGCTCAGAAGAGGTAGAAGTCCACTCAGTTGGACATCAAATTTCAGTGTCCTGCTTCATACACTTCATAATTTAGTACATATTTCTTATATATTGAGTGTCCCTCAGAAGAACTGGTCTTGTGGGGCTCAGTCCCTAAATTCATAAGGAAGGTAAGGGGGAGTATGACAGAATTGGCTTAACACCACTAAAATATATTCCTAGGTTGATTGCTTTCTTTACTTTATTTAGCAGATATCCTTTCAGCAGTAGGCATAATCGCTTTTCTTTAGGAGGGCAGAGAAAGTAGGCTTCTTCTAATCAACTCCCCAGAGGGATGAGGAGGCATAGTTAAACCACCCAGGTTTGTGCCTGAATATTTTCTTGCTTATGTGTTTCTTTAGATGACTTCGGAATTTAACTGAATTTCATTAAATTCAGTGAAACACCATGTAGCCATGTAAGTTTTTTTTTTAAAGACTTTATTTATTTGACAGAGAAAAAGAGAGAGAGAGATCACAAGTAGTCAGAGAGGCAGGCAGAGAGAGAGGGGGAAGCAGGCTCTCTGCTCAACAGGGGGGTTGGCTAGATCCCAGGTCCCTGAGATCATGACCTGAGCTGAAGGCACAAGCTTTAACCCATTGAGCCACCCAGGCACCCCAACATGTAAGTTTGATTATCCAATGGTCCAGTATCTTATAGTAATGTCTTAGTCTTAGATTTTGCAATGTTAGTGTCAGTAATCTGCTACAGAATTACTCATTTTGCCCTTTGCATGTATTTTTTATTAGTCTGCTCATTTTCAACCCAGGATGGGAGATTTTCTTTTGATTTATTATTAAACTATTCTAGTATAATAGTATTAGCTTGCTGTATTTCAATAAGCTTATAGTGGTTTCTTTATCTAGCAAGGAAAAATCCTGAGAAAATATCCAGGCAATTAAAAAAGTATAACTTATGATCTAAAAATTTCATGATGGTTAGGTGTGTATTTTGCTGAACAATGACTCATAAAGAAAATACGTGGCCATCTATGATGTGCATCTGAGAGCCATTTTGATAAAAAAATGCTCCCTTATCCAATATGTAGTATACTAAAATGCAAATTTTATGCATATTGTAACCATGAAAGCTTAATAGATTTTTCTCTGGAACATGGTTTCATGAAATGCGTGAATGGTATGTATCAAATAAGACTGTTTAGATGAGACCAGGAAAGCTGAATCAGCTTCATTCTAACCATCAACATCTGTGACCTTGGAATAAATCAATAGAATCTATTCAGCTTGTCTTAGGGAAATGAAGTTAATTCACCTTCTAATTCAAATCACTTAATATCTATGGATCCCTCACAATGTTCCTGGCCCTGGGGATATAATGAATGGTCACTTTTCTTGTTCTCCGGTAGCCCACCAACTAACTAGGAGACAGATGTGTACACATTGCACCAAAATACAAGTTTGGGCTATGACCATCACACAAGCAAAACATCAAAGGGAAACAGAAAATGACCAAAGGTTGAAGGAAGCTGGAGGACAGGAAAGCTTTAAAGAGGAAGTGAAATTGAAGTTAGATATTTAAGGAAAAGTGATTTTTTCCTTCATTCTGATAGAAGGCTCAACAATCCTGTAGAATCACATAACTTTTCTTCCTGACTAATCAGTTACTTCTAGTATGCTAGTATGTAAACTAGTTTTATCACTAGAAAATTAATGAAATAAATTGACTTTCTAAAAATGTAATCTAGTTTTTTTATTTGTGAAGACTAGAGTTGGAAGGAAGTAGGTGTTCTTCTAATTTCTCAGATGGGAAATTTGAGTCAAAAAGTATAATTTAGTGGAAAACCAAAAGAGAATTATTACTTCTGTCTTTACAAGGAAACACTATTTTGCCTGGACATTTTTATTATCAAAACAAAACAAACTAACAACAATAATGACATTGATAACAAAGCAAACATATCACTTAGATCCCCTACAGGATTATATATTTGTACAGAAAAGGGCATTAGGAGGATTCTATTTAACTTCAAGCATCAAACTCCGACCAGAGGTTTGTTTCCTGGATTTGGGCTTCATAAAGGCAAACTTCTAAAATGAGAGTGGGTCAAAATTCAAATGAAGTGCCTTGGAAAATAATGAGCTTTCAGTTTTCATATAGAAGAAAGATCACTACCCTTCCAAATAAAGTTAAGCTCTGGGGTTATGGCAAACATAAACACTTCCTCAAGAAGCAATTTTGGATTGACTCAAATAGTCAAGGCAAGAGAGTTTCATTCCATTGAGTAAGACTGAGATGACTTTGGCTCAAACATTAAAAATAAAATGAGCAGCTGACATGGAAAAAGAACAAAAAATAACTTTTTTTTTTTGGTCTGAACCATTTGGGAATGTTATATATCCAAAAGATATATAAAAAGATAAGTTGAAAAGAAAACTGACAAATCTTTTTTTTCCCCTTTTCCATTATGAATTACGAGCCATCTGTATAGCCAAAATGTCTGAACAAATACAAAGTATTCAATCATGCAGTAGATGGAATGATAAGAAACTAGATATATGCCAATTTATTTGACAGATACTTATAAAATACATTTGAAATAGACATTTGAGGGGCGCCTAGGTGGCTCAGTCTTAAGCGTCTGCCTTTGGCTCAGGTGGTGATCCCAGGACCCTGGGATTGAGCCCCAGGTCAGGCTCCCTGCTCAGCGGGAAGCCTGCTTCTCCCTCTCTCACTCCCCCTGCTTGTGTTGTCTCTCTCACTTGTCTCTCTGTCAAGTGAATAAATAAAATCTTTAAAAATTAAAATAAAATAAAATGTACATTTAAAACATTAGGAATAGGTATGGATTAACCTCTTAGTAACCTAATTATAATTTTGTTTGATACTACAAGGCAAACAGTTGCTCTACCTAGAGATAAGCAAAGAAGGTGAACCTCAACTGCAGCCAGATTGTTCTAAGTTTCATTTTCTAAGCCAATGAAAATGCAGTGCTGAGTTGGATTTTTCTTTTAATGAGAATTGATTTGGTATTAACTGAGATTGGATGACTTATAGGATTTTCCTATCAACCAAAGGGAAAAAAAAGTATATTATTTTCTGCAGGTCTTTTGATCCTTGGGATCAGACTCCTTGTGCTTCTACATAGGGCATTTATTTGGCTATCTCCTGTTTTCTTTTTTGTTTTGTTTTGTTTTTTTCCTCTCTGAGCTTCAGCTTCATTAAGTTGGTGGTAGAAGGAAAAGGGGCTTTATGCAGTTGTACATATTTTCAGTCTAGATATTTTGTTCTTAGGGATTCCTGAAGGTCTCTGGTACCTTTTCCAAATGACTCTTATCTGCCTCTCATCCTCCCAATGTAATGACATTACATCATATTTTTTTAAGATTGTTTAATTGTTTGTTTATTTATTTGACAGAGAGAGATACAGTAAGAGAGGGAACAGAAGCAGGGGAAGTGGAGAGGGAGAAGCAGGCTCCCTGCTAAGCAGGGAGTCAGATGCAGGGCTCGATCCCAGAACCCTGGGATCATGACCTGAGCCCAAGGCAGATGCTTAACGACTGAGCCACCCAGGTGCCCCTCCTTACATCATATTTTACTCCATGAAGGCCACCAGCACCTTTGCCCTAAACTTCTACTCTCTCGTTGTATCATCTATCTTAATAGAGAAATATGTGTACCTCTTCACATGACCCTAGGTGGTAGACATTTTCCTATTTTTATCTTTCCTACCAAGGATTGTAATTGACCTAAGAATGGAGTTGTTTCCTATTTCTTGTTTAGTGTGGTTCCCTAGATATAGCTGTAGCCCAACAAATATGTTGACAGGAAACATGAGGCAAGTTTGGTAGAAACTTGGTAAGAATATCGTTTCTTCAAACTGACCTCATTTCTTTTCTTTTTTTTCTTTTTCATAGATTACAGGTCAGAAGATACGAAAGACAATACATCCAGTTTTAATGAATTGTCATGTGATATCCTTAAATCAAATTCAGAGAAACTTTAGCCCAAGGATAATATGGGTAGGTAGATTATAGCTTGTTGAATAGTTAGGTTCTCAGTTTTTTGATCCGTGGTTCAATGATAGGCTGTTTTGAGGGGGAGCATGTTGGAATGCTATTGTGGAACATATCAGAGTTACACAAATCAGAACAGCATTCTAGAGGCTTATTTGTACCATCATTTAAAAGGATACGGTAATATACTTTTAAAATAGAAAATTCAAATCGTCTCTTTTGAAAAAAATTCCAGTATAGCTAACATAGAGTATTAGATCAGTTTTAGATGTATAATATGGTAATTCAACATTTCTATACATTACTCAGTGCTCATTATGATAAGTGTACTCTTAATTCCCTTCACCAATTTTACCCATTCCCACCTCCCATCTCCCCTCTGGTAACCATCAGTTTGTTCTCTATAGTTAAGGGCCTGTTTTTTGGTTTGTCTTTTTTTTCTTTGTTCGTTTGTTTTGTTTCTTAAGTTCTACAAATGATTGCTTTAACCATATTTTTATATTTTTCTATCTTCTTGTGAAATAAAAGGAATCATCTTATAATATGCTTTTTCTTTAAGTCACTGTGCAGTTTTTTCTTTCTTCTGGGTTACATGTTAACCAGCCTATTTCACAGATACTACCAGGAAAATGATTGAAGAGATGAAGATAACAGTGCAACTGTGGATTCCATATTTATTAATTTGGGACACTGCAATAGCTAAATGGTAACCCTGGGCTCAGCTCATGGTTTCTGGTATATAGTGGAGTGGCTAGTGATCAAGGGAACCATTCAGAAATCACTAATAGATGCTTTCCTTTCCATGTGACCCTTCCCTTACATTGTCTCATTCTTGTTAGATAATAAGTCCAACTATATAATGAAAAACTAGTCTATAGTAATAAACCTCAGAAAATACTTATCGCTGAGGATGGTGATAACTGGAAAGGCAGTTAAGGTTGTCTTATGTGGTGCCGAACATATCTTATACCTTGGTGTGGGTGATGAATACATGTATTTACAGATATTAGGCAAAAATTAATTGGGTAGTTTCTCCACAGAACTGTATTTACTTTATTCCTCATTTATTTTAAATAGAAGCATTTAACAATTAAAGGCATTAGGCAGTAAAAAGGAAATAACCAGACATTAAATCAGTTTGATTAGAGTGGATAGGTTTATATTGTAGGTAAATAGAAGGAAAAGTTGAGAATATTGTCTCACATTAATTTCTCAGAGTTTTAAATGCCATGATGAAGAAACCAAACTTATTCCTTGTGTTTGAGGTAATGTTGGGGATTCTTTCTTCAACACTTCATCTTCCACCTCATTGGAGTGAATTGATGACTGTAGGAGTTGGTTGCCAATTCGGAAAGCATATATACTGTTATCTCTAAGGAAGGATACCCTCTAATACATCATGACTTCTGAATGGGAGGTCAGAGTCACTAACCTCCACCCTACCATAGGTGAAAGTGAATTACAAGTATCCTATAAGAAATTCTGTGATTTTTGATAGCTGGTTTTAAGACGAACCTTGTTCACAATATCCATAATAGCTGAACTATGGAAAGAGCCCAGATGTCTATCGACAGATGGATGGATAAAGAAGATGTGGTACACACACACACACATTCACACACATACACATACACACTGAAATATTACTTAGTCATTAAAAAATGAAATCTTGCCATTTGCAATGAGGTGGATGGAACTAGAGGTTATTATGTTAAGTGAAATAATTCAATCAGAGAAAGACAAATACCATGAGTGAAATGGTATTTCATGAGTGAAATCATATGTGAAATTTCTAGAAACAAAATAGAGGATCATTTGGAGAGGGAAGGAAAAATAAAACAAGACAAAAAAAAAAAGACAAAATCAGAAAGGGAGACAAACTATAAGAGACTCCTAACTATAGGAAACAAACTGAGGGGTTGCTGGAGGGGAAGGGGTGTGGGGATGGGGAAAACTGGGTGATGGACATTAAGGACACATGATGTCATGAGCACTGGGTGTTATATGCAACTGATGAATCACTGAACTCTACCTCTGAAACTAATAATACATTATATGTTAATTAATTGAATTTAAATAAAATAAATAGGGCACCTGGGTGGCTCAGTTGGTTAAGCAACTGCCTTCAGCTCAAGTCATGATCCTGGAGTCCCAGGACTGAGTCCCGCATTGGGTTCCCTGGGATCCAGTCCCATGTCAGGCTCCCCTTTCAGCAGGGAGTCTACTTCTCCCTCTCCCTCGGCTCCTTCCTGGCCTGCTCATACTCTCTCTCTTTCTCAAAAAAAAATAAATAGAATCTTAGAAAAAAAAAAAAAGAGCTATAGCTGGAGAATTAAAGGCCTGGAGGAGAAAATGAGAGGAAATACAAAGAGTTCCTTCCTGGGCGAGTTTCTTGGTACACAGCAGAGGTAGTACAGGGCTACTTGGAAGTAATGACTTTTCTACATAAGATGGCTTCCTCAGATCCTCCTCTAAGAGCGTAAGGATTTTTTTTTCTGGGATAGGGCTGGGACGCAGTAGGCATTTAATAGTTTTTTGAATGAATGGAGGAAGAATGGATAATCTCCAAAATAATGTACTTTTTGCAAAAAAATCATTTGTTGTTTTATTTTTGCTGGTAAGACTTAAAAAATTGTGATCACTTTACACTCATATATATTGTATTTCCTTGCTAAAATATGTCTTCAATGCTAGATGTATCAACAACTTAACAACATGGTTTATTGGCGGGGGATATATGTGTGTAAGCACTAAATATACATACATACACATAGTCGTGAGCTGCAGCTCAATTTCAGAAATATTAAAAACTGAAAAATAACATATTTGAAAAATGAGGGAATGAACATGCATAGGTCCCCTTTCCCAGCCTTCCTTGAAGACCTGCATCAGCACGTATATGACACATTTACCTTTCTCTCGTCTTCAGTGGCTTGCAGGGTTAGCTCTTGATGTCTTTATTACTGCAGACTCCATGGGAATATCCAGTAGGTTAAAATCCTCGGGGAAAGAAAAGGTCACTACATACTTGCTCTGCACAGTTTACAGAAAATAGAATGCTGTCCCAGATCTTACACCTTTAAAAATATACACACACAAAAAAAACACACAAAAAAATGGCTACAATTGGGAAAGAAAAGCTGGGAAGTCCCCTCCTTTA
The DNA here is from genome assembly GCA_028533885.1 of Nasua narica. NCBI lineage: Eukaryota > Metazoa > Chordata > Mammalia > Carnivora > Procyonidae > Nasua > Nasua narica. Next base: position 43,619,018 of record CM052806.1, on the reverse strand, counting down.
AGATTTTATTCTTGGCAAGATAATTCTTTGATTATTGTTATTTGCTTTAAAGTTGAGTTTCTGCCCATGCATTCCCACTAGAACCTCCCAAAACATAAACACTCTCAACTTCACCTTATTTGTCCTTATGTAGATTTCCCACTGTGAATGTACCCTTCTCTGTTTTTCCTGGAGGCTTATCTACTATTCATTCCCTCAGCTTCTTCAGGGCCTTAGTTGTTTTTTTCTGAAATTTAATAATCATATTGAATAGTAATAATGTAATACCATATAAATATAAAACCACTTTAACATTTTTATACACAATTGTTTAATGTGGGTAGGACAGCTATTATTAATTCTATTTTAAAGATAAATAAGTGGAGGCATGAATTGAATAAACAACTTGGCCAAGATCACACAGCTATTAAATAGCAGATAAAGCACCAGAACTGAGGGATGGCAAAGCTTTCACAAGTACTTGGGAAAATGCTCCTACTCTTTGTTATGCTCTTAGCTATAACTTTTCTTGTGATTTATTTTTTTAAAAAGATTTAATTAATTTATTTACTTTAGAGAGTGAGCAGGGGGAAGGGCAGAGGGAGAGGGAGAGGGAGAGAAGCAGACTCTCTACTGAGGGAGCCCAAATTGGGGGTCAATATCATGACCCCAAGATCATGACCTGAGCAGAAATTAAGAGTTGAGTGCTTAATCTACTGAACCACATGGGCGCCCCCTCCTTGTGTCTGATTTTCAAAGGAACCACCTAATTATATAAAACAAGTACATCAGACTGCCTCCTTTAATGTTGAATATCTTTTTTCCCTTTTATTTTATTTTATATTTTAATTTAAATTCAATTAATGAACATATAGTATATTATTAGTTTCAGAGGTATAGTTAAGTGATTCATCAGTTGCATACAATACCCAGTGCCCATTCCATCACGTGCCCTCCTTAATGCTCTTCACCCAGTTACTTCATCCCCCTACCCTCCTCCCCTCCAGCAGCCCTCAGATTATTTCCTATGGTTAAGCATCTCTTATGATTTCTGTCCTTCTCTTATATGTCATTTTATTTTGCCCCCTTTCTCTATTCTCCTCCGTTTTGTTTCTTAAATTCTGAATATGAGTGAAATCACATAATTGTTTTTCTCTGATTGAGTTATTTCATTTAGCATAAGACCCTCTAGTTCTATCCGCGTCATTGCAAGTGGCAAGATTTCATTTTTTGATGATGAGTAATATTCCATTGTATATATATACACATCTCTTAACATAAATTTCAGCAAATGATTCTCTTCTCTCCCTCCTTCTCCCCCTTTTTCTCTGTCTCTGCTTCCAACATCCCATTCTCATTTCTTCTTTCTTATAACCCTTAACTGCTCGAAGAGATCTAATATGAAGGATGCAATAATGATGCTTCAGTTACCCCTTTGCTGTTTAATATCTCTCAACTCACATTTGGGCAGTTGGATGCTATTCTCAAAATTACCCTTCAATTCTCTCTCATATATTTTTTAAAATGCAGTTCGTAGTCTGTTCCCCATAGGGTCCTTCTGGACAACCCCAGTCCACAACTAGTCTATGTTCAAGTGCTGAGGCCAAAAATCTGCTCCTTTGGTTCTCAGAGCTCTCCTACTCTGCCCCAGATGGGTTCTGCTTCTAGTGTTTCCTGTTGAGGGGAAGGGAATTATCCAAGTCCTGAAGCTATCCCTGGAGATAATGTTGCTGCTTTTCTATGCCTCACTCGTCATGTCAAGCAAATCACAAATTTTGGTCACCTTTTCCTCCTAATTGTATCTTGAATCAAACCACTTTCCTCGATTTACATGACCCAGAGTTAAGTTCATGCCATATCCTCTCTGCTAAGACACCTTCTGTAGTCATCTAACCCATCTTGTTATTTCCACTCTCTCCTTCCCTCCAGTGTTCATGTCATTTTCTCTGTACTCTCATTAAAAATGCTTCTCTTTGCTTTTAAGATAAAGATCTCTAAATTTATCTTGCCCTGTTCATGGTTTGGCCCTTTCAGATCTCTCTTGAATCACTTTTCCCCCATTTTCTGTCTTGTTCCTCATAGTCCAGTCTTGATTGAGTTCTTTCAGTTACTTAAACAGGCCCACTTCTTCCCAACCCACATGCTATTTCATCTATCTGGAGAATTTTCTATTTTCCCTCTGTTACATGGTTAACCCTTACTCTTGCTTCGGTTCTCAGTTCAGATACCACTTTCTTATACACACCTTCTCTGACTCTCCTGGCATGTTAATACTCTCCTTCATAGCAGCATGCACCTTCCCTTCCCACAGTAAACTGTGATAGGTTTACTTTTATTTATCTAATTGTTTGATCAGGTGCTGAAAAGAAGAACGTTCACAGTGGGTCTGTAACTTATTCTTTCCACCTTGGAAATGCCTAAGACAGTTTTTCTTTTAACCCCAAACATACCTCTTTGCAAATATTGACTGAGGAAATTTACTAGCTCCTGATCACTGAATGCTTTTAACAAAATGTATATGATCTGTCTGCCTGTTTGTTGTAAATATATTTATAATTTATGGATTCATGAACTGCAGCTGTGCTGATGAGTGCAAGTTAATCACATGACTAGAATTGGACTATGAGATGATGAGAAGTAAAACTGTGGGACCACAACACTAAGAGGCTGTACACTTAACTGTAACACTGTAGGCTAATTCAAGCCTACAGAAGGAGTAGCCTTCATTCCAGAGCCAAAACACATCAGAGTATAGGAAACAGGAGGCTGCAACTGATGGGCTCAGGTCTGCCCGACACACCTTTGGCATGCTTTATTGATATTCCGTTCTTATAACCTTTGCTAATTATTTCTAAAGGCTGATGCTGGGTCAGATTTTTATCTTATGTTGAGTCTTGAAACTTGGCTATTATTATTTTATAAGTATAATATCTACATTTCTCCCTTATTGTCTCATGAGCTCCATGAAAGCAGGGAAATGACTGTTTTATCTGACAGTTACATTCCTATTTTCTGGCCCAATATTTAGCACACAGTAAATGCATACTAGATGAAAAGTATATCCCTTTCTTTGTGTGGCAGAGATCACTAGAACTCATCCTATCTAATTTTTCTTTCATTCCTGCACACATGGAAAAACTATCCAGCTTCCGATATAATTAGGTTGGGGGCATGTGATTAATTTTGGCCAGTGGATTTTGAGGGGAAGTAACATACGTAACTTCAAGGAAGAGGCAAGTAAGATCGATTTAAGTTTCCTGTGTTATATTTTCTTTCTCTAGCAAATGCTGAGACCTTGTATTAAGATGGTTTTATGAAAAGATGGCAGAGCTTCTGTCATTTCTGGGTTCCTGACTAATATGTAAAGAATACCCTCCTCCTACCCAGGTTGGTATATACTATGAGCCAGAAATGACAAGTGATTTTATGCAGTTCCTGAAATTTTGAGGTTAATTTGTTACCTATATATAATATAACATATGCCATCTATTACATGAATTAGGTAGGTAGATAAGACTATGTATAAGGACACTCTGGAGCACACGTACCTTCTTCTCATCTCTTGATTTTTCCATTTTCTCTGTTTCTTCTCAGAATGCAAATTAGTGATGTACAAGAGAGAGGAAGTTACAGTTTCAACTGCTACTCCAGAAACAATTGACTTGCCTTAGACTGAATTAACTCAATGAATTCAACTGATGCAATAATTTATTTAGCAGAGGATCTTATGTGCCAGGCCTTTGCTAGGTATTTGAAATCAATGATGAAGAATGCCTGCTTCCTGCACTCAAAGTGTTCATATATCCCAATAAGAGTAGTGGAAAAATGAGTATGTGATAATAAAGAGACATAAAGACAATAAAGACAAGAAAGAGCCATCAATTTTGATTTATGGAAGAGAGTTGGAGAATGACTTTATAGAGTGACATCCAAATATTTGAAAGAATGAGGGATTTCACCAAATGCAGAGAGAAAAATGGCCCATTATAAACAATTTCCCATGGCATAAATGTTTATGGATGTTTGGATAGAGAGTTTAGTATTTGTGGATTGGTGGCTGGGGTCAGGATTGGGGAGAGAGTATAGGAAGTCAACTTCTCCTTTCCTATTTCCCCCATTCCCCCTCTAATTCTTGCTTTCACATTTTCCTTTTCTCAGTTTAAGGCAAAAGTATAGTGGTTTCAATTATCACAACAGGTTTGCCTTAAAATTGTAGATAACTGTATTTATTAAGGAATAAAAAGAAAGAGAAATACACATAACCAACCAATTCTACCCCATATTTTATACCCAGAGTGTTGTCTTTATTTCTAGCTTTTTAGTTCAATGATCCATATATGACTACTCTGAACGCTCCTCATGTGTGCTCTATATATCTTTCTATATCTGTATAGAGCTAACCCCTCTTTTTTTGCATTTTTAAGTTCTGTCGTTTATTCACATTTTAATTCTTTTGGTGCTAGTTCCTTATTTATGAAGGTCAGATCTTCCAGGTTAACTATTCATTGGTATTTCACTACTTTAACCATATCAGTAAAGATTTAAAGGGTGAGGGCACCCAGGTAGCTCAGTTGGTTAAGCAACTGCCTTTGGCTCAGGTTGAGTTCCAGAATTGAGTCCCACATCTGGCTCCCAGCTCCACGGGGAGTCTGCTTCTCTCTCTGACCTTCTCTCCTCTCATACTCTCTCTCACTTTCTCTCTCTCACTCTCTCTCTCTCTCTCAAATAAATAAATAAATAAATAAAATCTTTAAAAATACATATGCTAAAAAATAAAAAAAGAAAAAAGATTTAAAGGGTAATCTGGACTACTGAACTTTGAGAAAATTTTAAACCAGAGTAGGAGTTTTTCACTTTTGACTAAAAATACATCTTCTGTTCTTGGCCTATGTTCTCACAGGGTATCCAACTACATCTTCTCTTGTGGTTCTCAAAAAAAATTTGGTATGCATAAGGATCATCTCAGTAGTTCAGTAAAAAATGACAATTCTAAGGTCTCTATCCAATAATTCTGAGTCATTGGCTTTGTATGAGGCCCAGGGATTTGCATTTTTAGTAATACCCCAAGAGTTCTGATTTACATGATTCTCAAACCACACTTTGATAAACACTGCTATGTACAGTAGTTGTAAAAAATCTAGCAAGATGGGCTGTTTTTCATTTACATCAGTGTTTCTCAACCCTGGCTATATCTCAGAACTGCTGATACCTTGAAATGGAGAGCTTTTAAAAACACTATCATTGCATAGGCCATTCCGCATACCATCTGTGGTCTGATTACCTGGAAGGAGATGAATATAAAAGTGAATTTGTATTCTGCACAATATGGCAAATTATTGCTTAGAAGGTCTCCTCCTTACTGTAGCCATTACAAGAAATTGGTAAACAAGTCCTCTGCCAGTCATTAGCCCCTTAACTGAGAACTCCGATGCAGAGTATTATAGGATGAGGCAAAACAAGTAGCAACTTAAAAGTTTCGAACATAGAGACCAGAGCTTCTTGGTAAGATACTCTACTTTTAACTCTAACCAATCTACCCTTGCCATGCCAAGTTGCTGCTATAGATCAAGCAGGTAGGGACTGAAGAATGTGAGCCTCAGGTTCTCAGAGCCCTGACATTTGGAGCACCAAGTTGTGAAAAAGGGCAGAAATCAGAGTTAGAAAAGCCATATTGAATATCTGATGGCTATGATTCCTCTACTTAGTTCAAACTGATCTTATTTTGGTGAGGGTGTATGTGTGAGAGTAGAGATAAAGAGGCCTAGATAAGCCCTCCTGAGTGCACTTGGTTTCTTTGACTTTTCAGGCATATGGAGGAGTAGTTAGAAAGTAGGCTGAGTTTTCTGTCCCTGATGAATAGAGGTCCATGAACACTCAGCATAATATCCTCCAGTTCCATTCACCTCAATGTGCGTAGGAAGATTCTAATAATAGTTTGGAAAGTGTCAAGTTACTTCAGTAAAATTTACAAGTTGGTTTAGACTCATGATGACAAAGCAGAAGTAGAAAGATTACAAAGATTTCCCCTAAGAGTCAAAGGAAAAAAAGTGGAGGAAGAGAAGCAAAGAATGGGGACAGTTAACAGTATTCTAAAGGTCTTATCACTCAGTGGGACATCACTGGGGAATAGAGAATTTTGATGGAGGAAACAGTTGGTAACTTGGTTTCGTATATATTGATCGTTTTTTCCCCCCAAGCATCAAGAATGGAAAGGTAAGCATGAGTGGCATGAAAAAATAATATATAACACCTAACATAAAGAATAAAGAGCAATTTGACCAAAAGAGCAAAACATAAGTAAAAGGGCATCTTCAGTCCCATAATTTGCCTTCCTGCTTCTTACTACAGATGATATATCTAAAGGTGGTTTCTCTACTTGTATACATTCCCAGTGGTTTGTTCAATGATATGGCTCCAGAAAATTTCCTCTCTCTCCTACAGTTACACTAATTGACTGTCTATGAAAGCATCCACATCAGTATCCAAACATGCTATTACTTTTTCCATATTTAAAAATAATATCCTTATTCCACAACCCCTGTGAGCTGTAGCCCTGTTTATATACTCTTTGAAATCCCCTTCCTCCTAAGTGCTCTTTAACTTCATCAGATCTTCTGCACCCTACCGATGCAGCAGGATTTTTCGTCAAATCTCCATGTTGCTAAATCTTTCAATTCTTATTCCCCATCTTAGTCTTTGACTGACATTTAACATGGATAATCACCCTCTTCACTTGATGTCCCTTTTTCACTTGCCTTCTGGGATACCACACTTTCTCAGTTTCCTCTTCTCTTACTGGCCACTCCTTAACAGTCTCATTTGTGGGTTTCTTATCTTTTCCCCAACAGCTTTATCGTGAAGTGCCTCCAGTTTCAGTTCTTCAACATTTTCCCCACTTTTACCCACACTCTTAGTGGTCTCATTCCCTCTAATCATGACTAATTCCCAAATTTGTAGCCTGGTTAAAACTGGAATTTATATCCAAATGCTCACTTAACATATCCATTTGGATGTGTAATTGACACCACAAATCAATATGTGCAAACTAGTTATATTCCTCTCTACGTGTAGGTTTCCCCATCTCATTTAGTGTCAATTCATCCCTTCCGTTGCTCTTGCCCAAGTAACGCATCTCACTTTCCATCTTGCTTCGTTTTCTCAAGGACGTTGGCTCTTTGCAATTCCTGAAATTTGTTATTCATGTTTCCTTGAGTCTTTTGCCTACCCATTTCCTTTTAGGACCACTCTTCCCCCAGATAACTACAATGCTTTGACCATCACCAGTTTGGAGACTTTGCTCAAATAGCTCCTTTTAGATGAGGTCTACCCTGATTACCCTATGTAAAATGATGCTTGCCCCTTATATCATAACATCCCCAATCACACCCTACACAATGTTTTCACAGCATTTACCACTGTATCATATCATATCATACACATATAAAAGATTATATAATTTTCAATTTAATTTTGTTTTCTATGTGTTTTATCCCATTATAATTTGTGTTTCTCAAAGATGAGAATTTGTTTGGTTTTACTAATTTATTTATCCTAATACCCTAGAATAGTTCCTAATAACAAATAGGGCTAAACAGATATTCATTAAATAAATAAATTAGATATATTTGTATTTAAATAAGATGAATAAGAACAATTCATGGGATACAACCAGAACCTAATTTTATTTTAATCTCTTTATAGTTAATTAATTTTAACAAGTCCTTCTCCTGCCCCTGCATGGAAACACATATATGTCATAAGATGACTTTAAGGAAAACGTAGTTTCAAATTTATAATTAAAACTTCCCTAAACAGGAATGAGCTGTAGGACAGAGCCTTCATCAGCACCTGGTTGCTTGTTGCTTGCTGGGTCACTTCATTTCCCACTAGCTTGCTGCTCTTACTGACCTGTCCAGGGTTGCTGTGCCAGGGCGGATAGAGAAAGGAAGCAGAGAAGAAAGCCTTACTTAACTGGTGCTCTCATAGGGCAGCTTTGTATTCTCTGGGTCCGGTAGATGGTAAATCAGTCTCTTTCCCTGTAGACCACTTTTATGGCCTCTTCAGGTGTTACTCTGTGGGCTTCTTAGACTATGACTTATTTTCAAGGGAGAGGCATTCTTCCTAGCCTCAAGTTTTATGTTGGTCTACTCGATGTTTTGGGCAAACTGCCTTTTCAAAGGGTATTCTGTGATAGAAGCCCAAAACAACTCTTAAGTCTACCATCTCTTTTTTATGTCTCACATGTATCCTGTGCCCTGTCTACAACTGGAGAGGACCACATGTCTTCTTAGAAGCAGCTCTCTTTGCTTCCCCAGGCTACTTTTACTTTCCTTTAACATGAGTCAACAGTCCCCTGTCTTGTCCAGCTTCAGAGAACACATGTCACACTCCCCACATAACGTTGCTTTAGCCTTTCTTGATAGACGTGGGATTAGGAGATGGTCCTCTGTCACCTCAAAACCATTCTTTTTAAAAAGGAGATCTTTTTATAAACCCATTCCCAATTTCCACACACTTCATTTTTTATAGCCACTTTCTGGATTTTTAAGGTCATATTACTAGTTCTCATCATTTTGAAATGCCCTCATTTTGGAATTTTATGTCTATTATATTTTGGTATCCCAGAGGAAACATCCTATGTAGTATCTCTTTATACATGTATATGTTGCATTTTTGTGCACATATATTTATATACAGTTAATGAAGTTTACATGTAAGCTTCCTAGGTTTACATGGGTTACTGTGAATCAGATGAAGGTGGGTGAATGAAGCAGGCAGAGGAATGAGAAAAATGAGATATGGAGGGGCACTCAAGAAAAAATAGAAAAAACAAGGTATTGCCCTAAAATGTCCAAGCATCTTATATAATTGTCTTTGTAAAATACTTGCATTGTGTGTAAGTTTGTGTATAATCATATTTTTTTTAGAGAAAGAGGTCTTAAGTGAAAATTAGTTTCAGAGTACTGTTTGCAGTGTATTTCTATTTGGTTAAAATAAGAGTAAGTTCCCAAAGTATACAGTAATGTGTATGACTCTATTGATAAGAAGCAACATGTTGGGGGAATCATGCAAAATTGAAAAATGTTAACATTGATGACTTTAGGAAAGTGGAATAGGAAATTTGGAATCAGAGGAAGGTTTTCTATTTTCCTTTGTGATATCTTCATAATTTTTCTTTTGCTATGAGTAGCATGTCTTGTAACCATATGCATAACTTTCTAAAAACCAGTATAGTGTTGCACTTTTGGAAGTTCTCATTCATTTCCTCACCAAGTAGTTATAAAGGTCACCTGCTGAATACAAAGGTGAAAAGGGTAGATTTCTGGAAATAAGTAGAATGGGGAAGATCTTAAACAACAGCAGCGGGATTTCCAGTATGGAGTAAACTGGAATTATTAAATTCATTTCAATGAGGAAAGAACTAAGGTGAAGAATGAATGGGATGCAGCTTATTAAAAGTTCTCAGTTTACACTAATGTCTTTGTTTATTAGTGACCAATAACTTTGTGTTGAAAATTTTCAACATAATACAAAACAAATTATAGATTATCTCAAGGCTGGGGTTGGTAGGGTGTGTAGGTAAATAACTTAAAAGAATGTTGATGAAATTATGATTGAGACAGTTGATCATGAAGGTTTAGGCTGAGTAGAGAGACAAAGAAAGCATTAAAGAAAATGATTAGATGGGAAAGTAGAAAAAGGCATGAAGCCAGATTACTTGCTAGTGCGAGGAACATGGTCAGTAAGAGTAAGATAATAAAATGCGTAGAAAGAGGTATTATGCCCTAGTTTGCCCAGATGATCCCAGTAAGATTACTAATAACGTCCTAGTTCACTTTCAGAAATGTCCTTTTATGCATGATGACTTAAATAAGGTCTTTGCAGAGGACAGGGGAAAGACCATTGAGTGAATATGGTTAGCAACACAGGAGCTAGGAAAGATCTCACATGAGTAGGAAGAAGGAGGTGGGGGAATCTCAGCTCAATGCCCACTTTGGGACAAAACTATCAAGTACATGAAAAGGGGTTTACTTTTTGTGCAATGATGATTCACAGGTGGGATGTGTGCTCTGCTTATTTTAGACTGTATTTTTCAAACTCTTAGATCATCTTCAAAGTTTAACAAATTTTGAGAATTTTCTCAGGTACTTACTAACAGGTCAGAACAAAGGGTCCCTTCATAATTTCCAAACTCTCTGGAAAAGGAATCTGCACCCTAAGAAGACTCTGAAGTCAGTCAACATTTCTTTACCTTCATAGTTTTTCTTCTACGTTTTTCAAAATATTTGCCTTTGCCCTCCAGTTGTCCTTTAATATACTGTATATCAGGATGCGGTAGTTCATAGTATGTGATGACTTCAACCTTGTAGATGGCACAAAACAAAGAACTCAAATTTAAATTCAGTGTGATTATAACCTCTCAATTCAGATTGCTCAGGGCAAGAATTTAGCTTTATCACTCTCTAGTTGTATGATACTGCATAAATTACTCAAATCTTTGAGTATCAAGATCTTGAATCTTTAAAATGAGAGACCTACTTTTTAGAATTTTTGGAAGCAGTAGAGGACATAACATGTAAAGCTGTTGACATGGTAGCAAACATATGACAAGTGCTCAAAAATGTTACTTCTTTATTTACCCTTGGGTGTGTTTAGAATTCTTCTTTAATCAGTTGCATTCATTTACTAACATTCTCATATTTTCCTAACCAATAATGGGTAAAGAATTCCTAACACCAGAGTCTAATGCCATTGTAACATTTTTGAAATCAAAATCATGCACAAGAGAAGTTATCCCTGAAATAGGGAAAATAAGCTCATCATTCCATATCATTTCATATGTTTGATTATAAACTAATTTTCAAACTGACATTGTAACATTTTTTGGTTGCCTCTTACTTTCAGAAAAAGAATTCATATAAATTTGTTTTAGAATGTTTAGTTTTAAGAGTATACAGAAAAAGACTATGAAAATAGAAGTTTATTTTTTTAGAATCTTAAGACAGTAGTGTTTATTTGTTTATTTAATGTCCTTAGAGCCAACATTGCTGAAATTTAACTGGAAATAAAAGGACATATTTTATTCTATTTTATCTATTTTTAGCTTCCTATTGCTGTGTAACAAATTACTAGAAATTTAGTAGCTTAAAGCAATATCCATTTATTATTTCAGAGTTTTTGAACATCAGAAATCTGGACACAGAATAGCTGAGTTCTCTGCTGGAGTCTCACAAAATTGCAGTTAAGGTATCAGCCAAGGTGCTTTCTTATCTGGAGTTTGTGGAGTTCTATTTTCAGCTAATTCAGATTATTGACAGTTTTCATTTCCTTGCAGGTATATGTTGAAGTCCTCACTTCCTAGCTGGTGTGGCTTTAGCCTAGGAACTGCCCTACAGCAATTAGAGACTACGTTCAGGTACTTACTGTGAGGTTTCATCTTCTCTCAATATGGAAGTTGGCTTCTTCATGGCCAGCATGAAAATTGTTCTCATACTTTGAATTTCTTCCTTCAGAGAGGGCAGGATCTCTTTGCAAGTCTTACCTTATTAGGTTAGGCCCACCTAGGATAGTCTCCCTTTTGATTGCCTCAAAGCAACTGATTTGGAACCTTTCTCCGAAAAATCCTTTTGCTTTTATCATGTAGCATGATCCATTTCTCAGTAATGGGAATGAATTCCAGCATGTTCACAGTGCCTGCCACACTCAAGGAAAGAGTGGGTTATTCAGGGAGTACACACCGGGGAGTGGCAGTATTAGGTGCCATCTCAGAATTTTGCCTCCCACAGTCAGATTCAGGTCAAACATCATATTCATATTACTTTTGTAGCAAGTATATCATGCAGAAAAATCAGACTGACTATATGTGATGTGATTATATTATACTTGTTTCACCTTTTATCATTTTAATCATTCACAATTGAAAACACATTTTTCTTTTCTTTATACCATGTGTAAAGACATTATCTTTTAATGTTTATTCTGTACACAATCCAGATGGAAAAAAAAAAACCTAACTTATGGGAGTTTACTACTTACGGGGATAGGTCTCTTATTTCATTATAGAATATTTAAGAACAGAAAAATTATTGCCATTTATTTTCTAGTCATAAAAAGAGAGTCTTTGTGTATTATATAAACCAAAATTTTAAAATTTGGTATCTAGACTCCTAGAGAAACAGAGACACAAGCCCATTGCATGAATAGCACCTATGTGAAAAAACTTTTCAACTCTTAGCATTATTAATTATTGGAATGTTTTTGTTATTACTTATGTTTAGATTCATTTACTTATTAATGAATTAATGAAATAATTACTTATTAAATTTTAGGTATTTATTTCAATAATAGAATAGAATTTAGCTAGAATGTAGCATTTAGAATATCATTAGAAAAATGGATAAAATTGATATTGAAATAAAAATTGGTTTAAAAAGATTAGAAATATATATTATTAATGTGTCAAATCCACCCCAAGAAATATATATCCCACTATCTATTAGTAATTTGCATGCAGAGGCACCTGGATAGCTCAGTTGATTAAGCATCCGACTCTTGATTTAGGCTCAGGTCATGATCTCAGGGTTGTGAGATCCAGCCCCTCGTGGGGCTCTGTGCATGGAGCCTGTTTAATATTCTCTCTCTCTCCTTCTCCCTCTGTCCCTCCCCCAACAGCTCACATGCTCATGTTCTCTCTCTCAAAAAAGAATTTACATGCAAAATATAACAATTTCTTTTTCTTCTAATAAATTATCTGTAGTCCCATTAACAGAGAACAAATCAGGTAATAGACTCTCATAATTCTGAGTTTATTATTTCTAAGTAGGACATTTTTTTCTTTTTTAAAGAATGATAGTTATCTGGAAAATTTTAGATTTATTTTCAATTGTTACATATATATCAGGGAGTCCTAACGTCTTATGTTTTTCCAAAAAAGCATAGCTGGAAATAAAGTCTTGAATAAATGTAGTTTGTTTTGCTAAAAGATTCCAAGGAACTGGACGAGATGAGTGCACATAGTGATCTAAGAGTATGTTAGAAAGATGACCACAGCTGTGGAGAACTGAAAATCCATCACACTGTGGACCTATTAAGGACCTACATATCATGTACCTCAACATTGTCCACCAAAGCAACAAAGAACTCTTTATCCACTAGCTCTCACCCACTGTCATTCAAGTGTTACTCAGTAGGATATACATTTCCTTGCCTTTTCTGATTTGTGTGTGTGTCAAAATGGTTAGGCAAGTTCTCACAAGCCCCCCATGTGCTGGTGGCGGAGAAGCTCCTGGGAGCAGGAAGTGAGCAAGTCATGGTGCAGCTGAAGTGAGATCCCATCAAGTTACACTTGTTTCCAATTGATTATTTGGAAATAATTGGAGCAAAACACCAATAGAACCTTTGGCCATGTGCCCAGTTTGCCACTCGACTAGTCTCCCTTCTTCTGGCGCAGTGTTATATGGGAACCCATACTAGTGAATCAAGCATTCAATAAGCTTCTTGTGTGGCTACTGTTTGAGCAACTAGAAGAAAAAAGGAAAAACTATATCCAGAACAACTGTCAACTCCATTAGGGATGAATTTCTGGCCCTTCTGGGGTTACCATATTTCAATAACACTTTATTCTTAATGTGAACATAAGAACTTGTGTCAGGCTTCAGGATTCCCTTGATTATATTAATATACAGTAACTAAGTAATCACATGGATTTCCAGGCCTCATCAGTGCCATAGCCAGTCTCACATTAGAGACTGACCAATGTGACATTTTCTTCTTCTTCAATGTTGAATGCATTCATCATAGGGCAACTTGACAATTATAAAACTAGGAGAATAAAATTCTTCAAAGCTGGGAAGTATTTGCTTATTTTTGTGACTACATTGCCGTAATCTCACCAGAGACATTAAATAATGGAAACAATTATTATTTAATTAACTGCAGCTGCTAAAGGTGTCACCTGTAATTTCTGTATCTATTAGGGAAAATCATACCTCATTACAAAATGCAAGTTTATGGAAATTCACTTGATATTTCTTCAATAAAATTTTAGTACATGTTCATGATATGCTGACAGATATTAGCTTGTATGTGAACACATAGCAGTGAATCAGAGAGATAGGGCCCATTCTCTGAGAGTAGATAATCCAGTAATGGAGGAATCTCATGTATGTGATTAGGTGATGGTCTGCAGCATGGACATTTTTGTTCCTGTAAGTGAATGTGGTGACTCTGTAATAACTTAGGGTATATGTGAAAGAATAGTGTTGGCCCTAATGAATAACTCGTTGGGCTGATGGTCTCCCAAATTTTGATCATTGCTATTCAAAATGACATACATGGGGCGCCTGGATGGCTCAGTTGTTGGGCATCTGCCTTTGGCTCAGGTCATGATTCCAGGGTCCTGGGATCGAGCCCCACATCTGGCTCCCTGCTCGGTGGGAAGCCTGATTCTCCCTCTCTCACTCCCCCTGCTTGTGTTCCCTCTCTCACTGTGTCTCTCTCTGTCAAATAAATAAATAAAATCTTTAAAAAAATTTCAAAATGATATACATTTTTCAAGGATTTTTGAATGTATGTCATTTTATGTTAGCAGTTAATGAGCTACAAAGCTAGGATAGAGGGTATGAAGAGACTGCCTATCTTCTCATTTTCTTATTTTTTCTTTTTTATCATTTCTTTATCTTTTTTGGTATATTTTCTGGGAAGATTTCCTCAATTTTATCTTCCAATCATTTACCTCTTATTGATTTTTTTCATTTCTTTTTTCATATTTTTTAATTTCTAGGAAATCTTCTCTATTTTATTTAAGCAACCTGAAGCACTTCAAGCAATATGTTCTGTTATCTCTGCATATATTTATGAGATCAATGTTTTCTTGTCCCTGAATAATCTGTTTTTCCCAATTTCTTCCCCCTGTTTGGTTGATTCTATCATCATATTTTAAATTAAAGACATCTCTTCTCTCAAGTGTCAGTCAAGACTTGGTATTCTGTTCATGGATAAAAGTGGGAGACAAAAAGTTCTCTAGGATCCCTATATGATTTAGATTGTCCTCTGGGTTTATCTGAGTGGGTCATTTGTGTGGAACCCCTAAGGTCAATATCTTGGCACAATGAGATTGCTCAGCTTTCTGAAGTCCAGAATTTTAATAGCCAACTGAAGGAGAAGGGCTTAGGGTGGTTCTCCGTTTGGTGTTCGGAATGTCAGTGGTTACTTGCTCCCCCTATTTCAGAAACATAGCCTTCAAAATTCTCTGTCCTCAATACAGAGACCCTTTCCCCCCCTAAGCCAGAGACTACACCTCCAGATTTCTACTCCAGATGGGGCCAGTTCCACCAGGGCATGGTATGGGAGAGAAACCCAACTTCTTAAAAGGGTTAATTCTAATCTCTTCTGTTTTTACCCACTCTCCCACTTAAAACTGCTTCCCTGTGCCTCCTGAAATACAAATTGTGTTGCTTCTTTGTTTTTCCCACTGCCAACTTTAATTTTGGCTTTCTTGGGTGTGCTAAATCAGTTATCCTTGAAAATTAGGAAAAAATGTTCCTTCCAGGAGGACATAGGTCTCACTTGGTGAGGGCAGGTTTGAAGAGCTGGATTTATATCCCACTGGCTTTCATCCCAGCCTGTGTCATGCAGAGTGGCCATGGTCACCACAGGCCCATGTGCTGTTACTTCATCCTGGTGGGTTTTTATCTTCTCACAAAATCCCTTTGCAAAAGCTTAAATATGAGATATCCGCCCCCCCCCCCCCCGCCTCTGGAGGAAGCTAATTTACATATATTTATTTCATCTGCCATTATAACTGGAAATAATATTTTAAAAAGTTAAAATCAGAAAACTATAATGTTCTGGAATTATTATCTCTACAAATCTGTTCATAGATTTGCATTCCATCTTTATGGCTAAGCAGAGTCTAGTCAGAATTCTAAGACAAATCATGTAGCAACTAAGAACAGAATATTACTGTCTAAGCAACCCTGAAGAATATACTATTTGCAAAGTCAATTCAGAACCACATACTTGGCTTGAATTGGATAACCTTAAAGCTTAGCTGTCAGCTAGGATAAGCTTGATATTTAAAGGTAATGAAGGAGTTGTGCAAATTGCACATAAATATATTACTCTGTGTGTGCTGCATGGTTCAGTCATTGCAGAACATTATGCATCCTACTTAGTGACCTCCCATTCAGAGGTGAAAATAGAGATTTCTTCTCAGTGATGGAAGCCAGGAGCTATTTACTCTTAAGCTAAGAGTTCCCACACTCTAGCTTTTCTAATGGGTTGGAAATTAGTAAAATCACAAGGGACTCTGTGCTTTCTTTCTCTTTGCCACAGGGATGTGGGCAGAAATGCACACTATGAATTATCCCTATCAGAAATCTGGGAATGTATTTTAGACAAAAGACCTGTGTTAGACACCATTCTTCTCTCTTTTTCCTCTTGGGGCTAGAGAGTGCTTTGGGGACCACTTCCTCTGCCCATAACCAATAAGTGACATTCCTATGCCCACCTCTACAGTGGTCAGCTCCCTCACACAAACCTAAAGGAAGCTGAGGTTTTTTCACTGTTCTCCTTAATAAAAACTTGCCCATCGTGTTCTATGAGCTCTATAGGCCTTGTTCTGAGCACAGAAATATCTCCAGCCAAATAAAATTTTCTGAAGTAGAATTTAGATTTGTATCATTTTCTCCTTAAATCCTTTTGCAGTTCCTCGTTGCTTGTCCCTTAGTCTATATTCATTAGTTTGGCTTCTAAAGCTCTCAGAATTTGCCTTCAGGATATTGTTACCACTTATAGCCTCTATTTCTACTAAGTTGGGTGATTTGCTGTTTCTCTAAAAATGTACAGTTCCCTGATTTCATGTATTTACCCTTACCGATTTATCCATTTGGAAATTCTTCCATCTTCCTCCCCATCTGTACCTACTATATTTTATCTATTAAGTCTCAGCTCAAGGGTCACTTCTTTACTCAATCTAGTTTTCTGATTTTACATTAAAGTTAATTAAAGTTCATCTAATGTGATATATATTTTTCTAAATTTTATTTATTTTTTATTTTCATTTCTTTAGAGAGAAAGAGAGCAAGCACAAGTGGAGGGGGGACGAAGGGAGAGAGGATTGTAAGCAGGCTCCTTGCCCAGTGCAGAGCCCCACATGGGGCTTAATTTTACAACATTGAGATTATGACTTGAGCAGAAATCAAGAGTTAGATGCTTAACAAACTGAGCCACCCAGTTCCTTATGTGACATGTATTTATGTTATTTTCCTTACTCAGTTTCATTCACTTTAGACAGTTCTTCCTCTTGTTCCTCTCATCTTCTTCCTCCCCCTCCCCGCCTCCTCTTTCTCCTCTTCTTCTTCCTCCTTCTCCTCCTCCTATTCTTCTTTTTATCCTCCTCTTCCTCCTCCTCCTCTTTCTTCCTCTTCTTCCTCTTCAATTTTCTCCACCTCTGAGCTAGGAGACTGGCAAATAATAGATACTGAATAATTTTCCTGAATGAGTGGCATACTAAGTCTTTCAGATATTTCTTAGCAGTTAGTTTTATAATAAATTCTGTTTGGACAGAGAGAAGACATTTATTTTATAAGGGAAACTCCATTGTTTTGGTAATTTAAAGACTGAAGTAGGCTTCTACATTGCTTCTTCATGATGGTAGGCGGTTAATGGTGAATTGGATGGACTTCTTTGTACACCAGTATTAGGCAAATTTTTTATAAATATTCCACTTGTGGGGCACCTGTGTGGCTCAGTCAGTTAAGCATCTGCCTTTGGCTCAGGTCATGATCCCAGGGTCCTGGAATCAAGTTCTTTGTTGGGCTTCCTGCTCGGTGGGGAATCTGCAGCTCCCTCTCCCTCAGACCCCTCTGTATCTCTCCCCCTCCCTCTGCTCATTCTCTTGTTCTCTCTCTCAAACTATATATGTATATATATATATATATGTGTGTGTGTGTGTGTGTGTGTATACATATCTCACTTGTGTTGGAAAACAATGTATAATCTTTCTCTTTGCTGTAATAAGAGTTTATTCAAGAAATATTTTATTGAAGAGCTACTACATGACAGATACTTTTCTGGGCACTAGGAAGTATAGTATTAGTATCGTACAAGTATTCATGGAACCTTCTTTATAGTTTAGTGATAGGCAAACAAATAAGCTAATAACAGTCACATCATGTTAAATGCTAAAAATGGTTACAAAGAAGTGTTATGGAAAGTGGTCGGTTCAATCTTTTTAAAGAGATTTTTAAGAATAAATCTAAAATCAATGAGAGAGCAAGCTATGTGATAATATAAGTGAATTTCATACCAGGCAGCAAGAACAAACAAACTATGGCCATGAGATAAGAATAAGGTTGGAATATACAGCTGGAAGTAATTAATCATGGAGACTGGGAGAAGTCAGAGATAAAGGTACAAGAACATGTAGCATGTTTGCAGGCGATGGAAAATAATTTGGATATTACTTTGAATGAGATTTCCATCTCATTGGGTGATTTGAGCAGGGAAATGGTATGATTTAATTGTAGGGGCCAGCCACTGGAGGTCAGTTGGAAGGTGACTTCAGTGCTCTAGATAAATATGATGAGGTCTTAGATTAGAGGGAAGGCATTTAAGATGATCAGAGTGTTCAGATTCAAGAGACATTTTGAAGTTATAGATAAGCAGACTTAACTCTGATGATTGGATATGAATATGAATCCTCTAATGTGAATTAGAGGATTGAAACATGACTTAGGTTTTGGGCCTGAACAACATGGGAAATGGTGCTATCATTTAATGAGCTAAAGAAAACTGGGGAAAGAGCCAATTGCTGATGAAAAATCTGTCAAAATTTCTTTTAAAGTGACTGTTTATTAAGATTTTTCTCTTTGTCTTTGGTGTACTAAGTTTGACATTGATGAGCATAGATGTTAATCTGTTTGTATTTGTCCTGCTCAGATTATCCTGTCTATTCTATATGAAAACTTTTTTGCATTTTTTTCAATTCTAGAAAGTTCTTTGTTGTTATATCTTTAAATATTGTGTATGAAGAGAGCCATTCTTCCTATATTCTCTTTCTAAAATTCCTAATGAATATATTGGACCTTCTGATTCTATTCTTAATGGCCTTTAAACATCTTGAATCTTTGCCCTGCTTTCTACATTATCTTTCAGTTTATAAATTTTCCTTTAGCTGGATCTAATCAGTTACCTTTTTAAAGTTCAATTTGGTTTTTATAAATCTGCTTGTTCCTCTTTCCCTCTTATTGTGTCCTTTATTCATTATGGTTTGCATTTTCTCTTTTACTCTGTAATTCATTTAAGTACTAACTTACAGTTTTCTTTCAGATTCATCTATGATCTCCAGTTCTTTCAGTTCTCCCATATTTCCCTCTTACTCTTATTTTGATGACTCCTCCTCATCCTTCTTCTTCCTCTTTCTCTTATTCTTCTTTTCACTATGAACTCCTCCTCAGTAGGGGATTTTGTTGTTGTTGCTGCTGTTGTTGTTTGTACTTTACTTCATGTGCTTTAGGCCATGGAATTGTGTCTATAGAGCATTTTTTTGCCAAGACAAAAGAGGCATGAGGCCTCACTAGTCAAAAACTGGTTTTTATGCTAGTTTCTTAACTTGGGTTTTATGCACCATTTATATAGGCAGTTCTAGTGCATATGATATAAGCTTAAGGTCTTGATTTATCATGGATGATTTTATCCCGTCAAGTATAACCCTGAGTAGAAGGAAATTTTTGGTTTTGGGGGCAAGTGGGTAGAGTTTTTCATGGAAGAGGCAATAACGTTTCTGGTATCCGGTATCACATAGGTCTCATCTCACATTCAATTGAATTACAATCCTAGCCCTACCCTCTGTAACCTGTGCCCATTCAACTGACTACATTGAAGGGAAATCAAAATGCCACATTGTACCCGCTTCTCTCTCTCGAGTTTCCAACATATTCCTGGCACACAGGTATATATATATTTTTTTCTTTTGTCTACCTCAGATTCATTTAATTTTTTGTTAATATATATTATCCAACATTTCTCATATTTTTAAAAATATTTTATTTATTTATTTGACAGAGATTACAAGTAGGCAGAGGCAGGCAGAGAGAGAGGGGGAAGCAGGCTCCTTACTGAGCAGAGAGCCCAATGCAGGGCTTGATCCCAGGACCCTGAGATCATGACCTGAGCCAAAGGCAGAGGCTTACCCCACTGAGCTACCCAGGTGCCCCCATTTCTCATATTTTTATTAAGAAGAATTCACTCCCTGCCAGCTTAGACCACTATGTTCCCAAAATTCAGAAATAGCTTAGTGATGTCCACATATCAGATCATATTCAGGAGAGCTTGCTTCTCTTTTTCATACCCTGAAACATTGGAAATATGTGTTAATCCTCAAGCCCTTGGACCAATATCAGATTGCCTTTGTTGGGTCTGGTCCTGGATATGCTAATGTTCTTTTAAGAATAAAGGGCAAACCAAAATTAACATCTCTTGTCATCACAAGTCTGTAGTAGAAGGGAATACAAGAGGAGAGAAATACTCTATCTTGCTGTTAATAGCTTCATCAGGAAAGGATTTTCCTAACACCAAGAGTGGTTCTTAAAAACAGAAATCATAATTTATAATTGGAGAAAAGGTCGATTATCTCTTTATAACCTTCACCTACTTGTCCTTCATAAGATTGCTGAAATTCTTAAAAGTAAGCAGGTTGCCTCTCCTAAGTTTGCATGAATATCAAATAGTAAATAACTTTTTGAAGTTGTATAAATTAATTTGTAGGCCTGTCCCATTCCCATCCAAAGTCCTACTTAAGAAATAGCCTTTAAATGATTAAATGAATTTCTTTCTTTACTATCTTTTGTATATAATCATATGAAACAATTTTAGTAAAAATAAGATACCTATTCCTCAGGCTTCAAAAGTCAGGCTTTCCTGGTCCCTTGAGCTCCTAAATATTTTTCCCCTAATTGTATAAGGAAAGAGCAACTCACATTTCTCAGCCCTCCTATGAATTGGGCACTTTACAGACCTTATTTTACTTAATTCTCACAACAACTAATGCAGGTAGTTACTATTACTAACTTTTGGTAGTAGTGAGCAAATAAGATTCATAGAGATTAAATACACTTCCCAATGTCTTAGAATTATTTAGCAGAGTTAGGGCTTATGCCCCAGTACAAATACCTTGGTTTCATAAAGTATCTAAAATTAAAGAAATCTAAAACTCATTTATGAAATCTGACTAGTGATTTCAGGTCATTGCTAAAAAACAGATGGATGGACCTAGAGCCATAATTTAAACATCTTAACAACATCATGCTTCATTTCCCTTAACTTTTAACTTCTAATGAATGGTAATACCTTTTGAAAGCCCTTTTCAGGTCCATCAACTGCTTCAGAAGGATCAAATCCATACATTGTCTTTTGGGTATTCTAATGCTAAAATATAGTAGATAATGAAGTAGATAAATGAAGTCTTTTTTCTTGTACATGTTCCTCTTTTTTTTTTTTTTTTTTTTTGGTCCATATCTCAAAGCAAGAGTTTTATGGGCTAAATATAGGTGACTATTTCGGCTACACAAATATTTTAACTGATTTAATATTTGCCTCAGTATCCTAAGATACCATAGTAAAATAATTTTCCATATCATAATAACAGCTATCACTGGGGCACCTGGGTGGCTTAGTTGTTAAGCATCTGCCTTTGGTCCTGGGATCGAGCCCTGCATCGGGCTCCCTGCTCAGTGGGGAGCCTGCTTCTCCCTCTCCCTCTCAGTCTGCCTGCTGCTCCTCCTACTTGTGCTCACTCTCTTTCTGTCAAATAAATAAATAAAATCTTTAAAAAAATAACAGCTATCATTTACTTTTCAATATCATGCATGAGGCATTTTACTAGGTGCTGCAGAACAATCTGCAGATTGTTCAACACATCAGTGATACATTGGAAAATTCTCACTTTTCAGCCAAAGTTCTGAAGTTAAATGATTTTCCAAAGTTACCCAGCTGATCAGTGGAGACTGCAATAACCTCACCTATCTGACTCCAAAACCTAAGTTATTGCTACTACAGTACATCTGATAGACTCTTGCTAAGAACACTTGTATTTTAATACAATTCTATTTTAATACAACTCATTCTCTGAACTCAAAGTGGTTATTCTGCTCCTTTATGTTTCTGTGAAACTGGATAAAATATAGATGCAATCCCAATTAATATTTAATACAAACGCACAGGGAAGAGTGGAAGAGTGGGTAGTTACTGCTTTGTAAGCAGTAACTTACAAAGTGTGTTGTTGCCTGTGTAATTTAATTCTACTTTTCCCTTTGTGTTGTGCTACTTTTGTGGAGAAGAAAATGTTCTGTTACTGGAAACCATTACCAGAGTATATGTGATGTACCTAACATATAAAAGAATAGTACAGCCATCTCTTTAAGGGGCAACCCTTGACAAGTTTATTTAGTGTTACATTTCTGATGCCTGTGTTTCATCGTATTAATATTTGCCACTTGACATCTTCTAGCTAAACACAGCGATACTTTGAAAGTTGTCCTTCTGAGCCAGTTATTTTAATCTAATACCTTGACCATCATAGGAAAAAAAGGACAAAAAAATTTAAGTTGGTATAGCTGAGAAAATATTCTTTGTTTTACTAAACTTGCTTGCATGTCAAGGGATGCCCCTTAAAGAGATGGCTGTACTATTCCATGTAAAAAAGTGAAGGAAAGAAAGCTATGATGGTTCAAGTGTTTTAAGGAAACTAAACCATAAGGTTGATTATGTCTTTGGATATTGCAAAATAAATACACGATTAGAGAAAGGAAATGACAGAGACTGGCTCAGAAGTACATAGCTTTCTTTCCTTCGCTACTACTAGGACTTTTATTCAGGGGTATAATCTGGACAGCTTAACTTAGTTGTTTTTTTCCCTAAATCCAACAGAAGTCACATATTTGAATGCCTAACAAAAATATTATATTACTTAAAGGAAATAGAAATGTCTGCTTTTCCATAATTAAAAGAAATAGATTACTAAATGAGCCTATACAAAAGAGAAACATGTTTTCTTTGTGTGTCATTAAAACGACAAAACTTAAGAGCATCATGTGTTTCTCTTCTCTATAGGATTATTGAGATTTTCTTTTCCAGTGATACATTATTTTCCTTCCTTTTATTGATACCCTTTTTCACACATTCTAAACCTTACCTGACACTTTTTCTTCTTTCTAATTTTGCTATTTTTGCGCATGATTTTTGGACTTTGTTGGCATTCTAAACGCATAGGTATATACAAGAGATTCTAGGTCTTCTACCTGTAATAGCTTGCAAATTCTGAATATTTAAATACTATTGGTCTCTTTCTGAACAAACCTAACTGCAGTATGGTAAGATATCCAAGAAATTCCTGTGCTTTTGTAATCTCTTCGGTGACAGAAGTCTTGTCTTTGTGTCTCTGAATAGTTTTTATTGAAAGCTATTTTATTGAAAAAATATTTTATTTGGTAGTCAGCAAGTGTTCAATAAATGCTCAACTTAGTAACTAAAAAGTCTCAGAAATAATTCCTTTTTTGAGGAAAGTAAGACCATATTGATTTAAGTTCCTACATGAAGTTATTAGTAGAATGTGGCTCCCTAGTAAGAAATTAGATATGTTAAAATTCAAACATTTCTGAAACAATCAAGAAAACTAAAAGGCAACCGACTGAATGAGAGAAGATATTCACAAATAACATATCCAATAAAGGGTTAGTATCCAAAATATATGAAGAATTTATACAACTCAACACCCAAAAAACAAATAACCCAATTAAAAAATGGGCAGAAGAAATGAACAGACATTTCTCCAAAGAAGACATCTAGATGGCCAACGGACTCATGAAAAGACACTCAACATCACTAATCATCAGGGAAATGCAAATCCAAACTACAGTGAGATATAACCTCACACCTGTTAGAATAGCTAAAATAGAATAGCTAAAAGCAAAAACACAAGAAACAACAGGTGTTGGTGAGGATATGGAGAAAAAGGTACTCTCTTGCACTGTTTGTGGTCATGCAAACTGCTGCCGCTGCTGTGGAAAACAGTGTGGAGGTTTCTCACAAAGTTAAAAATAGAACTGCCCTATGTTCCAGTAACCACACTACTGGGTATTTGCCCCTAAAATAAAATTTAAAAAACCACTAATTCAAAGGGATACATGCACCCCTATGTTTATAACAGCATTATTTAGAATAGCCAAATTATGGAAGCAGCTCAAGTGTCCATCAAAAGATAAAAGGATAAAGAAGATGTGATATAGATAGATAGATAGATAGATAGATAGATATGAACATATATGTAGAGGAATATTATTCAGCCATAAAAAACAATGAAATCTTGCCATTTGCAATGACATGAATGGAGCTCGTGAGTATTATGCTAAGTGAAATAAGTCAGCCAGATAAAGACAGCTACTGTGTCACTTCACTCATATCTGGAATTTAAGAAACAAAACAAGTGAGCAAAGGAGGGGAAAAGAGAGAAAGACAAACCAAGAAACAGACTTTTAACTATAGAGAACAAACTGATGGTTACCAGAGGGGAAGTGATTCAGGGGTTGGGTGACATAGGTGTTGGGGATTAAGGCATGCTCTTGTGATGCGCACTCATGTATGGAATTGTGGAATCATTATATTGTACACCTGGAACTCATATAATACTGCATGTTAACTATACTGGAATTAAAATAAAATAAAAAAACCCTGAAGACTCTACACCAATAACTACACTTACATATGACATAATTTTTTGAATAATATATAGAGTAATAGCTAAACATGTTGAGAAAAATAAATATAAGAATGTAACTTGTTTTTACATAACTACTTAGAAATTACTTTTGAGGGGATTTTTTTCATCAATAAACCTGTGGGACAGTACATGTGAGAAAATATTAATTAATTAATTAAAATAAAAAATTTTCCATTACTCCAAGGGGGGAAAAAAAACTTTCAAGTAGTGATATTTTACCCAAAACACTCTCAATCAAAAATAAAAGCAAAATAAACACATTCCAGATAAACCAAAACTGAGAGTATTTGTTGCTAATCACCTTATATACTAAAGGAAGTTCGTTAGTCTCTAAACAAAGTTCCTTAGTCTCTAAACAAAAGACTTAAGACAGAAATTTAAATACACATAAAAATAAAAAGAACATTAATAAAGGTAATTTTGTGACCATAAAAAAATTTTATAAATAAATAAAATTCAGACATTTCTGTAACTGACTTGTCCATTGAAGAGAAAGTATAAAGTGTGCATCTCTATTAAATGACAAACCAACAAATGTAGCTACTTTTATACTAATTCCAATGCGCAAGGCAAATAGTTATTTTATGTCACTTATGTAATTTGTGTAAAGTGATACTTAACAACATGTGTTCATTATGCTCTATAGTAGTATTTTATTTATTTATTTATTTATTTATTTTAAAGATTTTATTTATTTATTTGACAGAGAGAGGTCACAAGTAGGCAGAGAGGCAGGCAGAGAGAGGGCGAAGCAGGCTCCCTGCTGAGCAGAGAGCCGGATGCGGGTCTCGATCCCAGGACCCCGAGATCATGACCTGAGCCGAAGGCAGAGGCCCCAACCCACTGAGCCACCCAGGCGCCCCTGTAGTAGTATTTTATACACTGTGAGTTCCTACATGTATTTATTAAAAACAAAAACAAAAGCATTCATTTGACAAAATAAGTTTGTTAAAAGAACTCATTTGATTCAGAACTATTCCTGACCCAGACTTATTTTGAAGAGGGCATTTTTATCTCACATTGTCATTGCTAACGTGGTCACTGAGATTTTACAAGCTAGCATACCCTTTCCCATTGCAATTATTTTAAAATGAGATATCCTAAGGATTTTGGATGCACACCTCTCTCTGAGAGGTAGATAAGTAAGATCAACACACACCTGAAGAGTTAGCCAAGAACAGAAGTCATTTAAGTTTTAGTCTACTGAAGGAAGACGAGAAGGTGGCTTTTTGATGACTATTTTGGTTTCTAAGAAATCTGCTGCCAGAGAGTGCACTATGTAGGGCAGCCTGGAGGATTGTAGTGACTGAATACAGAATTCTCTTCTATTATCAATTAATAATGTGCCATTCTCTTTAATGTGAGTTCTCATGAACAGTGAACCAATCTTTAGGACACGGATAAACCCTACGAATACAGACACACTCCTACTCCTTATACCGCAGCACTGGGAATTAGAAGCTGGGTGCTCCACCAAGGTGACACAGCTCGTGAAGAAGCCCTATGTAGATGCTGCAATGACGTATCTGTTTCATCTCTCCAACCATGCAAACAGCGGATAAAAAGTAACCACAGCATTCCAAATGACTTTTCTGAACCACATATAAAGAAAAGTAATTCTAATTGGAAGGCTCATCCGCACATTATTTATTCAGGACTCCATTTTTATCTTTTATTGGTAGTTCTCAACTGTTTGCTCTATTTTTATTAAGAGCTAGAAAAATTCATTATCGTGAGACCCAGTATCTTGATGACAGTATCGGGTAAATCCGGATCTTTGAGAAGAAGGCTGAAAAAAAATAAGGACCCACAAAACCTGTGTTCTTAGAGATGGTAAATGTTATAGCCTATAATAAATTGTAGTTCAGACAAGAAAATAATTAAACCTGATGGAAAGATATAGGTGGGACCCTGACTGATAAATTTGCTCATACATCTGAATAACAATTCTTAAACTTAAAGATCCACACCTTAAACTTAGGTGTGGATCGAGGTCATCTGAAAAGCTTGTCAAAACAGAGATGACTGGACCTCACCCCCAGGCTGAAAGTTGGGGTGGGGCCTGATAATTTACATGTCTATAGGACCCTAAGAACACACTTTGAGAACTACTATACTACAATAGTGGGATATGGCCTGTGCTTCTCCTAAAAGTACTTATACTGCTATTAAAAGAGGGGCTTACTTTGGCATGTGCATATCAAACACTTTTGAATAGAATCCAAAGTGGAAATCCAAAGTGATAAGTTTCTCTTCATGGTGAACAGCACTGTATTTTTTTAAACCTTAACCAAAGTTTATTCTTCAGTTACAACCTACATTATATATTATAAATAACATGGCTAATTTGCTGGGAGAGGGAATTTGGGGCAAAATCAACACCTTGAAATGAATCCAGAGGTGCACAAGTAAAGATTCATCCATCTGTGAGGAAAGTAGAAAGTAAGTGAGCTACAGTAATTCCTATTGTCTGATTTGCAAGTCTCACCTGAAGGGAAGGAACAACGCTGAGCTTCATTCTACTGAATGTCAAGAACTGTAAGAGAGTAGAGCAAGAGTTGAGAACTGTGAAATAGAAAATTAGAGGCAGGGGAGATTAAAAACGGAAAGAACCAGTGACAATGAGAAGAAAGTGTAAGAAGAAGGAAATAAGAAGAAATAGCTATAATAGAACTGAAATAATAGTTCTACAAACCTTGCCAGCCCTTGAATTTGAGAGACTCACTGAGTCAACACCAAAAGCACAGAGAAAATGAAATGCTGCTATGTCCTGTGGGTCATTTAGTGAAAAGGTAAGCTAAATATTCATTAAAACATTTTACAATTATAGCACACTAATTGTTGACTTTGATATTAAAAAAGTTGAAATAATATTTGGCATACCTTGTTCACAAGGTAGCAAAATATGTAGTATATTTTAGATTTTTCTAAACATTCTATTTCAATAAAAATGGTTTTAAAATGCTAGCATGTGAAGTGTTAAATTGCATATGTGTAATTAGTTAAATGTTCACATGTATGGCGCACAAATCTCATCTAATCCATAAACATAGACTAAGGTAATTAGCCAGACTTATGGGGGTAGGAGTAATAATGATAACAATAATGAAAATAATGATGACATAATAACAGCTAACATGTTGGTGTATGTCTTCAAACCAGTCATTATTTTAAGTACTTTACACATATTTTCTAAATCTTCATCATATATTTTCTCAGTTAGCAAATGTAAGTACTCTACGAAGCAATGTTACTATCTCTAATTTATAGATGAGGAATCTGAGGTACAAAGAGGCTAGGTAATTGTCCAAGGTCCCACAGCTACTAAGTAATGGAATTATGATAAAAACTCAACCAGTCTGCTCCAGGGATTATGGTCTCCAAATCTATGCTTTGTTGTCTCTCACAATATTGGAGGTGAGATTTCAGAGTTTATCCATAGCTTGTCCCCTATCTGGGGTATTAAGTTATGTGGATCACAGAGATCAGAGAACATACACATCATAGAAAAATAATGGTAAATAAATGTCAATTATATGACAACTCAGATTGGCAGGCAAAAACTGCCTGGCATGCTGTGCTGAAAAAGATCATAAGGCTCTATCTGGAGCAGTAGAAAATAGTACTATGGTCAGTTAGTAACATCTGTCAGAGATGAGGGAGAGGAAATATATAACCAATTGCCATTCTATAGTAGAACAGAAGGAATATTGGAAATTGTCTATACCATGGTGACTTAATTAGTAACTTTTTTTTTTTTTTTTTTGAGAGCTAGAGGGAACAGGGAGAGAGGCAGAGGGAGAGAGAGAGAATTTTAAGAAGGCTCCACCCTCAGTGCAAAGCCTGACTTGGGCTTGATCCCACGACCCTGAGATCATGACTTGAGCCAAAATCAAGAGTCTAATGCCTAACCAACTGAGCTACCCAGGTGCCCCAGTAGCTTTGCTTTGCTTTGCTTGCTCTTTCTTTCTTCCTTTCTTCCTTTCTTTCTTTCTTCTTTCTATTAGAAGAGCTTTCCCAAATGAAGTTTTATTGAGTTCCTTGGAGGCAGGATCATAATAGTAGAGGATTTATATTCTTAAACCATGGGTAATCTACTTTACTGCATAGAAGAGTAGCTGTGCAAATTTGTCATGCTTTACTCAGTAAAATGTTAATTTCCAGACACTTTCATCCAGTGGCCACATGGAGGTAGCTTTCTAATCTTCCTAACCTGAAATGAGATTCCAGGTCATATTTGTTATTAAGTTGAGCAGAGCATCTGTAGCCTGTGCATGATGGGATAGTGCTTGCTTATCACTAAATCAAAAATACTGTCTCACTTTACAGATGAATTAAGTGACGTTAAGAGGTTATTTTGCCTATGTTAATTACTTGATTTGCTAATAGTATTATTATGAAAATATATTCATAACTTCAAGTATCATTGTGAATCCTATGTATGTATTTATCTGTCTAGATATCTTTACAGATAAATGCATAGATAGCAGTCAATGCACTGTAACTCCTGAGATACAGGTGGGCACACACTGTCAGGCCCTTCATGAGGGCCCAGTACTCCTACCTGGTCATGACTCCAAAGCTCTTGAGACTTAACTGTCTAAATTATTCTTTCTTCTATGTGAGAAATGATGTATGTTTTCACCTAAGCAGGGTAGCTGTTTCTTACCCTCTAAGGTTAAAACACATCATGTTCTCCATGATGTGTTTTCTTTTCTTTTCTTTTTTTTAAAGATTTTATTTATCTGACAGAGAGAGAGATCACAAGTAGGCAGAGAGAGAGGGGGGAGCAGGCTCCCTGCTGAGCAGAGAGCCCAACGCGGGGCTTGATCCCAGGGCCCTGAGATCATGACCCGAGCCGAAGGCAGAGGCTTTAACCCACTGAGCCACCCAGGTGCCCCTGATGTGTTTTAATTTTGAGCTATCTCTACCCTTTCAGTTCAGGCCCACAGTGCTTCTGCTGATGTTACTCTTTGTAAACTTAAAGAGTTTTTTTATGAATCTCATTGGAGTTAAATCCGTGAGACAAAAGTTATACTCAATTCTTTGTTTATTTGTTTTTTAAATATTTTATTTATTTATTTGACAGAGAGACCCCAAGCATGCGGAGCAGCAGGCAGAGGGAGAGGGAGAAGCAGACCCCCTGCTGAGCAGGGAGCCCAATGTGGGACTCCATCCCAGGACCCTGGGACCGTGACCTGAGCCAAAGGCAGTTGCTAAACTGAGTCCCCCCCATTCCTTTGAAAGAGGCCTCTCTCTACCCTATGTGGAGAATCAAAGTATTATGGGACAGCACTCTTAAGATTTTTAGAAGTCTAACCGAGTAGTTGAGAGGGTCTGTGAGGCACCTTACCTATTTCTGGGGTCTCAACAAGAGTTTTAGTCACACATTAAGAACTTTATTCTGAGACCAGGTTTTACTGACATTGCTCTTGCTTTGATCTTTGCCTTTGAAGCCATGTCTTACTTTGAGTCTTTTTGCTGTCTGGAGAGAAACAGTTTTATGTATAAAACCAGAAGACTTCTCGATACTTTATATTTTCTCTAAATTCAGCTTGAGAATTGGAGAGTCCCCCACCCTCAGCACACAGACTCACATTTTAATGTATTTTGCTCCTCTCTATTTTATCATAGGCATCTAGAAGTAGCTCTTCCAACACTCTGGACAGGAAAACTTCTTAGCCAAAATAATCAGTTCTTTAAGTACCCTTTCTATCTTTCATGTTATTGCAGATGACACTCACTCATTGTCCTGCCAAAATAACTTGGATCCTCTTTTTTCTAGCCTTGAATAATAATTTATTCATTGTACTTCAAGCTTTCACTGACAGTCTCTGCTTGTGCATGGTCTCCAGGTCAATGGTACATGTTTTAGATTTTGATTGTGTAACATCCCATTTGTAAGCCCAAGGCAGAGATTTAGAAAAGAGAATAATGAAAGCACAAAAAGAAATTATTGTGAAAAAGATTTATAAAGTTCACTATATAGGGGCGCCTGGGTGGTGCAGTTGGTTGGGCAACTGCCTTCGGCTCGGGTCATGATCCCGGAGTTCCGGGATCGAGTCCCACATCGGGCTCCCTGCTCGGCGGGGGTCTGCTTCTCCCTCTGAACTCTACTTCCTCTCTCTCATTCTCTCTCTCTCAAATGAATAAATAAAATCTTTAAAAAAAAAAGAAAAAAAAAGTTCACTATATAAAAAATATTTAAAGCCTCATTGTATCCACCTCTCTCACCAAAAGTAAAGCTTAAGACAAATAATAAAGTGAAATTATTTTAGTTACATATCATGGGAATAGAATTAAATTTAAGTGAGAAATGATCCTAACAGAAATTTGACAGTATGTTTCACAAATAAAAATGTCTATCTCTTTGCCACAATAACTTCACTCTTTGAAATGTATATTAAGGAAGGATCAGAGGTATACTTAAATGTAATAGCATGGGGGTATGCATTACAACCTTTTGCATACTACAAAAAGATTAGAAAGAAAAATAAAAAATCCCAAGCAACATCTCACCACCATATATATATGTGTGTGTGTGTATATATATATATAGGTAGGGCTGGTCAAGTGCTGGCAGCATGGGGTTATAGAAAAGTGGAGAAAGAAACCTGGAAAAGTTGTAAGTACATTTAAAAACAGGAAAATGTTACTTACTCGAACTCTTGAAACATAACATTTGTGCAAGAGTTTTTGAACTTAGTAGAAAGTCTAGGGTTCAGAAA
Organism: Nasua narica; assembly: GCA_028533885.1. Classification (NCBI taxonomy): domain Eukaryota; kingdom Metazoa; phylum Chordata; class Mammalia; order Carnivora; family Procyonidae; genus Nasua; species Nasua narica. The sequence goes on along the minus strand of CM052806.1, from coordinate 43,587,533 downwards.
TACAAAGTCAAAAAGATAACACAAGGGGGTGCCTTGGTGTTTCAGTCATTTAAGCGTCTGACTTGATTTTGGCTCAGGTCATGTTCTCAGGGGCCTGGGATCCAGCCCAGCATCAGGCTCCAGGCTCAGTGGGGAGTCTGCTTGAGATTCTCTCTCTCCCTCTGCCCCTCCCCCTGCTTGCACTCTCTCTCTTTCTCTTAAAAAAAAAGGTAATGTTAGAGTTATCTTTTTTTAAAGATTTTATTTATTTATTTGATGGAGAGAGATCACAAGCAGGCAGAGAGGCAGGCAGAGAGAGAGGAGGAAGCAGGCTCCCTGCAGAGCAGAGAGCCCGATGAGAGGCTGGATCCCAGGACCCTGAGATCATGACCCAAGCTGAAGGCAGAAGCTTTAACCCACTGAGCCACTCAGGCGCCCCGGTAATGTTAGAGTTAAAAAGGAAAGTATTTTTTCTTACTTCCCTGGAATATTGGGACAAAAACTAATGATTGTAAAGGGCTTTGAAAATGTAACTGTATCGTCTACCATCAGCGGCGGTGCCAACCTTTAGTAGGGATCACACAAATCCATTAGGTCTTGATCATCCTGGCAGGACTGCCAAGTGTGACCAGTGGTGGAAGCCCTCACAGCCAGCACAGACACACACACACGGCACAGCACAGCCTGCCCAGGATGATTTCCTAGGAGCCTTACTTTTCAGTCCTTGGAATAGAGCTGGTCCTGACTGCACATTGTAACACAAGTCATTACTCATCAAAACTGGTCTTGCTGCAAGCAGTTCATTCACCTCTCCGCAGACGTCCCCTACTCTGACCAGGAGCAGCATGAATGCGGGCTAAAAATAGCAGCCACGCAACGCAGCCAGAAGGCATGCTGAGACTTTGCCTGGAAGTGGTTTTTATACCCTTGGTTTCAGAGCACTTTCCTCACACAAATTAACCCTTACAGAAGTCCTGGAGTGGGAATACTATTTATTCTCTCCTGTGCCTCAGTTCTCGGCGATAGGAAGCACGTTTCTTGTTGTGAGTTAACTCTGCTTTGCCTAATTGAAAATTCTTCCTTTCTCTCTGCTTTATGCATTTACCATTTCTTATTTCCTTGCCAATTTTCTTCCTTTTCCACAGCTGGAGTGGGAGAGTGGAGTGTCAGGTCTACAGCTGTTACCATGCTTTCTAATGACACTATATGCTCAACAGAACATATTCATTAACACCTACTATGTGCAAGTACATCCAGGCACTTCAGTGGATAAATGATTATTCTCCTATCCCATCAGCCTCAAAAAAATCAAGCATTAAAGTAAAACCAGAGGGGTGCCTGGATGGCTCAGCGGGTTAAAATAAAACCAGAGAAGCATTTGACTCCAATCTTCACTTTTGCTAACATGGTTTTAATGCCCATAGTCTCTTCATCCTATTTGATTTCAACTGTCTTGTAATGTGAAGCTCTCATGAATGGAATCCTGATTTAAGGACTCCATATTCATCACCTTAATGAGATCCTCTTAAAAGCAGTTGTCTACCATCTTTTGTTGGCACATCTTTGTCTTGTTGATCTAGGGAGTTGGCCACCTTGGCTTAAAATCCTTTTCACAATTATACCAAAGTGTCTGATTCCCAATGCTAATAACTGCTGGATCCCAGAGTTCCTTAGTGGGTAGACTGATTAAGCTCAACTCTAGTCTTCAAAAAGGAGGATGATGGTCAGATGTGGTCTCTACCCTCAAGGAACTGATAATCGAACCATGCATGCTGGCTATGATTATACATTCTCATGTAATTATTTGGTTTTTAGAGATTTAAGACTGGACCCTCTATATCAGGTCTTTCAGCCTCTGTGATGACTGACTCACATAGTAATCGTTCTGTTTCTCCTCCAGCTTTATTGAGATATAAGTGATGCACAATGTTGTGTAAGTTTAAGATGTGCAAGGTGATGATCTCATACACATATATTTTGAGAAATAACCACAATAAGGTTAGAATATTTACATGTTACATAATTCTCTTGCTAGATTTTGATGGATTGATGAGCAGTAAGATGGACCCTGAATTCCAGGCAAGACCAATAATGGAACATGATCTCTACCTTGTGGTTCTTGGTTAGGCAGTGTTTCTTTATAATATGAATAGTTAGCTCTTTTGAACACTGTACTGTGTTTCAGGCACTGTTCTGAATGCTTTGCATATCATTAGTGAGTTTATCCTCACAACAACCAGGTTTCTTTGATCATCTTATTTAGAGAGGTAAGTTCAGCATTTAAGGTCATACAAGAGAAAAAGTAGCAGAGGTAGGATTCAAACACGGATGGTCTAATTTGGCAGCATACATGTTAACTACAGTACTAAACAACCACAGTTAGCATTGCATTTCTAGAACTGCAGTGTATTTTCATTGAAATATTAGTCCTTTAGAATGCTGTTTGAAAAAGGATGGTCTATGGACATATAAGTTTGCAAAGCATTGCATATGCCTTGTGTGGGAGTCATGGCACATTTTCACATGGTCAAAGCTTACCTATAAATACTGCGAGAAGGAAAACAATTTAACTTGGCATAGCACAACGCTCCCAAATGCTTTTGCTTGTGGGACTCTTTCCATCACATAGTTCCTAACATGCTGCTGAAAAATGCTCCCAAATAATCTACTTTGAGAAATAATCTTAGGGGGAAGGAATATGAAAAAGAAAATGATGTTTCTGAAAAAGATTCAGTGATAAAGTGAAATAAAAGTTCCTATAAAGTCAGGAGTTTGAGACAAGTTTCTCTGTTACATTTCTGTAAAGCATGATTTAAATATTAGTGGAGTATGCCTTGTATTTCTCTTTACTTCTGTTCCCATCTATAATTCATCTTGTCTTTTTAAAAGGTTACTCGGTATATTTTATGTTGGTCCTGTCTACACTGATTAGGCAGAACTTTATATATTTACTTTAACATAAAATGTTTAAAGAAGAAAAATATACATTTACCAAAGTATACATATCATATTTGTCAGCTAAATTTCAGAAAGTGAACACATGTGTGCCATCAGTATCCAGATCAAAACGCAGAGCATTACTGGAAGCCCAGAAGCCTCTCCCTCTTCCAGTGACTACACATGCTCACCAAGGGTAACAACCATCCTGACTTCTAACCCCACAGGTTTGCTTTTTTTTAGGTTTTTGGTTGTTTGTTACAGTGTCACTGAGATACAGTTGACATCTATTAAACTGCACATATTTAAAAAGTGTATTTTGGATGAGTTTTGACATAGTATAAAACAAAATCAAGATAATGAATATATCCACCATTCCCCCAATTTTCCTCCTGACCTTTGTAATTCTCCTTCTCCACCACTGAACCACTGGTCTGCTTTCTGTCACTCTAGATCAGTTTGCATCGTCTAGAATTTTATGTAAATGGAATCATTTATCTGTATCCTTCCTTTATGAGGTGGGGGTCTGGCTTCTTTCACTTTGCATAACTATTTTAAGATCCTTTCATTTGTTTTGTGCATTAGTAGTTTGTTCCTTTTTATTGCTGAGTAGTAGTTCCTTGGATGGGTACACCACAATTTGTTTATCTATTCATCTATGGATGGACCTTTTGATTCTTTTCAAATTTAAGGAAATACAAATAAAGTTTCCTTGAACATTTTTGTACAAGTTTTTATATAGACATATATTTTAATTTCTATCATAAATATCTAGGAGTGATATGGCTGGGTCATATAATCAGCATATATTTAACTTTTTAGGAAACTGCCAAACTGTTTTTTAAAGTGAATATACCAAATTACATCCCCCCAATAGTAAATAGACTTCCAGTTGTTCCATAGTCTCACCAACACTTGATATAATCAGTTTTTCATTTAGCTCCTCTGGTGAGTATGTACTGATACTGTATTGAGTTGTGTGGGGTTTTTTTAAGATTTTATTTATTTACTTATTTGAGAGAGAGCACATAAGCAGTGGGGAGGGGCGCAGGGAGTCTGACATGGGGCTCAATGCCAGGACCCTAGGATCATGACCTGAGCCAGATGCAGATGCTTACCCAACTCAGCCACCCAGGCAGCCCTGTATTGAGGTTTTAATTGGTATTTTCTTAGCAGGGATCTTTTCGCATGTTTATTTGCCATCTTTACTTCTTCTTTGCTGAAATACCTATTCAAATATTTTGCCCTTTTTGAATTGGGTTGCTTACTTTCTAATTGACACTTGAAATTTATTTTCCTATTATGGATACAAGCTCTTAGTTAAAAATCAGTTTTGCAAATATTCCTCCCATTCTATAGCTTGCCTTTTCATTTTGGTAAGAGTGTCTTTTGAAGAGCAAAAGTTTTTAATTTTTCTGTAGCATCATTTCGGGTTTATGATAAAATTTTGATTAATTTTTGTTTATGGTGAGGCAGAATCAAGCTGTGGAGCCACCATTGTTGAAACTATTCTTTCTCCCATTGAATTGCCTTGGCTTCTGTGTCAAAAGTCAAATGCCCATGCATATGTTGATCTAGTTCTGGATTTTCTATGCTATTCCATTGATCTATTTGTCTATTTTTACACTAATATGACATTGTCTTAATTACTGTGGCTTTGCAGTTATTCTTTTTTTTAAGATTTATTTATTTTATTTTAGAAAGAGAGTATGTCAGTGGGGAGAATGCAGAAGGGGAGGAGAGGGAGAGAATCCCAAGCAGACTCTGCACCAAACACAGAGCCTGATGCAGGACTCGATCTCTCGACCCTCTGATCATGACCTGAGCTGAAACCAAGAGCTGGAGGCTTAACTGACTGAGTCACCCAGGTGCTCCATAGATGGTATTTTTAAGTTTCAAGTTCTTTTGTTCATTGCCAGTATAACATAAATTATTTTCGCCTGCTCGACAAGGCATATTTTGTCCTGAAACCTTAAAGAACTCATTACCAGCACCTGGACTGTCATTTGCAATAGTATAATATTTTAAAAATATATGTTGCAAAGGAAGACTACAGAAAAGCCCTCTGTCTTTGAGAAATCCATGAATCCTGTTGGATTTACTCATTCATATTTTTACCCATTTATTTTTTTCCCATTCAAGTTTATGGTGAAGGAAAAGTCATCAATGTTCTCAAAAGTTTTTAAGAAACTTAAGTTCAGGAGTGAAGAGAACTTCTGTGAAAAGAAAGAAACTTCCAGAGGCGCCTGGGTGGCTCAGTGAGTTAAAGCCCATGCCTTCGGCTCAGTTCATGATCTCAGAGTGCTGGGATTGAGCCCTGAATCTGGGTCTCTGCTCAGCAGGGAGCCTGCTTCCCTCTCTCTCTCTGCCTGCCTCTCTGCCTACTTGTGATCTCTCTTTCTCGGTCAAATAAGTAAATAAAATCTTTAAAAAAAAAGAAAGAAAGAAAGAAAGAAAGAAACTTCAAGAAAAAGACCCATGCTTAGGTCTTAGACCTAAGTTTGCTATTGACCACATGTAAATGGCTCAAACCGTACTATGAATGCCATGAGTTATAGAGGTACATTAGTTCACTAATTAATGGCAAATTTACCATTTGGTTTATAAACATCTAGTAAAATCTTAACATTTTTACATATTCTATAAGGTCCTACTATAAATATTCTAGCAATAATAGGCCTTTAAAGACTTTCTTAAATCTCCTACTCCCAACACACACACACACACACATCAAACAAGCTGCTATGAACCAAATTTTGCACTCCCTCCTGAAATTCTTATATTGAAGACTTAAGCCCCAGTGTGACTGGATTTGGAGAAAGGGTCTTCAGAGGTAATTATGATTAAGAGTGTCATAAGAGTAGGGCCTTAAACCAATAGGACTGACAAGAGCACATGTGTGGCTCAGTTGGTTGGGCATCTGCCTTCGGCCTGGGGTCATGGTCCTGGGGTCCTGGGATCGAGTCCCATGTCCAGCTCCCTGCTCAGCAAGGAGTCTGCTTCTCCTTCAGCCCCTCCCCTTCTCCCTCTCTCTCTCTTTCATACAAAAAAAAAAAAAATCAAACAAACAGACAAAAAAAAACCAATAGGACTGACAGGCTTTTAGGAAAGGGAGGAGAGATGAATCTCTCTCTCCAAATGTATACACCGGAAAGGCCATGAGATCACACAACTAGAAAGCAGCCATCTACAAACCAGGAAGAGAGTTCTCACCAGAACCCCAACCACGCTGGCATCCTGGGTGCAGACTTCCAGCCTCCAGAACTGTGAGAAAATAAATTTCTGTTCTTTTAACCAACCAGTCTGGTATTTCGTTATGGCATTCTGAGTAGAACAACATACAAGCCAAATATAATCACAGTTTCTATAGCTTTCTTTGTTATATAGTTGCTTAATTCGCTGCATTCAGTGAATTTAGTGATTACTCTAGCAGATGTAGGATCTATAGGTAGCCTGTTCTGATGATCCTGGTGCTTTCTCACTTGTTTACTGCTGGGTGCACTCTTATTACTGCCACGGGACCATCAAGTTGCAACTCATTAAGCAGCTTATTAAATGGCATCTCTTCCCAGAGTATGGAAGTATGCAACGTCTCTTAAAATGAGGCATTATTTTGCTAGTATTTTAACAGTAAATGGCTAATAGCTTTGGGCTTAAGAATAGAAAAAAAAATTTCTGTCAATAATGTTTGTTAATTTGATCTGATTATGTGTCTAGGTATCTGAATTTCTGGTAGGCCTTTTTCAGGTGTTTCTAATGTTTTTCATGGTGTCTTTATTCCCCAGAACATGGAGCTACAATTCATTTTTATGAGAGATAAACAATTTTGATTGGTTTCATGGAATTTGTTTTACCGCACTGCGTGCTAACTGATTGTGCCTTGGGAACTACTTATGACAATTCTTTAGTTTTCTTAAGAAGGCCTTTTAGTATAAAATTCCTGGGTAAAATGTCCATGGGGTACTTTGAGAGTCTGATGCTCCTGAAGGTGCTTGCCTCATTAGTGAGAAATAACTGTCTTACATTGTTGACCTGGTAAAATATCAGTTAATGCATTCCTTTTTTTTTAAGATTTTATTTATTTATTTGACAGAGAGAGAGATCACAAGTAGCAGAGAGGCAGGCAGAGAGAGAGGGGGAAGCAGGCTCCCTGCTGAGCAGAGAGCCCAATGCAGGGCTCGAGCCCAGGACCCTAAGATCATAACCTGAGCCAAAGGCAGAGGCTTAACTCACTGAGCCACCCAGACCCCCCAGTTAATGTGGTCTAAGTATTAGCAGGCTCCTGCTTGCTCCCACTTCCCAGGATACTCTTCATAAGAACCATGTTGATGAGATAGCCAAACTGAAATGTGATCTTGAAAAGACCAGGGTTTTTTTTCCTCTAAAATAAATTTATAAATATTCATGTTCAGCTGAAAGACTAAATCAACTTTTTTTAAAAAATATTTTATTTATTTGCTAGAGAGAGAGAGAGAGAGAGAACATGAGTTTGGGCAGAGGAAGAAGCAGATTCCCCACTGAGCAGGGAGCCTAACGTGGGGCTCCATCCCAGGACCCTGGGATCATGACCTGAGCTGAAGGCAGACACTTAACCTACTGAGCAACCTAGGCACCCTTCAACTTGTTGTTGTTTTTTTTAATAATATTGATCTTTACAGAAAATTAAAAAAAAATTAAGATGAAAAGCCAAATCCTAAGTATTCTAAAAAAAATTACATTTAGTTTATTTCCTCCTGGCATTTTTAATGCACATATTCTGCATATACCATAACTGGATTAACGATGAATTAACAGAAGTTTAACAAGGAGAAAAACTTTATTATGCAGATACAGCTCTTCAATTCTCCCTGCACTATGTTTCTTACTACATAAAAAAAGGCAAACTTAAAGGCTCATGATTTAGGAGTGTACTATGTGAAATGCAGACAAACTTAAGAAATGCCTTTGAGCATATCAGGACATTGAAGAAATTTAAAATAATGTCTTTAACAGTTCTTTGGGGGAAAAAAACCTTTTTCTTTGGAATCCAACAGTCTCCCCACTGTGCCCCTTACTTACTGACATTGTGCCAAATTAGATTGCAGCTATAGGAAAATAAACATTCAGATAAGAAATGAAATATTTAGGTAATTGTGGAGTTCTCCCCAAACCTCCAGATGTTTGGCATTCTGTGAGGAAACTATCACATGACTGAATTTTCCACTTTACATCTGGATGTTTTGCTACTACAGACTTCTTCTCTTGGCTGTTTATAAGAAACGTTCATTTCTTATCATGATTCTTTAGAAGAGAGTCAATTTTAAAATAATAGCAATGAAACAAATTATATATCTTCCATGTATCAGTCAAGACAGATAAAATGATGTTCGAAAATAAGAATTTAAAGTGATTCGTCATAATGTACACTCAGTATGCTTTTGTCTTTTAACAGCTATGCAGGATATGAACAGCATTAACTTATGCATGAATTTAAGCTTGGATTGACATTTGAAAATCATCATGTACACACTGAATTGTTTTCAGTATTTATTCTATGGGTAAGTCCTCATGGACAATATGCTTTGACTTAAAAAGGGAAGCAACACTGTGATTTCTAGCTCAGAGATCGCAAAATCAGATACCCTCAAAGACTAGGATAAGAAATATTAATGAGTTAAGTGGGCTGGCTGAAAGACAGTAGGAATTTGTGACAACCTAGGAATTCCTAAATGCCCACCCCTTAAAGATGAAAAAAAAGTAGTGAGAACCCAAGGAAACACACCTGGGAACTGAGTCTTGCTCAAGTTTTATATTGATTGATTGATTTTCTGTTTGTTTGATGTCTGTTTGTCTAAAGAGAGAGAGAGAGAAGTAGGACAGAGAGGGAAAGAGAGAATCTTAAACAGCCTCCATGCCCAGCATGGAGCCCAACATGGGGCTCAATCTCATACCCTGAGATCATGACCTGAGCTGAAATCAAGAGTTAGGAGCTTAACCGACTGAGCCACCCAGGCGCCCCAAGAACTACTTATTTTTAAAGCTTTAATTTTAGTTTAATTCCCCTCTGGGAATTTAATTTCCCTCCCCTGGAAAAATGAGACTGAGTTCCAGTTTATAATACGACCAAGCAGCCTACATAAAACCACAGTAATTTTGGTCCCTAACTCAGTACTTTCTCCCTCCCACCACCTTTCTTTATGCTGCTTACAGTGCATTCATGCATTCTTTAGCAGTTTCTTTAGATTCTTTCACAAAAGGCAGAGCCAATATGATTTGCTGATGGGTTAGAAGAATGCAAGTAAAAGCAAAGGATTGGATCCATCTAGTGAATGGGAATGACACATTGATTTGTTCCCCTTTTTGAGCACTCAATTAAATCTCCACCTCAACCACTTTTCTTATCTGGCTTTCACACTCCAGATTACTGTGCCTTCTTTTTTTTATTAATATTTTATTTATTTGAGACACAGAGAGAGAGCATGAGAAGGGGGGAAAAGGTTGGGGAGAAGGAGAAGGAGAAGTAGGCTCCCCGCTGAGCAGGGAGCCCAATGCAGGACTCAATCCAAGGACTCTGAGATCATGATCTGAATCGAAGGTAGACGTTTAACTGACTGAGCCACCCAGGTGCCCCTTGTGCATCCTTAAGCACCCCATGGCCAGCTATCACACAACTAGGTACAGCTCCTGGGCACAATTATTCAAATTAGCCGAGTCATAGGGCACCCTGGAAACCTAGCAACCTACCCCACTGGCCATCCATAAACTGCTCCCACAGCTCCATCTTGCTGTTCATCTTATCTGCACATTTTCCTGTGTGGCCCTGTGTCTCTTCTGGAGCGTAAAGTAACCAAGAGTTCTGCCTTTCATCTATCCTTTGTCATGTGTCATGTCCCACCATCCAAAGAACCTTTAAATCTTATGAGACACAAGGAAGCATCCGGTCAATATCTGGAATTTACTTCAAAATGTAAAACATATATATTTATTCCCAAATGGAAGATACTGATGTGGTAACCGTAAATAACACATCTTTCAACTGGCTGCGTAAGAATCATGCTGAAGGATATGTGAAAAATGTAGACTGATGTTCCATCCTGGACCAACTGAATCAGAATTTCCAGAGGATAGGAAGTGGAAAACTGTTCTTAAGTTTTTCAGATGATTCCAGTGCATATATGATAATGTAGGTACTGCTGATATGGAAGATACAGAAAAGATATTGGCTCACTTTCAAGGATTTTAGTTCTGGATTGAAATCCTAAATCTGATTTTTACCACCTGTTCTACAAAGCAAGTTACTTAACCCTTTGTGAGATTTCAGTCTCGTCTATATAAAATGAGTATAATAACTTCTTAGTGTGATGATTAATGAGAAATTGTCTAAAACTATCCAGAAAAAAATACCCAGAGCTTAAAATATAGAAAATGTTACTATTTAAAGAAAGCGAACAATAGGGGAAAAAAATGTATTGTGTAACAAGGGCCAGGATGAGCAGACATATACAAATTTTGAAAATAGGAGATAGAAATGGTAAAATCTTCCAATACTTATTTAGCCCAGACATATGCAACAGTTTTTTCCCTATAAAAATGGTAGATACTAATTCAGTATTTAATCCTAACAGGTATAGCTAACAGTGCAGTTCCTGAATAGGATGCCTTTGTGATGTAAATATTCATTTGTTTGTAGGTATTCATTGAAGATCCACCTATCTGATTTACACCAGTCACTTCATTGGCATTTTGGATGGTCTCTTTCTTCTGCGTGTGTTGTAGCCTTCAGTGTTTACTCAGATGGGTCCACAACCCTTTTCTCTCACATGCTCTCACAAGTTTTCTCTTCTTTGAAATTTTTTTTTAAAGATTTTATTTATTTATTTGAGATAGAGACAGTGAGAGAGAGCATGAGAGGGGAGAAGTTCAGAGGGAGAAGCAGACTCCCCATGGAGCCGGGAGCCTGATGTGGGACTCGATCCCAGGACTCCGGGATCATGACCTGAGCCAAAGGCAGTTGCCCAACCAACTGAGCCACCCAGGTGCCCTCTTCTTTGAAATTTTATCTTCATCATTTAAGAAGCATGTCATACAATTAGGGAGTGTCAAGTGTCAAAAATGAAGTAATTACTCAGCAAGTTTTAGATACCACTCCTACACTTGAAAGCCATTGGAGCAATTGGTTTTGAAGATCTTTCCAAATGTATGCATACTGGGATGACCTATTGTCTGTCTGGACTGGTATGTATGACTCTTTTTCTGTACTTCTTTTGTAATGGTGACACCATTACATTGGATTGATACTAAGCACAGTTTCCTCTTAGCATTCAAGACATACAGCTATTATGTTTTGTTTAAAGTTCCCACATTGCTGTAAACCACAATGCTGCCAGTACTCCCCTCTTCGCCCTTCCCTATTGCAAAAAGTGAAGGAAATAAAAGATGCAATTTTTTTTTAAGATTTTATTTATTTATTTGAGAGACAGAGAAAGTGAGAGAGCATGAGAGGAGAGAAGGTTAGAGGAAGAAGCAGACTCCCCGTAGAGCTGGGAGCCCAATGGGGGACTCGATCCCGGAACTCAAGGATCATGACCTGAGCTGAAGGCAGTTGCTCAACCAACCAAGCCACCCACGCGCCCAAAAGATGCAAATTTAAGATCTCTGTTAAGACTATTATTACTCTTACTTTCTTCACTATTCAGTAGTTGGATGATCATGAGCAAGTTATTAGCTTCTCTGAGTCCATTAATTCATTTATGGAATTAGAAATGGCAATACCTGCCCCATAGGAATGTTTTGAAGATTATATAACATAAATTGATGTATGTAAAAACTAAGTGACAAACTTTCAAGCATAACACTAATTCATTACTATTTTATTTTAAGTCCCTGTGGTTAAGGAGGGACAGAGGGCGAAGGAGAGTGAGAATTTCAAGCAGACTCCTCGCTTTGCGCAGACCCTTACATGGGGCTCTATCTCACTACCCTGAGATCATGATCTGAGTTGAAATCCAGACTTAGTTGCTGAACCTCTCAAGCCACCCCAGTGCCCCTGATCACTTCCATTTAGGTACAGACTAACTCCGTGTTCTCGTCTTCTACCTCTGGCACCACACCAATAGGGTCCTTATAGGTCACTGACATGCGTTCATTCTAGAGGGATAGAAATTATCCAAGGAAAAGTAGAGATTGTACCATTGAAGTCCTAGCTCCCTCTCAGGGAAGCACAGTGAAGGGGGCTGGGTTCCTTGTACACCCAGCAGGCGGAGATAACTGTGAAGTTGGCAAGACTATTTTCTGTCACAGTACTTAGTTAGATTCCTCCCAGGCCCAGTGGGGGTAGTTCAACCTTGAATCGAGAGATCTACATTCTAATTTCAGCCCCATCATAGGCAAAGCAATTTTAGTCATGTTATTTAAATTTCCTTGTTCTCAATTTCAGCAGATTTCAAGTAAAGATGCTCATCCTACTCCTGCCTGCATCAGAGAGACTCTATGAGAAAATTTTCTCACGGATACACACTGCCGTGAAGTTATTAAAGACAGATGTATTTTCGTTTTGTGACCAGGTACTGCAATTTAAGGCTCAGAATTATTTGAATCTCAGAATATAATGTTGGTATATAGAAAGCCATTATCTGTTTCCCTCATCAATGACTTTCTCATGATTCTTCTATTATGCCAGTAAAAATAGAAGTGAAGTACCTAGTAGCTGGAAATGTTTTATTTATCTTTTTTCTCAAGAAAAAGAAAGTATTTTGAAAGTGTCATCTTCTAAGGAGCTTATAGGTTCACACAAAGTTTTTCTTAGGACAGACATACCCTGCACAGAGCTAAGTGAAATGCTGATACGACTACATTTCTCTTTTAGGCATGTCATCTCATATGGTTGCCTTTATTACCAAGGTGATAAAAAAGAGGGAGGAAAGTAGAACAGTATCATTACATCACCCTCAGTTAAAAGGGCACGTGTATTTCTGTTCAATGAGGGAACCAAAAACAGTCACTTTAAATATCTGTTCAAACACAAACATTTATGGAGCCCTCCTTTGGAGTTAGAGATCTGAAAATGATTGAAACATGGCTCCTGTGCTCATTTAGTTGACAATCAAAGTAATTTCAGCAAATTATTATGTGTCCCTGGATTCTGATGGGATCCTCCCTTTTGAGGATCGATGTCCTCAAAGAACAAGCAGCCTTTAAGAAATTAATTAGGTTCCTGTCTTTAATTCTATTGTTAATAAAAATCAGGAGAAGGGGAAAAAAACTATGCAAACAGCACATTTTTGTGAATCTCAAAACAGATCTCTGAGTATAGAGACTGTAACAAACTAAGCAGACCTCAGTTTATACATCAGGCTCATAATCAAAATCCCAACAATTTTGTTAATGTGGCACAGGTCCTGTTTTATGGACATTAATTCCCATTTATTGTATAAAAAGCAATTAAGCAGGAAGGTCAACATATATATGGGATCGAATATCCAAAAAGGAAAAGTACATTTGTCAAGATAAAGAACAGAATCTTGTTTTTCAGGAAGATATCACCATCTTCTGTTTAACTGTGAAAGATTTCTAAAGTGGATATGATTTCAACTAAGCCTTTTAATGAATAACAGATAGTAGTAAGTGAGTCCTTTGGGTAAAATATGGCATCGTACTTTCGGTTTTCTTCTCCATCCTCTTTGTGGTGATGGTAAAGAAATAAATTATTATTAACTCATGCAAATGAAGAGAAAAGGAGATACAGGATAGCATTTTATGAAAGGGAAAACTAAAAAAACAAAAAGCTGAAACCTGCAGACTGAGAAGCCCAGTAGAAACAAAAGACTTATTCTGCATAACTGCCATGAGCTTCCCTAATCAGAGGCTTTAGAGACCTCCAAAATCAGGGGTAAAAGATGAGCTTAAGAATAGAAAGATTGAAAGATATGGTGAACATACTATTTAGTGAATCTATTACGATGCTCTTGAGAGTAAAGGATTCATTATTAACTATTAAACCAAGATCTGTGACATTCGTTAGGACTGTCCTGGGCAATGACATTAATTCCATGTAGAAGGAGCATGTTCAAATCTTGCTCTTATTTTTTAAATCGAACTAATACTCCTTTTCAAATTGATTGGTATTTTAATGTACAATATTTTTGATATTAACCCTTGTCTGATATAAATTTCATATCTTCTATTTTGTGACTTGTCTTCTAATTCTTAAGGTAGAATTCTTTTTTTTTCTTTTTTCTTTTCTTTTTTTTCCTTTGGTTAAGGAATAGAAATTCTTAATTTCGGTGTTATTAAATGTGTTTCTTTACCCCTTTCATAGTAACACTTTTTGTGCTCTCCTTAAGAAATCTTCTTAATAAGATCATGAAGATATTTGCTTATATTCTTTTCTAAAGCTATAAAGCTTAACTTTCATAATTAAGATTTTAACCCACCTGGAATTAATTTTGTGCATGGTATGAAGTAGAGGTAAAATAGTTCTATTTTTTAGTATTTTTATCCCAATATGATTTTTTGAAAACCTGTTTTCCATATTATTCATATGAATCAACTGCCCATACATAAGCAGTAGCTTTATTTCCAACCTTTTTAAATTACATTAAACTTCATTTTAATTAATTTTATTTTTTCCTAAGTCTGTCTACATGCAACAATAATATCATGGATTTATTTTTAGTAGTTTTAAAGAATTAATCTATTAAAGCATGTCTTCTCTCTTCATTCTCCAAGAAGTTCATAGATGCAATTGACCCTTGCAATTCAATTAATTTTTTATAATAATTGTCAAATTCCACAAAAGTTCCTGTTGGGATTTTGATAGGGGTTGAGTCTATAAATCAACCTAAGGAGAATAGCCATTTTTACAATAACGTGTTTTTCAATTTATCAGTTTATAGATTTTCCATTTATTTAGGTTTTCTTAATTTCTCTAAAATAAAGTTTTATAATTTTTCTCCATAGAGATCTTGCCTATTTTCCTAGGATATATGTTGATACTCTCATAAATGTTATATTTTCAAAATTTCATCTTCTGAGTGTTACTGGGAGATATTTCTATATTAATTAATTTTGTTTTGTTTTCTTTTAATCTTTGAATTCAGCAATCTTGCTAATTTTTTATCAAGGCTATTCATGTTTCTGTAGATTAATTTGGATTTTCTTTTTACACAATCATATAATCCACATATAACGACAGTTTTATTTCATTTCCAATTCTCATATATTCCATTGGTTTTTGGTTTGTTTGTTTACTATTTACATCTCCCTCTACCTAGGACCTGCAATACAGTGTTCCAGGGGACATAGTGGGCATTCTCTTGATCTCTGTCATAAAGGGCAGGCCTTCGACATTTCAACAACATGGAAGTTTTAGTGTTGCTCTAAATGAGATTGCATATATCCTTTATCTGATAAAGGAAATATCCTTCTTTCCTGCGCTAGTTTCTGAGAGTTGTTAACATGGAGGTTAATTTTATTGTTTTTGTCAACACCTATTGATTTTTTCTTTTTTAACCTATTTTTGTGGCAAAATACATTCAACTATTTTCTAATATCAATCTAATGATTTTTTGATATTAAACTAATGCTCCTCTGGAATAAAACACACTTTTTCATAGTAATATCCTTTCTACATATTACTGATTGTTGGCTTATGAGTTATACAACTGTGTTTGAAAGTGACGTTGGATTCTAACTTTCCGTTTTTAACTTCCTTTTTTTAAAATATCAAGGTGTTACTAGTCTCATAAAATGAATTTGAGTGTGTTTATTATTTCTTTTCTTCTCCGGGAAGATTCACATAGGATTGGAATCATTTCGTCTGTGAATGTTTATTAGAACGTGTCAGTGAAGCCATATGCTCCTGGAGTTTTCTTTGTGGGAAAATGTTAAACCAGTGATTCTTTTTCTTTATGGTAGTAGGAATATTCAGATTTACTATTTGTTATTTTTTCTACAAATTTGAAAAATACGAAGTCTTTTACTACTAACTTAACCTCTTCTTGCCAATTTAACATTCACCCCACCCTGATATTGACTATCTGTGACTTTTTATTCCCTTGACTTACTCTCACTTCACGTTTGCCAGTTTCAGGACCAACCTTTGGCTTTGTTGTTACTCTATATTCTGTATGTTAGTTTTTCACTTATTTCATCAGTTTCTGCTATTATTGGTTTTATTTCCTGCTCTGAGGGTTTCTTTGTCATTTTGGGCTTATTCTACCGTTATTTTACTAATATCTTTCAGTGAATACTTAGTTCCTTAATTTCATCTTTCTTATTTTTTAAAAAAATTTGCACTTAAGGCTATGACTTTTCCTGTATTACTTTAACCCCTTTAACAATTTTTAACAGTTTTCTTATGCTGTATGATATTTGCATCATTATTCAGTTGTGATACTCTACCTTCTAATTTCCATTGTAATTTCTTTTGTTAATTAGAAGTATATTTTTAAATTACCAGTTTAATTTTAATGCCTTCATAATGTATTTAGCTCAATTCCATTGTGGTAAGAGAACGTATTCTATATGATTTAAATACTTACAAAAATTTTGACACTCTACATTATTATTTTTGTTTAATACAATCAATGTTTACTTTTGCCCACATTTTAAACCACCTTTTCTGCACTTAATTGCTCTCGCAGTTAGAGAGTTTTATCTGGAATCACTTCCTTTCTACCTATAGCATGCCCTTTAGAATTTTCACCAGTAAGTAAGTGTAGGAGTGCTGAAAACAGATTCCCGCTTTTCCCTGCAGGGGGCATCCATCCCCCTCAATGCTACGTGTTCTACTCCCAGAGGAGGTTAATGTGGCCCCTGACCAAACACGGGAATGCTTGTTCTGACCATCCCTAAAGTGGTGCACAGAAGGCTCCACTTTAGGTAACTAGTACAGATGACTGGTGCACAGAAGGTACCACTTTAGATAACAACCCCGTGACCTCCCCCGCCTTGCCTATCACTCCATAAACCTGGGGATTACAGTCTGGACTCAGCAGAGTATAGGTATGTAGCATAGTCCCGCGTTAGCTAGACTGCAAGCCCGCCTACTAGCCGGCTCCTCCCAGTAATTTAGCCCAATTGCTACTGCGTGGAGGGTATGGGGTAGCGGCTTTCTTCGTTTTTCCGCCTCGAAGCGCCTTCTCAGTCCGCTAGATACCATACTGACCCTCCTCCATCTTCTAACAGGAAGGGCTGCCGGTGAGTGCTCTGTTATCTTTCATCTGCGAATGTCTTAAATGTGTCTTCTCCTTGAAAGATACATTATTTAGGTATAGAATTCCAGGTTGTGTGTTAATTTCTGTCAGCCTCTTGGAAGATACAATTTAACTGACTTCTGACTTTCGTTGTGCTCAGAAGAGATCAGAGACAGCTTTATTTGGAAGGCAATGTGTCCTAGTTGTTTTTTTGTTTTGTTTTGTTTTTCATCGTTGATTTTAATATCTTGTCTTTCTCTTGGAGTTCTGAAGTTTCATGATATTGTTTCTATTTGTGGTTACCCTCTGTCTCTTATGCACTTTCCCCCTCATTCTCTTATTCATTTCATCTGTCATGCCTCATTTTCCCTTTACATCTGCCTGTTCATAAATCTCTTCTTTTGTATCCAAACTGCTGCTAAATGTCTCCATTACTGCCTTCATTTGAGTTAGTGTGCCTTTATTTTTAGAACATTTGGTTGCTTTTTAAATCTGCAATGTCATTTTTTTAATAATTTTTTGTTCCCTGCAGATATTTTCAAGTCACTTATGTTCACTGCATATAATGAGGTAAACACTGTCACTTTTTACCATTAGATACATGGTAGATGTATCTAATTACATTAGTAGATTAGATACATTAGTAAATATTGTTCTGGAATATATGCTTATAATTCCAACATATAATAGCATATGAATCTGATGTTTTTGCTGTTTTTTTGCTGGCACACACGTGTAAGGAATCTAGGGTGTATTAACAAGCAATTGAATTCCTGGGTCTTAAGTTATGTCAGTGTTCTACTTTACGGGTAAATTAAGAGAAATGGACTATGTGCTGGTAAATATTCTTGAAATCTCAGTTAACACAACAAAGTGTATTGCTCATTCATGCAGTCTTCCGTTGAGTAATCCGGGAAACTTGAGTGTGTCAAGGGACTTTTTCGGTTGTGATTAGTTAAGGACCTTCATATGGGAAGATTATTCTGGATTGTTTGGATGTATCCAGTATAATCACATGGCTTCTTACCTGAAAAATAGGGAGGCCAGTGAGTCAGAGTCAAAAAGAAACTTTAAGTTGCTGTGGTGGTTTCAGAGATGGAAGGGTCATCAGCCATGGAGTCCAGGGAGCCTCTAGAAGCATGGGGAAAAGGCAAGGAAATGAATTGTCGCCTAGAGCCTCGAGGAGGAATATAGCCCTGCTGATACCTTGGTTTTAGCTTTGGAAACCATTTCGAACTTTTGAGCTTGCAAACCATGAAATAATAAATTTGTGTTGTATGTCACTAAATTTCGAGTAATTTGTTATAGATGCAGCCTAAACACTTTCCTATATTGTTTCTCATGGTGCATGTTTGCTGGCAAAGAATCTCTTAGTCTGAAAATTCCTCTACTTTCCCTCTGGGAGGCAAAACAAAAGCAGGAAGTAATTTACAAACTTCAGAAAAACAAAAGATGGTTAAGGAATTAAATGAATCCTTGTCTAGCATGTGGGCCACCTGTGAACATTAGAGTTAAAAATATTAAAACTCAACATTGAGTTTTTTATAGATTTGTGTATTTGGTGAATCTTGCTGGGGAAACCCTACTGGGCCTAAATATTTATTTTCTGTGCTGGAAAGGATAATATTATAGCCAAATCCTTATTTTTCATTCTAGAGAGTTAATAAATAATATTCAAAATTGGAAAATTAAAATAATATATGGGCATAAATTTGAAAGTCTTAAGAGAATAGAAAAACAGTGAAGATACTTGAGTATTGTTGCCTCTGCAGAGAGGGAATTAGGTAGAAGATGAGAGGAGAAACTGCTATTTTTCAACATAAGCCCACTGGGCTATTTGAATTTTTAAAATTCATGTGCTATTTGATAAAAACAAAGTAGATGGTAACTTTCCTTCTGAAGACTTATTTTTGGGTAATATGTAAAACTTTTTTTAAATTAATTTATTTATTAACATATAATGTATTATTTGCCCCAGGGTACATGTCTGTGAATCATCAGGCTTACACATTTCACAGTATTTGCCATAGCACATACCCTCCCCAATGTCTATAACCCTACCCCCCCAACCTCCCAGCCACCCTTAGTTTGTTTCGTGAGCTTAGGAGTCTCTTATGGTTTGTCTCCTTCCCCATCCCATCTTGTTTTATTTCTCTTCCCCACCCCCACACGACCCCCTGTCCTGCCTCTCAAATTCTTCATATCAGAGCGATCATGTGAAAATTGTCTTTCTCTGACTGACTTATTTCGCTTAGCATAATACCCTCTAGTTCCATCCATGTCGTTGCAAATGGCATGATTTCATTTCTCTTGATGGCTGCATAGTCTTCCATTGTATATATATATACCCGTCTTCTGTATCCATTCATCCATCGATGGACATCTAGGTTCTTTCCATAGTTTGGCTATTGTGGACATTGCTGCTATAAATGTTCAGGTGCATGTGACCCTTCGGATCACTACATTTGTATCTTTAGGGTAAATACCCAGTAGTGCGATTGCTAGGTTGTAGGGTAGCTCTATTTTCAACATTTTGAGGAACCTCCATACTGTTTTCCAGAGTGGTTGTACCAGCTTGCATTCCCACCAACGGTGTAGGAGGGTTCCCCTTTCTCTGCATTCTCGCCAGGTAACATGTAAAACTTCTGATAAGAGGTAGACTGAACAGATGAGGAGTATGATTAAAAAAAAACTACTTGAGTAAAAATAGGCAAGATCATCAGAAAATGAAGAAACGGCAGTATCCATTCAAGTGTTCTGGCAACAGGCATTTTAAAAAAAATTTAGTTTCAAAGGTAGAATTTAGTGATTAATCTGTTGTATGTGATACCCAGTGCTCATTACCTCAAGTGCACTCCTTAATACCCATCATCCAGTTACCTCATCCCCCTCCTAACCCCTCCCACCTCCCCTCCAGCAACTCTGTTTGTTTCCTAGAGTTCAGTGCCTCTTATGGTCTGCCTTCCTCTCAATTTTCACCTTATTTTATTTTCCTTCCCTTCCCCTTCATCTGTTTTGCTTCTTAAATTCCACATATTAGTGAGATCTTATCTGTCTTTCTCTGACTTATTTCACTTAATACCCTGTAGCTCTACCCTTGTTGTTGCCAATGACACGATTTCATTCTTTTTGATGGCGGAATAATATTCAAATATATTTGAAGATATATATATCTATAATATATTATAGATATATACCATCTCTTTTTTATGCATCCAGCCGTCAATGGACATCTAGGCTCTTTCCATATTTCGGCTATTGTGGACATTACTGCTATTAACATTGGGGTGCTTGTGCCTCTTTAAGTCACTGTATTTATATCCTTTGGATAAATACCTAGTAGTGCATTTCCTGGGTTGTAGGATAGCCCTATTTTTAAGCATTTTAAAGTTAAGGTCTTATTCCTAGTTTGCATCTTAATGGGATGTTATTTCATGTGGATATAGACAGGGCTAAGAGGCAAACATGGTGAGTATGCAAGCACTGTTTGAGAGTGTGCCCCTAAACTGGGCAAGTCATGAGAGTGAGAAATTTGAGGAAAAGAAATCTGAGGGAACGCTTCCTATTATGTCTGAAACAAATAATGGCAGACAAGTAGATATAAGGATAAACCATCAAGAACTGCCCAAATGAACAAGAGGAGTTGGTTTGGATTTTATAAGAAAAAGAAGTTGTGAATTAATACCTGGCACTCATGCAGAAGGGACACTACTGCAGTGTAACTGACAGTTGTGATGAAGAAATTGATTCATGAATTAGAAAGGAAAAATCAGTGTATGTTTTAGGCTTTGGGGACTGGTGCTACCCTGACTCACTGTGCAGACAAAATGTCAAAATTAAATCAAACCTCATCGCATGACACAAATTGTGGCAGGGTCACAACTGATCCAACTGTGGGATCTGCTGTGCTCCTTACACTTATCCATAAACACTGTGGAACAATGAAATGACATCACGTGTAAAAAATTTTGAGGAACAGTAAAGGGCACCACATATAAATGTTAGAGTTGAGGTCAAGTGCAAAGACAGATATTTTGTTAGTCAGGTCTTTGACTAGATGTGCACTTTAGACTTGATTTCAGCAATAAGATAGGTTGCTGTGTGGCATTGTGCGTAAAACGTTCACATATTTTGAGAAACAGAATTATTTCTCTGAACCTCAGTTTTTCGTCTGTACAAATAATAAATGACTTAAGAGTCTTGAGGGCTTTAAGATACACCTATATCTGTAAAAAAAAAGTACATTAATGTAAGATATTAATAATATGGGATATTGAATGTGGGATGTATGGAAACTCTACTTCTCATTTCTTCTGAAAATCCAAAGGTGTTCCAAAAAGATAAATTTTATTTTTAAAAAGCACACATATGACATTCAAATGAAATGTTTGTCAATAAAACGTTTAAATTATAGCTAAAATACCTAATGGAGTACTTGGTAGATAGAATAAGCTCAATAAATGTTATTTCCTTTTCTTTTGTCCTTGAGCTCTCAGGAAATTGATCTGCCACTTGCACATTAATCTCTGTGCTTATTCAGCCTTCCTTCTTATTCTTGTCTATTTTTTACCATTTGAGTCACATTAATTCAGCCCAGCACACATCTTTTTTGGGTTCCTCATTTTGGACAACCTTCAGAGAGTGATTTCTGTAACAGGAAAGCTAGATCACTTTTCAAGTCTCACTTTTCTATTTGTTAGCAGCTTTTAATAAAACACCCAGAAAAACCCAATTTTCATCCACTTCCTTGAACATTTACCCTTCTGCTTCACTAAGGTCCTGAGAAACAATAAGTTACTAAAAACTCTGAATATGTTATATGATCCAGATCCTGAATGCTTACTTAAGGCTAAAACTTGGGCCCACAAACAAACAAAACCCTCTATTCCAAACAGAAAGGCAACATTTTCCAATGTCAAGAATCTGTATTCCCTAAATCATAGCCTGGTTGTGCAGGAACAATTGTTGGTCCGGAACGTTATACGGGGGCCCCAAGTTCGTGGAAGGGACTTCTTTCATTTGGGGGTTCGTTATCAGGCTCACTGTCCTCTGCCTGTGAGATGCGTGAGAGCAGCTCTGCACCCTCTGATTTCAGTAACTTGTCTCCAGTACTTAAGAAATTCTCAAGGTACCTTCTTCATCCGTCCCATTTTTAATATTGCTTTCCTTACTTGAACTTCGCTTCCTCTTAAACTGCAACGTTCAATTCCTTTACATCTACTTCTTGTTTGTTTGTTTGTTTTTCCCTTACATATATTTCTATTTGATGCCTAAAAATCCTCCTGGGGCAAAGCACCACCAGGGCTGGGGTTTACTTCACAGATTCTACTCTTGGCCTGACTGGGCCCTCTCTTCAGCTGTGCGTCCTCCAAAGCCCATAGAAGTAGAAGTTCTCCAGGAGTTTTCCTTGTTATCAAGAGTTTTCAAAGTTTACTTGCATAATTAAGAGAAATTCAACAGTTCACAGTGACATTAGCCATTTAGAAACTTGGGGCTATGAAAAAAATGTGTTGAGCAATACGCAGTCTTATTTTCTACCCAACTATAATCATCTCTTATTTTCCCCCCAATTTATTTAGAAATCAAACTGTCTGAATTCAATTTGAGGTCAGAGTTTTTTTCTGAGTCTTGGACAAATGGATATATGTATTTTTGAGTTGTAAAGAGTACATCACATTTTCCTAAACTTTCTCACTTTAAGAGCTATGGGGAAAACGTTTTTAAAAAGGTTTTTAAAAAAGTTTTAACTTAGCATACATCTAAATGTTCATTAGGGAAGCAGAGTTAGGGAATTTTTAAGTGAAAGCTGTTGACTGCTTTTAAAAATAATTAAATTCAGAATAAAATGTTTGATCAAAAGCTCTTAGCCTGCCTTAGGAAAAGAAAATATAGAAAGGGCTCTGTGAGGAAAGCACATGAAAGAGATCATGGAGCATAACTATTGCTTCTTATATTTATCAGCACTCCCAATATAGCATTCAAGACACTCCTCACAATTTTTAATTTGGGGAACTTTTCATTTGTTATATTTTTCAATGACTCTTGTATTTGGGAAATGTTAATTTATAGTAAATAAGATACTATATTTGAATACATTTCCAAAATCCCTGACATAATATATTCTAAAAACTATATGCATTTATGTTTTTATGTATGCATATAACATTCTACATGTACATAAATTAGTGTATATAAATACATACATATACATGTAAATGTATAACTATAAATATTCAGTTTATAAAACATGATTAATTACCAAACTTACTATTGCTCATATAAGAAAACTATAGTTATAAGGAAATGTTAAGTAAAATTTCCAGGGTAGCCCTTTTAATAAAATATGTAGCATAAGTTTAAACACAGACTTTCTAAAGTGGATACTGAGGATGTTTGTAGGTATTCTTTCCAGTTCTCACCCTTACTCCCCCACCCCTAACCTCAAAAATTAAGGAAAAAATGCTGGAATTTTAAATGCCTTTAAACATGTACATAGCTCTGCCTTTTACTCTAGGCAATGAAAAATGTTAAGCACATGTCTCGATTGCAATCAATCTTGTAACACTGAAAAAATAAACATTTGGGGAAAATTAATTTTTAAAAAAAGCATGTCTTGATTAGTATTACTTTGAACTAACTGGAACTATAATGAGAAATGGAGTAACTGCACAATTCACTGGAGGGAATAGAAAGGGGGAGAAAGGAGAATAGAGGTTTTACAGATTTTGGATAAGTTAGTGACTACTGGTGTTCTCTCCTCTTAAATATATCTATGTATCTCTTCTTGGCTCTCTTTCTTTGGAGAGCCCTGATTCACTCAGCTGTTAAGGAGCAATAGACATCAGATACACGTGTGTTCTAGGATCTCTATCATTTCCTTCATAATCGCAAGCGTAATTCACAGGAGAGGATATAGCTGCAAACTCTTCTGTTTAGAATTTCATTTTAGAAAATAGCTGACCTATTCTTCTTTATCATCTTCTATATATATTACAAAAATATGTCAAATGCATATTCTCTTCCACAGTGTCAGAATGAGGTCATAGGGTGCTTTTCAGAATTTTTCATATGACTTATCTTCATTTATCCTTCTAATAGTCTGGTAAAATAGGTATAATTATTCCTCCTTGAGACAGAGAAAGATCATGTGACCTGCTCAAGGGGACCCAGGTAGACAGGAAGACATATTGTATGCTATGAGGGAGCACACGAAATGTTTTTTTTCAATTTAGGGGACATGAGTTTCTAGTCCTGTCTTTATAATTTCATGTTTGTTCTTAAATAAGTGATTTTATCACTGGGATTCTCAATTTGCTTATTCTAGGGGGAAGTACCCACATAATCTGATGGTGTTATAAGAATCAAATGACAAAACAGCTTTCCATAAAATAACTTATAAATTCCAAAATACTACACACAGTGGACTAGACTGGTAGCTTGATATTTAATCTAGTGTGTTTTAATGGTTAATCTTTTTTATTATGTTCAGTTGGCCAACATAGAGTACATCATTAGTTTTTGATATAGTGTTCAACGATTCATTAATTGTGTTTAACACCCGGTGCTCATCACAATATGTGCCCTCCTTAATCCCTGTTGTAACCCTCAGTTTGTTTCCTGGAGTCCAGAGACTCTGAGAGACATTAATGGTTAATTTCTTAAAAATATTTCTTTATTTTAGAGAGAGATAATACAAATGGGAGTGGGAAGGAAGAGAGAGAGAGAATCTCAAGCAGACTTCACACTGGGCACAGAGCCCAAACGGGTCTTGATCTCATAACCCTGAGATCATGACCTGAGCTGAAACCAAAAGTCGGACACTCAACCAAATGAGCCACCCAGGTGGTCCTTTAGTGGTTTATTTAGTGGTTAATTTAGATCCTCCCATTACTTCAAATATTTGATTGGAACTGTATCAAAATGTCAAAGTCTAACCATTGTGTTATTTTGACCTACTAGAACTGTACAATAGGAAAACCAAGAAGAAAACACTAGAGACAAACTAAGCAGCACCATGAAAATGGTCAATGACTTCAGAAATCTCCTCACCAATAAGGAGCTCTTTTGAGTGTGAGCCATGATTACTCAACAAAGGAAGAAGAGATAAGACCTAGTGGGGTTTTTTTTTTAGTGCTTTATGTATGTCAGGTAGCCTGCAAATGCATTACATGCATTGCCTCATTTCATCTCTATGGTAACCTCATAAAGTGATATACTATCCCATTTCATCATAAAGACATTAAAGCACAAAGATGGTAAACAGAGGACTCCTTAGGTTACAAATCAGGCAGCCAGGATTGAAACTCTTGTTTGTGCCTAATCATAACTCAAAAGAACAGAATAACCAAAAATTTTACGAGGTTCTCCTGATATTATTAATATATTCCTTTGTTTGCAAAATAGTTTCATTGTCAATAACCACAGTTCTGTTTGCTTTTGCCAAACAAATATCCTTGCTACATTTTAAGGGCAACTGGCTCCAAAGTGATACAAGGAATGGAAATTTTAGTACAGTTGGTAAGATAACCTCATGATGATTTGTAGCATCGGCTCTATGATTCCAAAAATAGAGCTCACTGAAGCTACACAGCCTTTGGCTGACACAGCAGAGTAAAATTCATTCCAGCCTGAGGCTTCTAGCTGGACTTTCCATTTGTTAGAGTTGCTTATGAATCTCCCTCCATGTTCCCCTTACAGGAGGGAGTCACCATTGCCCCCTTTCAGCAGAGACATTGCCTTTGATATAAAATGACTGTAGGCTGCTAGGGCCAAAGAAGGTATCTGGGGAAAGCAAACTCAAAATCTCTCCTGGAGGGAAATATCCTGTAGAAGTGACATTTTAGACATCTGCAACTCAGTAGGATGATCTCTGTTGACTGCATTTTCTGTCCGAAAGAGTTTGCTGTAATGCAGGCAATGGATTTGTTTAGCTGTTTTTTTCCAAAAGTGCTTATCTTTGTGTTTGGGTTCTAAAGAAATAACTGAAAAGGCAAGTGAATGCACCAGACTTCAGCTGTGTCAAATTGATTTGCAGAGGAAATAAACTGAAATATTTAACTATAGACAGCACAGCTCAGGAGGGTGGTAAGGGGACCAGTTTCTGTCTCTCCCCCCTTCTGTGCCTTCTCCTTGAACATGGGTTCAAGTGCTGATTACAAATAGCAAAAGATAATAATGTTGCATATCCAGTTACCTCACTGGTGTTTTATAGCTGAAAATAGCAGTGAATCATTCTGGATTTCAAGGAAGTAAATATCTGTCCAGTGGGAGGGGTATCTGGTTTGAGTTCTAAGTGTTTTGAGTGGGCAGTGTTTTCCCCAACAATTGCAAAGGCATTTCCAGTCTCAATTTATTACACACAAATCAGATCAAAAGACTTCCACAAAATATCCTCAGCAACATACAGTCTTTGGAAAAGGACGTGAGATGGGTAATACAACTTCTGTACAAGAGTCTATTTTTAAGTTTTCAAATGCTTCAAAAGATGATCCATCTCTGGGGAATGGGGATGTGATACAGACTGCAACCCTTGGTGCCACTCTTAGTATGCAGTCTAACCAAATGAGATTTCAAAAGTAACTTTCCAGAGTATCATTATAAGGACATTTATGTCTGACCAGATGGATCAAGATGTCAGATTCTCATGGCCTTTGCATTAATTTAAACAAAAGTAGGCCCTTCTCTGAGATTAATGTTCAGCTTTTCTATTAATACATGGATTTTTTTGGACTAAGAAGTGATTGAAGTGAAGTCTCAATGTCGTGCAAATGGCTAATTAAAATGGAAAATCTCATTTGAAAGAATTTTGTGCTTTATTAAATAAAAGCAACATATGAGTAACAATTGCAAAGAATACTCTGCCCTAGTAATTAAGCCATTGATCTATTGACCTGGTCATGCGATGAATTCTTCCAATTGTCTATTTTGCTCCAGGCTCTGGGCAGGGAAGAGGTTCTTCCTATTATTAAGGAATTTGTGATCTAAGGGTATTCACCCGGAGCACTGGAAGAACTATCATACAACAGAATCTCAGACATTTTTCTTTAACCACAATGAAAATCTAGAGTTAGGTGATGTTGTATACTCAATAAAATCAGGTATATATATGGAGATGATTTTTTAATGATTTCATGGCAAAATGGCCTCCTTTAAGCTATGATTAAGCAAAACTGGTGAAATGCGTAATCATATAGCAACATTTTTAGCAGAAACATACAAAAAACGTCAAGAGATAGGGCAAGTTGAGTTGGAAATTCCATTTGGAGAAGAAAGGGAAAGAGCCACTGTAAGCCTGGCTAGGCAGCAAGGGTTGACTTGTGTTTATGTAATTAAATTAGGATAGTATCCTGAAATCTCTGGCATTTGCAGAACCATTTGTGTTTTGAAGGAGAGAAAACTTGCTGAATATGAAGTAAAAAGGTTATGTTCAAAGACTACATATACCCTCTCCATAAAAAAAAAGATACTCTAATATGAGCAAAAACTAGTTAAGTAAATCCCTTTTATCTGCGTTCACGGTAGATACTCATAAACAGTCATGATACTCTTTCCTCTGAATCTTTTACGGAGTCCTGGCAGCATTTACCTGATACTCTCTTTTGGGGGGTGTTTGGTCGGGAAAGATTTCACTGAAGGGACATTTAAATTCCATTATGAAGGAACTTTGTTAGCAGTGGGAGTGGCAGGCATATATTCCAAGCATTTCAAATAACCTTATTTTTGTAGTTCTCAATATCTGAAAGGATATTCTAAATACGAGATGCTTGGGAGACTCATTTTATTTAAATTCCAGTTTTCTTAATTATAGAGTTTCTTAAATATGTATTTGTACTGACATTTTGCTAACAGGATTCGTAAAAAAAAAGAAAGAGCTAACATGTCTAAGTACATAGTAGCAATTAAATGTTAGTCGTGACACTTTCCCAAATTAATTGCTTCATAAAAATTCATTTTATGAAATATGTATCCTAATGAGAATTCTCAGGACACTTTTTAAAATTAAGGTTGGTAGTAGTTTCTATTTCTAGTGGAGTTTAAAAATTCACAACTTGTGTGGTGTTTGACCACTATTCTAAATTAAATCTTCTGAGAAAAGTTTTAAAGACCTATTTTCACTTAAAAACCTTAAATTTAAAGGTAGATTGCTAGAACCAGGAAGAACTTCAAGAAACCATTTATAACTTGTTCTCTATGTAATTGTTCCTGTTTTTCTTCTTCAAAATTATCTCCAAAGCCCTGCATTTGTTTTTGACTATTGGATTGATAATCACTATTTTAATGAATGCCAAAAAATATTTTATAGTATAAAAAAATTAGATTAGACATCGCAAGCATGTTTACTTGAATGTCAACATTGAAGTATAATGTTGCTATAACTTAATTGGTAGACTGGATTAAGAAAAAAAAACAAACAAACCAACAGATAAGCAACAACAACAAATGATAGCAGTGATTTTGAGTAGACGTTTAAAAGACCCTGGAGGTAACCTGACCAAGATTCCAATTTTAGCCCAAACTCTTATCTACATCTGTGACATGTGGCAACTGACTGACTTCCTGCAAAAAACCCCAAGATAGTAGCACCCATCTCAAAGTGGTATTGTAAGAACTCGATAATTAGCAAAATGCCCAGCACAAAGGTCATAATAAAAGATCACATGAATACCTTAATAAGATCCTCACATACAAAATCCTCACCTCCCCAGCCCTGCACTCAACACCGTATGAAGAAATCCCTCAGGTATTAAGAAAATTTCCCTTCAGCATTTCAGGTTTTTTCCTAGCCATCTTTGCATCTTTTTAACTTCCTTGACAAAATTGGCTTTCCAGTTTCTTAAATAACCAACAGAGCTTTTCATCTCCTCCTGACTCACAGGATAAAGAGTAGCATTCTCTTTGCTGGCGACGGCAATGTTTCACTCTTTGCTCTCCACCATTTCTTTTCCTTTTTTTTTTTTTTTTAGCTAAGTTATAAAATTTTACTTTATTAGTTTTGTGCAAACAGGGTAAATACTTAAGAAGGTTGATGGTGATCAGTTACCTAATATGTGTAAAAGACAAATAAGCAGAACATTAAACAGTGCGCTGAGTTATGGATACCCTTCCCCACCCACAAAATCTCCCCAGACATGAATGAGCTCATCCACTGATCGGCAGACGGGCTGCATTTGCTGACTTCCAGGCCAGCTACCCTGAAAGGGTTCCCTTTCTGCCACACCAGCAAAGGCTGTCAGGACACATGGTTCACACTCTTGGGTTGGAAACCCGCCCCTGGGGACAAGGTAAACAGACGCTGACACAGATGGGCCAGCTTGGTCCTGGTCCTTCCAGTGGTATCCTCACAGAGCACTGTAGCATTTGTAGAAGGTGGTCAGCAGCTCTTCTGCAGAGCGGTCCGAAACCACGTGAAATAGGCATGACGTTGTTCAAATTTAGGACCTCACTCTGCAGTAGAGTCAACATTCTTTCAGGCAGCTACGCCACCAAGCACATCACCCACTTCTTCCAGCTTCGAAGACTTCTGATTTGTTACCGTGGGGGTGATGTTGAGCACGTCTCAGGACAGGTGCTGCAGGGACAGCACTGTTCCCACTCCATGATCTGCCTGTTTCCACAAGCCAGGCCGAAGATCAGCCTAGTGGCTGACTGGGCCCCGCAGTCCATTGCTTCAAGATATCTCCTTGGGTGTAATCGACACTATCTGTTCATCTGATCTTTACTTTATTCTTTACAATTCAGGGACTTTTCCTTTATTCCTTAATGTTTCTATTTTAATGTTTCCATTCACTGGAATTCTGCTGTGTGATTTCAATAGCCATGTGATAATTTATTATTGTATATATGCCTTACAAATAACCAAATTTCCTGATACTTTGTTTCTGAACAGTAGTAGAAAAGTTTTCAGAACCACACCATGGCAGAGACTGGCTATCTATTAACCAGCCCTTTGCTCTTCTTCTTAGGCATGCAGGTGGATATTTCCCAGCTTCCCTTGCAGTATGTTTGGCCATATGGCTGAGTTTTAGCCAATGCAAAGTAAGTGACAGTGATGTATGTCATGTACAGGCCTGGATGATAAAGACCTCCTATATATTATCCTGCATGCTTTTACCCATTTACCCATTCAGTGCTGACAAGCACATTAAAATTGGCAGCCAAGAAGGAGGAACTACAAAACAGAAGGTGCCTAAATTACTTCTGAGAGAGGAGGCACCTACTAATTTGGAATTTGGATTTTATGAGTGTGAGCAAGAAACTTCTATTATGTTTGAGCTGTTGTACGTTTTGAGGTTTGTCGATCACAGTAGTTGAAATCCCCTTAAATAATACATGAACTATTTGTTTACAGGATTAACATGTATGATTTAAGAATAAGAATGCATTGCCATTGAGGAGCCATTTTATTCATTTTTAATTGATTGCTGCTTTATTAACTTCGGAGCTTAGTTTTGGATGTTGATAATGAATTCCCTTGGGAGAACAAGGTGGATAGAGAAAGAGGAGAGAACAATATGAGCAATGAATGGAGAATTCAATTGCTGTATGTTCAAAATATCACATTGCATTGGAGAGAAGACCGACAGGAGGGAAAGTTGCAATGTGAGTTTGTGGCAAGATCACGAGAAATCTTTTATATTAGGCCAAAAATTAGTAATATATCAATTAGAGTCAAGGAAACACTAAGTCGTGTCAAGTACTTTCTGCCTGCCTCTGTAACCACACAGCTCACATTATATCATAATGTTGTCCATCTGTTAAAAGATACTTTCTGAGGCTGAGATCTAAGATGTCAGTGGTTCTAAATTGACCACAGAATGAATCCAGAATCTGTTTAAGTTGTATTGGTTCCTGTTTCGCCCTGCTGCACAGCTATTAGCCTAGAACTGAATTGCTCAACTTCCTCAGTGTTACTGACATTTGGGGTTGGATAATTATTTGTTGTAGGGGCTTGTCCCTGTACACTGTGGGATGTTTAGCAGCATCTCTGGCCTCTATCCACTAGATGCCAGTAGCACTCTCCCCACTGCCCAACCTGTGATAATAAATTGTCTCCAGACATTGTTATATGTCCCCTGGGAGACCAAATCACACTCAGTTGAGGAAACTGTCCTAGGTGTCTTATCACCATGAATTGGGGGAATCTTACCATTTATTTTTTGTAAGTAAACTTTTTCTATTTTTTTTCTTTTGTGGATCTTTTTGTTTCTTGGATCTCCTGTTTTCTTCCTTCTTTGTTAACCTCCTCATTTTAATTGATTATATTCTCCTGTTGCTTCCTGAAATAGAATGCATGGTTGGTAAAACTACTAAAATTTTGACTCTTTTAACTTTGGCTATTCTACGTAATTTAATAGTTTGGCTGAGTATACAATTCTTAGTTGGAAGTTTATTTCCCTGAGAATTTCAAAGACATTATTCCACTGTGTTCTAGCTTGTAGCATTTCTGTTGAAAAGTCTGATGTCATTCTGATTCTGCAATGTGGGCTCTTATAATTTCTCCTGGGAAACTTGCAGAATATTCTCTGTGCCCCCATGTATTCTGAAATTTCGCCATGATACACTTTTATGTATATCTGTGTAACCGTTATGCTGAGGGCTTGATGATCCCTCTTGAAGAATTCATATGCTTCAGCTTGGAGAAAGTGTTAACATTTATCTCTGATAATTTTCTTTTCTCTATCTTTTCTCACCTTTTTTTCCTGGAATTGTAAATATTCCTTGTTTTAAGCCCTGGTATAATATTCTAGTCTTTCCCTTTTTTCCTGCTTTTTGAAAGGTTTCATCTTTGTCTTTAAACTTTCTGTTGGACATTCCTTTTTTACTGTCATAATTTTGCCTTCCAAGATTTTAATTTTTTCCTGTGCATGGCATTTTTAAAAATTACCTCATGTTCTCATTTTATGAGTATAATAATTCTAATCTCTCGGAAGATCTAAAGTGCCAGTTTAAGAAAAAAGTCTTTTGCTTCTTTGCTAAGAATCTTTTCTTAATGTTAGAGGCTTTATTCAAATGTCTGGTTATACATGATTTTCCATTAGAATTTAAAAAATAGACATCAAAAATTGATTCAAAGGTATATATGGGCATGTGGGTCTTGTCCATTGGTGTGATCTACTGTGTGGTACTTAAACTTTTGTTTCATTGGGAAATTGACATGGATCAATATCTTTTGTTCTTCTATTGTGCCCTGTGCACAAAGAATATTCATTTATCTTCCAGCCCAAGATGTATCAGCCTCTCTCTAAGCATTCTTAGAGCCGATTGGGAAAAGATATCTGGGCTTCAATGATAATGACTATTCATTTTTCATGTGGTGTCATTGCTCTTAGCAATATGCAGTGTTACTGAGTCTACTGCATTAGACGAGGGAAATGACCAGACCATAAACATTTGGGAAAGTAATCTGAGAAATCTAATGATGTTCCATGGCTAACCAATTCTGATTTCTACCGCAGCAGTTACCTCCAGTTGTAGAGGTATCTGGCTGATGGCTTTAATCAGTGTTCCCTACTGTGGTTCTGTAACAAAATCTGCTTCTGTTGCTTTCCTTACTGACAGTGTGATTTTCAGCTTTGATGTTTTAGTCTACCACATGTGGTAGGTTGAATAATAGCCTCAAAATATTATTGAAGACCTAATCCATGGAACTTGGGAGTGTAACTTTACATGACATAGGGGGACATTGCGGATGTGATTCACTTAAGGATCTTGAGATGGGGAAATTATCTTGTTTTGTACAGATGATCCCTAAATGTAATTACCAGTATTCTTAGGGGAATATGGGGGTGATTCTTTGACTTCAGAAGAGGAAGACAGTAATGAGTAATGGAAACATATTTGAAGATAGTTTGCTTCCAGCTTTGAAGATGGAAGGTGCGGTCCTGAACCAAGGAATGCAGCTCTAGAACCCAAAAAAATACAGACCTTATCCCTGGGGCAAATAATACATTATATGTTAATTAAAAAAGATGTTAAGTACTTCTCTTAACCAAACTGTCATGACAAAGACAAGAAAGACTGAAAAGACATAAGTACACTAGGATAAAGACAATGTGGAAGGGAAGTTACTTTAACATAGCTTTGGAAACTAGGAAACGAGGACTGGTATACTAGTTTCCAATGACTGTTTTAAACAATTATAACAAACTCGATGGCTTAAAATAATACATATTTATTCTCTTACACTTCTGAAGGTCAGAAATCCAAAATGGTTTCACTAATCTAAACCAAGTTTCTGGCAGGGTTGTGCTTCCTTGGGAGGCTCTATGGTAGAGTTTTTTTTCCTTGTATTTTTTTGTGACTTTCATTCTTCTGCATGTTTCATTCTTCTGCATGTGACTGTCCAGTTTTCCCAACATCATTTGTTGAAGAGACTGTCTTTTTCCATTGAATATTCTTTCCTGCTTTGTCAAAGATTAGTTGACCATAAAGTTTGAGGTCCATTTCTGGGCTCTCTATTCTGTTCCACTGATCTATGTGTCTGTTTTTGTGCCAGTACCATACTGTCTTAATGATTATAGCTTTGTAATAGAGCTTGAAATCTGGAATTGTGATTCCACCAACTTTGGTTTTCTTTTTCAACATTCCTCTGGCTATGTGGGGTCTTTTCTGGTTCCATATAAATTTTATGATTATTTGTTCCATTTCTTTGAAAAAAAATTGATGGTACTTTGATAGGGATTGCATTAAACATGTAGATTGCTCTAGGTAGCATAGACATTTTCTCAATGTTCTTCTAATCAATGAGCATGGAACATTTTTCCATTTCTTTGTGTCTTCCTCAGTTTCTTTAATGAGCATTTATAGTTTTCTGGGTACAGATTCTTTGCCTCTTTCGTTAGGTTTATTCCTATGTATCTAATGGTTTTGGGTGTAATTGTAAATGGGATCGACTCCTTAATTTCTCTTTCTTCTCTCTTGCTGTTGGTGTATAGAAATGCAACTGATTTCTGCGCATTGATTTTATATCCTGCCACTTTACAGAAATCCTGTATGAGTTCTAGCAGTTTTGGAGTGGAGTCTTTGGATTTTCCCCATAAAGTTTCATATCATCTGCAAAGAGTGAGAGTTTGACTTCTTCTTTGCCGATTCAGATGCCTTTTATTTCTTTTTGTTGTCTGATTGCTGAGGCTAGGAGCTTCTGGTACTATGTTGAATTGCAGTGGAGATAGTGGACATCCCTGCTGTGTTCCTGATCTTAGGGGAAAAGCTCTTGGTTTTTCCACATTGAGAATGATATTTGCTGTGGGTTTTTCATAGATGGCTTCTATGATATTTAGGTATGTACACTCTATCCCTACACTGTGAAGAGTTTTGATCAAGAAAGGATGCTGTACTTTGTCATATGCTTCTTCTGCATCTGTTGAAAGTATCATATGGTTCTTGTTCTTTTATTAATGTATTGCATCACATTGATTGATTTGCGGATATTGAACCAACCTTGCAGCCCAGGAATAAATCCCACTTGGTCATGGTGTAATCCTTTTAATGTACTGTTGGACCCTATTGGCTAGTATTTTGGTGAGAATTTTTGCATCTGTGTTCATCAAGGATATTGGTCTATAATTCTTTTTGATGGGGTCTTTGTCTGGTTTTGGGATCAAGGTAATGCTGGCCTCATAAAATCAGTTTGGAAGTTTTCCTTGTATTTCTATTTTTTGGAACAGTTTCAGGAGACTAGGTATTAATTCTTCTTTAAATTTTTGATAGAGTTCCCCTGGAAAGCCATCTGGTCCTGGGCTCTTGTTTGTTGGGAGATTTTTGATGACTGCTTCAATCTCCTTACTGGTTATGCGTCTGTTCAGGTTTTCTATTTCTTCCGGTTCAGTTTTGGTAGTTTATATGTCTCTAGGAATGCATCCATTTTTCCAGATTGTCTAATTTTCTGGCATATAATTGCTCATAATATGCTCTTATAATTCCTTGTATATATTTGGTGTTGGTTGTGATCTCTCCTCTTTCATTCATGATTTTATTAATTTGGGTCCTTTCTCTTTTCTTTTTGATAAGTCTGGCCAGAGGCTTATCAATGTTATTAGTTCTTTCAAAGGAACTAGCTCCTAGTTTCGTTGACCTGTTCTACTGTTCTTTTGGTTTCTATTTCATTGATTTCTGCTCTGGTTTTTATTATTTCTCTTCTGCTGGGTTTAGGCTTTCTTTGCTGTTCTTTCTCCAACTCCTTTAGGTATAGTGTTAAGTCGTGTACCTGAGATCTTTCTTGTTTCTTGAGAAAGGCTTGTATTGCTATATACTTTCCTCTCAGGACCGCCTTTGCTGTGTCCCAAAGATTTTGAACAGTTGTATTTTTATTTTCATTTGTTTCCATGAATTTTTTAAATTCTTCTTTAATTTCCTGGTTAACTCATTCTTTAGTAGGATGCTCTTTAGCCTCTGTGTACTTGAGTTCTATATATGTAGTACATGTAATTCATTGACAGTGCTTGTTGGATAATAAATGTACATTTTGTTTCCATTTTGTTGGGGTTTTTTTATGAACTTTGTCTATTTATGTACAATTTGTTAGCATATAGCATTTTTAATGGGGAAGATAGACATAATTAGCTAGAAATACTACTAGAAGGAAGATAGAAATGCTGTTTTCCATAGCAATGTACATTGTTTTAGAGCTATTAGTAAATGGAATTAAGCAAAAAACATGAACTATGAAAAATATCAGAAAAATAGAGATTGTCTCTACTTGCTAATAATATGATCATATGCCTAGAATGTTTAATATTCCATTTTTGTAAATAATAATAATATACAACAATTACAAACAAAAAGATCTCTGCAAAGTGAGGTGCATATAGACCAATTTTGAGTGATCAGATACACTGAATATAAAATAAAATAAATACACCCATTGAGTTTAATTAAATATTATAAGAGGACATTAAAAGTAACATGAAAAAAAATTCTATCAAAATGAATTAACTAATCTGAAAAAAATGATGTAAGCCTATTAGAAAGTAGTCAAAGATTGAAATTAGGCATGTAGAGATGATATTCTTCTTTGGGCATAATTGAATATTTAGTGAACTAGTATCTAAAGAGATTGCACAGAAATATCAGAAAGAGACAAATAAGAATGAAAATCTGAAAGAGACATTAAGTGACATATAGGATGAAGTGTTAAGTTCTATATCTCAAATATTTTAGACAGAATAAAGAGGAAAAAGAGAAGCTGTATTAGAAGAGATAGTGAAATTTTATAGATTTTATTAAAGACAAATGCTCTTAAATTTTGAATGTCCAAAAAAAAAAAAAAATCCCTAAATATGAAAAGGCAATTCAAAGAACAACAAATCAGGGAAATGTAAATCTAAACTAAAATGAGATGCTGTTATACCAAACAAATTGTTAAAAATATGTAAAAGCCTGAACATACCAAGTGTCCATAAGATGGAGAATAATACATACTCTGATAAAGTACTGGTGGACTCTAAGTTGATATGACTACTCTGGAAAACAGTTGGGCATTATCAGTAAAAATTTAAAACTATGAAATCGTACTTTTGGAATTTAACCTACAGAAATGAAAGTCCCAATAGAGAATTCTGATATGTAATGCTATTTTAACATTGTTTATAGAGGCAAAACTGAAGGAAGAAGAGAAGAAGGGTAAGAGGAAAGCAAGGTAGTGATGACTGAAACATCTATTATAATATGGTCCCAGTCATGTAAATTATATGCAAATAAATGCACGAAGAAAGTCAAAAAAAGGCTATCACAAAATTTAAATTAGGGGATTGGATTTCCTTTACATTTTATTTCTTTATGAATTATTGAAAACTTGTCAGCAAGCAGGCATTGTAAAAATGTATAATAAAAATAATAGTTATTTTTTTCTTGTGGAAAAGCAAAAAAAAAAAAAAACACTGAATATCTTATTGAGCCTAATATTATTTTCCCATGTTGAAGTGAAGCATGCTTATATATTCGATACCTTATATAATTAAAATTGGATCTAATCTGATAAAATGAATAAGCAACCTTTAACCTGATTAATAAATACATAGTCATGAGTCACCTTTCAAAGTCAAGAAGAACAGAGGCAAAATTTCTAAAATACTTGAATGTACCCAGACAGAGATGGCTTTACTGGTAAGGAGAAAGCCACTTCAGAACAAAGGTTATAATCACATTCCTTGGCATCCACAAAGCTATTGATATGTTCATTCATCAATTTGAATATAACCTCCATTACAAGTGACATAAGGGCAGAGGTTTCATTTATCTTTTTCTCAGCCCTATGCCCAGTATCTAAGCATCGTGGCTTCATCATCACAGAAGCTCAATCAATATTTACTAAAGGAATGAAAGACCTAACTTCTGTGTTTTTTGTTGTCTTTTGTTATTTAATATTTATCTAAGGTTTCCCACAAGTATTTTAGTAATTGCCCTGTTTGAAGAAGTTCATAATCAATATTAGATTTAGTAATAAAAACAAATACGAATTTAATATGTTTGTGTATCAAGCACAATTCTAACAGTGTTCTGTATACCTGCTCATTTAATCTTCATACCTAATATTACTCTGATTTTACAGATGATAATATTGAGGCACTTAATTTGTCTAAGGTTTCATAGCTATTGAGTGGTGGATCCACAATTTGCGTCCAGGCCGTCTAATTCCAGACTCCAGCTTTTCCTCCAGTCATATGCCTCATCTCCGAGAATATAGAAATGCCAAAAATGTTCTAGTCCAGATCATTCACCACTGACACACCTGGATTTTATCTTCATTGCTAAGATTTGTGTCATGTCTGCTTGGGCAGCACCAGAGCTCTGTAGTCCATGGAGTTTATTGGTTTGGATGGGATATAGAGCAAATGTGAACAAGGTGCCATCCAAACCAAGTGAGTGAAGATTATTAACAAGAGAAAAATCAAATGATGCTATGAATCTAGGGAGAAAAGGGGTAAAGGCCAAAGCAGAAGGCTGAAGGCAGTGTGAGTAGACAGGGAAAGAGTAAGGTCGGGAGAAGCAGGTAGATATGTAGGCCCATGTACACATAAATGCAAACCGGAATAACAACAGAGAAAAAGAACTCTCCCCAGGAAAATTGCTGGGACTCAGGGGTCCATTCTGGGTGATAGCAAGAATCAGAAGACCAAGAGGGTGGAAGTAGGTGTTATGGCTTCGGCGGGAACAAAGTGACTGATGCTGAACCCAAAGTTTTCTGAAGTACAACCCACTGTATGCCTTTAGCTCAAGGGAAGACTTCGGCCTTGGAAAGCAAGTTGGTCTGGGAGGGGAGCTGGAATTGTCAAGAGCACTTGGACGGAGCATAGGGTTGAGGAAACGACAAGCAAAACGTGTCTTCCTGTAGATTTAATTTTTGTTCGTTTTTACCTTTTAAATTTTGCTAAGTAATATACTTCCCTGATAAACAAAAAGAAAAAATGTGCATAATTCCATCACCCAAAGACTGACCCTCGACCAACAGGGGAGGTGGGGGCTAGAGCTCCCCTCGCTCATCTGCATGGTGGAAAATCCACACAGAGCTTCTGACTCCCTGGAAGCCTAACTGATAAGCAGTTGGTTAACTGGGTTTTATATGTAATATACATTATATCCTGTGTTCTTAGGATAAAAGTAAGCTAGAGCAAAGAAAATGTTACTAAGAAGATCATAAGGAAAATACATTTACAGTACTGTATAGTAAAAGATCTGCGTATAAGTGGAACGTGCAATTCAAACTCATGTTGTTCAAGAGTTGATTGTACTACTAAAAATGGGTATGAAATCTTGTGTGTTTAAAAAAAAAGGGGTATGAAACTTTTCAACACACAAAGTAGAAAGATTAGTGTAGTGCACTCTAATGTATTCATCACTCAGCTTTAACATTTTACCGTTCGTGTTCCTTCTTTTCCCTTCTACATGTTACACATGTTTACACACATACGCACATGGCTTGGAAAAGGTTATCCTGTCTCCCAGAAACATCATAGATATCCTTCTTTTAATTCTATAATCATCAATAAATCGGTGCATTATTAATAATAAATTTGTTATGACTTCATGACATCACATTCTTTGGCTATATCATGCATTGTTTACATTTTACTTATGCTTAGTTTGTTCCTGGTTTTGAAAATAAATAGTGCTGCCTAAATATATACACACACAATATATATATGCACATGATGTATAACCACACATGTATAAAGCATTTATCTTCTTGATATATATATATATAATATTTTGTATACTTTCCAAATATGTCCTTAGAATAAATAAACTGTTAGACATGGAATTTTTGGGTCAAAGAGTAAGTCTATTTTAAAATATTTTAATATTTATTGTCAAATAACGCTCCAGAAATTTCCTACTCTTACTCTCTTAATGGCAGTGTATAGGTACATGTATTTTTCCATTGCCTCAGTAGCACCCGATACTTGAAATACTTTGTAATTTTTTCATGTTGATTATTTTAAGTGGTCTCTTATTGCTGAGATGTATAATTTTTTGAACATTGCAAATATTAGACATTTCTATATTTATGAGCCAAGAGACACTTGCAGGGAAAATGAGGAATGTGACTAAAGTTTAAAAGGCTAATTCCATAAATTACACATTTCTTTTTTTTATATATTGATTAACCTTATTTGTGTATTTTTCTAGACATAGTTCACAAAGGGAAAATGTTTATCCCCAAACTAGTGTGTACAATAGCTTTTTTAATTTTCTGAGCAAGTATGGATTGCTTTAAAGGAGATTGCTAGTAAATTAAATTAACTATATTTAGCATTCAGTTCTACAGCCACTGAGGTTTATATCCATTAAATATGAATTTGTACCTGAATTCATTTTCTTGCTGTGTGTTGTCACTTCATGATTGGCTGTTTTCCATTTTAAAAGATTTATTATTTGAGTAGGTTGGATAATGGTTAAATAGCTTACAAAACCTCAAAAACCAGCCACTGGAGTACTAAGTAAATTGCATCTCTGTATAACCTCATTTCAAAAGATAAAATTACGTGATAGTAAAACGAAGTATGAAAAATATCGTCTAGTCTAATGTTTGTGTTTTTATTTTTCAAAAGATAATTTATAACTGACAATCATGTATTATGCTTTGAAAAGCTTTGCTATCAATTGGTAGAGGGGGATTCAGCATGCTTAAATGTTTTTTCTGAATAATAAATATGCCAAAAATAGAATCTAGCGAAGAAAGTCATCAGAGAGGGAGTGATGGAAAGAGGGTAGCCAGGCAAATTGCTTTATATTTTGCATAGCTGAAGAGCCAGATGGTTTAACTGGATTTTTATTTTCAGAACCACCCACTGCAGGATTTTAACCAAGTCCCAAGTCAAATACAGTACTGCCGGATCGGGTTTAACAGTGTCTAGACCGAAGCCCATTACCTTACCCAGGCATTCCCAGGTTCCTTATCCTTCTGGTTCTGCCAGACCTGTCTGCCATCTACATTTTTATTCTGGAAGTGTGCCCTTTTTATACTGGTTTAGAAACAATTTTACTTTTAGAAACAATGTTACCTTTAATAAGAGGGTATAACTCTTCCAGGTAGAGATGACATAAAGGAATAGATGGGGTACATGCTTGAAAAATGTTTAACATTTCACTTTTTACTTTGCTCATGTAAACTGATACCAATTTGGCAGTAATATTTAATCAGTTTTATCTGATTATTATGTTTATCCCATTTTGAAGTATCCTGTAATAATCATATTGCTCATCAACCAGAACCAAGAAAATTGGTCCAATATGTCAAACAAACGCTAGTGGTGTATTTCACTATTCAGTTTTAGAGAATTTTTCTCTACTAACTGTTTCTAATCATCAGTCTTACAGAATGGTAACCTTGATTAAAGTATATACATTTTTTAAAACCGATTTCTTATCAAATATTTGTTTTATTATTTTAAAATTCTTCACTCATTACTCCAAAAGAATGAATTCGTTCTTCTCCTAGTTTTGAAAATTTGTGCTATTTCTGTTTTTCTTTTCATCCCCTCCATCCTTATATTTAGCATGTTTAAATTCTGGCAAAGAATTAGAAACTAAATGGCCAAATTCCTGAGGAAAGGCTGTGCTTTTGGTATTTCCTGACCAACAGGAAATATGTTGGACCACAAATCTAGCCAGAAAAAACAAATGGCTATTGAAAGTTATCCAATCCATTTTTGTAGGCCCAAAGTCTGGAGAGAGATTCTGAGCTTCAGTTTAATATCCAAACTTTAGAATATATATCAGAATGAAAGAAAATCTAGTAGGGCTTGATCATCGTGAGTTCAGCCCAAAAAGATGGCTGGTAAAATATATGCATAATTTCATTCCAATTGGCTAACATTGGAAGTTTTTATGAGGTTGAGTCACTTTTCTAAGGAATTTTGCAATAAACCAGTTTTATGTGAGAACGTCATGAAGGAATTGACTTTGGCATCTGCTCTCTTTTGGGCTTCTATCTCTTCTCGTATCTCCTTTAAGGGATCTGCCTTGGATTTGCCCAACTAGCTTTCTTTGCTTCAATTTACTTTTTGTAGTCCACTTGGGTCCCTGGCATAGCTCTCACCCCAACTTACCCAGCTGGGTGCATCAAACAACACTCCCCTGCCCTGACCTCCCCATTTGAGCACCTTCCAGTGTAGCCAAATTCCCCCTGGAATATAGCAACTACAATAGCATTAAAAATATCAGGCTTGGAATAATTTTGCTGACTCAGTTCGGGATTGGATTGAAAGAAATAGTTTCCATTACCAAGGTATTCTCTATTCTACTATGCTTAGGATGAGAAAAAGGCACAAACACAGGGTCTGAAACTAACCATGTTGTATCATTTTATATATAGGAAGAAGAGCTCCATGAGCCTGAGATACTGCTCAACCCAAGTGATACAAGAATTAGCTTTTGGCTTCTGAGTATAAGCCTTGGCACTGCATTGCATGGTCCTATTGAATGAAAGGTAAGTGTGACAGTTTTTATCTCCATTAAATCTAACCCTGAATTACCTATAAGTACTTTTTATAACTATATATTCAGAAGAAAATTATCCCAAACTTACATTTAGCTATATATAGCTTTTAAGAAGAGTAATAGTGAAAAATCAAATGGTATGACCTTGGGTCACAAACTTACTGGGTAGGAAATTAGGCTCTGTGTTATATGCAAACAATGAATCATGGAATACTACATCAAAAACTATTGATGTTAAAAAAAAGTAGGCTCTGAAGTAACAGAATTGAAGTTAATATGCCATTTCCACCATCTACCAGTGGTGTCAACTGGAGCAAATTAGTTGATCTCATTTAATTTCTATATATCTATTGACAAAATGTGCATAACAGTAGTACTTAATTATTGTAATATTAATGAAGGTAATCCATATGAAGATTTATAAGCATGGCCTTCTTATGTGCTATGTTAGCTAACACTAGAATTTTAATAGAGTTGGTAGGCTGAGGGAATTGGAATGAATCACAATTACCTTGTCTTACTCTACCATCTTGGCTCCAATGTCCCATCCCAGTTTTCATTATAAATTGTCAAGAGTGGGTCGTGAACGGCGGTGTTTGTATAGCTCTTGACTTGGATCTTTTTTCAACTGTAATGGGCTTTGTTGAGAATACTTTAAACTTCTGTGTCATTCCTTAGAGTACTGTCAAATGCTTCAAGTTCTCACATTCTTTTAGAATATTTGGCAATCATCCTTTTTACTTTGGGTGTGTGTGGATGTGTTGCAGAACATGTGGCTTTTCCTTCTATGGGATTAATCCTCTGCTTTTTGTTATACCCTTTTCCTGTCACCATTTTCTCATTCATCATTGTCTTGATGAGAACTTAAATTCTCTTCCTTCTTCTCAAAATCATGCATGTAAAATCTTTTCAGTATAATTTTATGCATTCTATTTTAAAATATTCATTTTCTGCAATAAGTCTTATTAAACATTCTTTGATTCTGTTCATCTTTTCATTGGTTATGACCATTAGCTGGCAAAAGTTCTTATTCTCAAAAGGAAAAAGACAGCACATACCACAAACTACAGACTGAGTTGACTTATCTCAGAAAGATTCTAGGGTACATTATTAAAAGAATAATTTTTGAGCAGTGAAAGGAAAACAATCATGAAGAATCAGCATGTATTCAGAGAAAGTCATGGTAGATATAATTCATTTCTTTCCTTGATAGGATTACTAAACAGATGGTCAATAAATGTATCAATCATGACAT
The DNA here is from genome assembly GCA_028533885.1 of Nasua narica. NCBI lineage: Eukaryota > Metazoa > Chordata > Mammalia > Carnivora > Procyonidae > Nasua > Nasua narica. Next base: position 43,544,249 of record CM052806.1, on the reverse strand, counting down.
ATCTGGATTTTAATAAGCAATTTAATGATATTTCTCAAAATATTCTTTTAAAAAAATACTCAATTTTTTAGAGCAGTTTTAGGTTGCCAGTAAAATTGAGAGGAGAATCTAGAGAATTCTCATACCCTTGCCTGCACACATGGCAATATATATATATTTATTTATATATTATATATAATAATATATAATAATTATAATACATATTATATTATAGTATATATTATATTTATATTATTTAAAATATATATAAATAATATTAATATATATATTATTCAGTTGTAAAAAATGAGTGAAGTACCAACACATTCCACGTCTCTGGAAAACTTTATGTAAGCAAAAGAACTGAGACACAAAACATCATGTATTGTGGGATTCCACTCATATGAATTATCCAGTATAGACATATCTATATAAACAGTGATCAGATTGGTGGATAGCAGAACCTGGAGTTGGAGAAGAAGGTCAATGGGGAATAACTGCTCAATGTGTATGGGGTTCTATTTTGGAGTAAAGGAAATGTTTTGGAGCTAGATAAGGTGGTGGTTACAAAATTAAAATGTACTCAATCTCACTGAATCATTTACTTTAAAATGACTGGTTTTATGTTGCATGAATTTAACCTCATTAAAAAAATAAAATTTAAATTTTAAAAAATTGAGTTATACTTTTTGTACACTAGGATATTCATTACAGTTTTGAGTAGGAATGGTGAGTAAGGATACTTCTGGTTTGTTCTTAGTCTTAAAGGGGTAAGCATGTCTATCATCATGAAGTATCATGTTAGCTGTAGGTTTTTTTGTGCAAGTTTTTTTATGAAATTGAGAAGTTCTCCTCTATTCCTAGTTTTCCAAGAGTTTTTCTTTGTATGTTTTGTTTTAATGAATGGGTGGTGGGTTTATCAAGTGCTTTTTCTTTATCGATTAATATGGTCACATGTAATTTTCTTTAGCCTGTTGATATGAAGGATTATATTGATAGAGTGTCAAATGTTAAACCAACTTGGTGTAACTAGTTATGGTATATAACTTTTATACATTATTGGACTCAATTTGGTAATGTTGAGGAATTTGGTATCTATGTTTATCAGAAATATTGGCCTCTTGTTCTCTTATAATGTCTCTGTCTGGTTTTGGTATTCAGATGATTCTGACCTCATAAAATGAGTTAGTTAGGAGGTATTCTCCCTGCTTCTACTTCCGGAGGGGATTTTGTACATTTGGTATCATTTTGCCTTAATGTTTGGTAGAATTTACCAGTGAAACTATCTGGACCTTAGCTTTCTTTTATAAGGTTAATAATGATTAACCCAATCTTTAATAGATGTAGGCCTACTTAGATTATTTCTCCTTGTGTGAGTTTTAGTCGTTTGTTTTTCAAGGAATTGGTCCATTTCATCTAAGTTATCAAATTTTTTGGACTTAGATTTGTTGAGTATATTATTTTATTAATTTCAGTAAAAATGGCCCTCTCTTAATTTCTGATATTGTTAAATTGTGACCTTTTTATTTTTTTGGTTGTTCTAGCTAGAGGTTTTTTTTAATTGGTATTTTCAAAAAATATTCTTGGGATTTATTGCTTTTCTTCATTGCTTTTTGTCAATTCTATTTATTTCTGTTCCAATTTTTAATATTAATTTCCTCTGTTTATTTTTATAAATATTTCATTTATTACTTGAGGGAGAGAGAGAGTAAGAGAGAGTGCAGGAACAGCAGGGAGAGGGAGAGGCAGGAGCTGGATCCCAGGCCCCTGGGATCATGACTTGAGCCTAAGGCAGTTGTTTAACCAACTGAGCCATCCAGGCACCCCTTTACTATATTTTTAATTTGATTTTCCTCTCTAGTTTTCAAAGCAGAGTTTAGATTTTTTCCTTTTAGATCTTTATTCTTTTATAGCATGTACATTAAATATTATAAATTTTATATTAAGCACTACTTTGTTGCATCCTTCAACATTTGATAAGTTATTTCATTTAATTAAAAATACTTTTATTCCAAGCCTTCTTCTTTGACCCATGTTATTTAGAAATATCTTGTTTAGACTCCAACAATATGGTTTTTTTCCAGGTATCTTTTATTACAATTCCCATTCCATTAGCAACTGAGAACATACTTTGTGTGATTTCTATCTTTTCAAATTTGTTAAGATGTGTTTTATAGTCCAGAATGTAGTCTGTTTCAGTGAATATTCCATGCTCACTTAAAACAAAAGTATATTCTGCTGTTGTTTGATGGAATATTCTATAAATGTCAATTATATAAAGTTGATTGATAGTGCTGTTCAGATCATCTGTATCCTTATGATTTTCTGCCTGCTTGATAGATCAATTACTGACAAAAAGGTTTTGACGCCTGTACCTTTAATTATGGATTTGTCTATTTCTACTTGCAATGCTATCAATTATTGCCTCACGTATTTTGACACGTTCTCAGATGAAAATGAAGTTAGAATTATTGTGTCTACTGTGTCCACTTGGAAAAGTGACACCTTTATCATCATGTGATACCTGTATTTACCCTGATACTTCATTGTTCTGAAGTCTGCTTTCTCTGAGATTAATACAGCTACTGCAGCTTGGTTTCGATTAGTATTAATATGTATAGTATTCTTTCCTCATCACTTTACTGTTAACCTACTTGAGAATTTGCCTTTAAATGGGGGATTCTTGCAGACAATATATAATTGAGTCCTTTTTTTTTTTTTAAGGTTTATTTATTTTAGAGAGAGAGCATGATTGATAGGGGCAAAGGGAGAGGGAGAGAGAATCTTAAGCAGACTCCATGCTGAGTATGGAGCCTTATGTAGGGCTTAATCTCAGGACCCTGAGATCAAGACCTGAGCCAAAACCAAGAGTCGGTTGCTTAACTGACTGTACCATCCAGGTATCCTGAGTCCTATTTTTTTTCATCCACTCTAAAAATTTCTGCCTTTTCATCGATATAGACAATTCACATTTGAAGTGATTATTGATAGAACTGTATCAATAATATTTACAATTGTTTTCTATTTGTTACATTTATTACTCGTTTCTCACCACCTTGTCACTTTTATGACTTCTATTGTTCCAAATGAGAATTCGGTGATTCCATTTTATCTTTTCTCAGTGTATCAGTTATACTTCTTTTAAAGCTTTTTAAAAGTTGTTCTGCAGTTTATAATATACACTTTAATCTAAGTCAACTTTCAAATAATACTATACCAATTCACAGGCAGTGCAGTCACCTTAGAGTGTTTCTAATTTCTTCTTCCCATCCACTGACATTGCTGTCATTCATATGATTTGTCCATGCCCTGTCGTCACCCAAAGTTTGTTACTATTTTTGCTTTAACCAACAATTTGATGTTTCAAATCAATTATAAATAAGAACATAACACTGTATTTTCCCTTTATACATTCCTTCTCTAATGTTCTGCCTTTCCTTAAGTTGGTTTTCTATTTCATCCCCAAGTCCATCTCCTTGTAATAATAGCCAAAATTAAGACACTACTTACTAAATGCCAGCACTCTTCTGAGAACTTTTTATTTACTAACCCACTTAATTCTCTCAAATACCTGTGAGTTGACATCTCAAATTGTTCCCATTTTACAGTGTGAAGAATCCTAACACAGACATTTATATAAGTTGCTAGAAAGGAGTAAAGGCAGATATAAACCTTAGTGGTCTAGAGCTAGAATCAATATGTTTAAAAATGCCACACTCTCTGGGGCACCTGGGTGGCTCAGTCAGATGAGAGTCTGCCTTCTGCTCAGGTCATGATCCCAGGGTCCTGGGATAGAGCAGAGCCACATTCCTGCTTGGTGGTGGAGCCTGCTTCTCCCTCTCCCCACTGCTAATGCGCTCTCTTTCTCCCTCTCTCTCTCTCTCTCTCTCTGTCTTTCTCGCAAATAAATAAATAAATAAATAAATAATATATATATTTATTTTTTAAATAATTATATGATTTTTATTTTTATATATAATAATGTAGTATGTAGTATAATAATATATAAATATAATTAAATAATAATTTTTTATTAAATAATAACAAATTATTAATTATTTAAATAAATAAATAAAATCTTCTTTAAAAAAAAAAGCCACTCTCTGAGCCCGAGAACCTAATCATCTCCTACCTGGACAATCACAGTCATCTTTAAAGGGCCATATCATCAGTTGCTCTGGCTCCTGTTGCATTGGATTTCTACTCTGCTACCAGATTAATGTTTTCAAGATACCTATATTTTTATTTCAACTCACTGCTTAAAACCTTTTGATGGTTCCCATTGTTTTTCATATAAAAATGAATTTTTTTCATTACTTTCAATGTTTCTCTCTGGGGAATCCTTCTCCAGCTTTCCTGACTAGAACAAATTCCCTGCAATGTGTATATTATTAACTCCCAGTCCTGTCCTCTGAGCTCACCTGCTGCTGCAGTGGACAGTTTCTGTGTACATGGTCTCACTTGAGGGCCTGCATCTTTCTGCTTCTCTGTCCCAGAGAACCCTGAAGTTGCCTAGAATTTAATGCCTCTGAGGCAAACTTCAACCAAAGAATGATTGGTGGATAAATACTTCAGTTCCCCAATAAAGGAGTGGGACACCTTTGACATGTGTTCCACAGAGTCCTTTAGTCCTTTAAAAAGTCTCTAAGAGAAATGGGTTTCAGTCACCCACAGAGGTAGCCCACTCCCGAAGGTGCTCTTCATTAAACTTTACCCTTCCCTAGGTCACTTTCTCTACTACCTCACATATTCTCCTGGGATCAGCTCCCAAATAAACTACCTGCATCTGAGAATCTGAGACCACTTCCCAGAGTCAGCTCAAATTATGCCATCTCCTTAGTTTACCGTCCCACACTACTGTGTATCTTTGTTTCATAGCATATTGAGAATTTTTTGTATTCATAGGGATGCACAGAAAGAGGTTTGGAATAGCATTAACCAAGTTTTTTGGAGGGTAGAGTTTTTACTTTTTAGTATTGTTGTTTTCTTTTATAGATATTATAATTTTAATAAAAAACAATAGTTTAAAAATTCCAGAGCCATAAAAATTAATAAAATGATGCATTTTGCTTTTAATAAGAATTTCTATAATTTCTATAGAATGTAAACTTCTAACTTAAATAACTTTATTTTTTATGACATACTTGTTCACTTTCTTATTCATATACTGATTGAAGGAAATGGCTTCATTTTTTCTCTACTAAGTGAGACTATTTAATTACCACAAACCTAAAGAGGGTTCCCTGATTATTCTTTTATGAGGTTTTCCTGAAGTAGAAATCAAAAAAGGCAGGTGGCTAAGGAGATAGTATTTTCCGATACTTCAATTTTTCTTAAAATAGATTTAACGTGTCATTTGGTCTGTATTATGAAGTCTAAATTAGAAAGCAACTAATTATCCTTGTGTCTGTATTTCATAGTTCAGCCATTAGCATTTTATGGCCACTTTTTGATGCTATAAACAAACATTTCAAAGAGGAAGGAATGTAGCTATATTTAGATAAAGTGGTATTGAAGTGTGGCCCTCAAGCTAATATGAGATTAATGGCTTTTCCTCCTACTTCTTCTAAGTAAAAATAGAAAGTGGAAAGAATTTAATCCAACAGGATGACCCGAACAGAAACTCAGAATACCATTACAGCTAAATTATCTATTGGTGGCTGTGTTATCTTTGCCACTGATAAGAGCTTCACACATAAATCCTTGCTTTTTAAAATAAAATGTTTCAAGAGAATAAGGTTGCTGTGAGCTTCAAAGAACAGGTATTTATAGGTAACAGACTTTTAAAATCACTTTTTAATTAATAGGAAATGCAAGCCTTCTTTGGCTAACAAAATGGTTTGCTGAAGTCATGGAAAACCTTCCTATTCATTTGGATCCTAAAAGATTAATTCATAATAAATCACTCACAGTATTATATTATGGAAGAATCCCTGGAGTCAAAAGATACGGGTCTAGTAATAAATCAAATGCATCTTCTTCTATTCAATTTTTAAAGATTAAACATATTAATATTTTATGTGGGGAGAGATTGGGACAATAAGAACACTCATGAATTTTTAGGGACCTTATACACATTGGGAAAACCTTAGTATGCATCCCTTCTATTTAGAATTATTTGTCTTAGAATGGTAAATAAGTTGGATCTTTAACATCAGATATTCCCACCTCTTTGGAAGCAGCTAGATTAATACTATATTTTTGTCCAACATAAAATCACTTAAATGGGATAGAGAGCCAGTGAAGGAGAATGGGTGTAACAAGAATATCAATTCTAAGAGTTTCAATGGAAAATCATGACTACTTCTATTTGTGCCCAAATGAAACATGATGAGAAAGTGGTGATATAATGAATAAAACATTCTTAAATTGGGAATCAGGGAACTTGGTTTCTAGCCCTAGTTTTCCCATTAACTATATAACTCTATGTGAGTACTATTACTTCCTTGAACCTCAGTTTCTTTCTCAGATAAATTCTAATACAATGTATTAGTTTCCTATGGCTGCTAAGGCTTAAATTCCAAGGCTTAAATCTACAGACATTTGGCCTTTCATAGGTCTGAGGCCCACAAGTCTGAAATCCATTTCACTGGGTCAAAATTTAGTTAACAGAGCCACACTCTCTCTCTGGAGACTCTAAGGAAGAATTCATTCCTTGTTTCTTCCAGCTTCTGGTGGCTACATACTCAAATTGCTGCCTTTATCTTCACATTGACTTCTTTTTGTTTGTTTCTTTGTTTGTTTTTAAGTTTTAATTTACTTCAAGTTAGTTAACATACAGTGTAATATTCGTTTCTGCTGTAAAACTTGGTGATTCGACACTCCCATTGACTTCTAACACCTGTGTGTAGTGTATGTAAAATCTTACTCTGTTTTATAACAATATATGTGATGGCATTTGGGTCTCCCCAGATAACTCAGGACAGTCTCCCCATTTTGAGATCCTTTAATTAGATCTGTAGTGATCTTTTTCTTCCTCCCCTCCCCTCCCCTCCCCTCCCCTCCCCTCCCCTCCCCTTCCCTTCCCTTTCCGTGTGCACCTGCACAAGCCAGGGGTGGGGAGAGGCAGAGGGAGAAAGAGATTATCCCAAGCAGGCTCCATGCTGAGTATGGGCTCATAACCCTGAGATCATGACCTGAGCTGAAATCAAGTGTTGGATGCTTAACCAACTGAGTCACTCAGGTGCTCCAAGACCTTTCTTTCATAAAAGGTAACACTTACAGGTTCTAAGAATTAGAATGTAGATATTGCTTAGGAGCCTTTTTTTTTTTTTCTTACTACATACTACCTGGCCCACAAGGTCCAGGTTTTAATTTAGTAACTCTTTAGAAAAGAGCCTTTTTTTTTTTTAAATCTTTAATTGCACAGAGTCCTAGTGACAGAATGAGAAATTCAAAAGAGCTCCTCAGCTCTGTTCTACTTCTCTTTCCACCCAAGATCATCTATTTCTGACAAAAGACATAGATAAGAGTATTTTTTTCTCTAAAAATTTAATTTACTCCTTTAGTTATATCAAAGAACATTTTAAAGGGGCATTCTAAAACTGTTCTTGTAGAGGAAGCTGTGCAGAAAGTCTATCGAGTATCATGGTAAAAAGTATTTTAAAAATAAAAGTAATGAGATGTTTTACCATCTTTGTTACCAGATCTGAAACTCATGAGAGCACAAAGATTAGGAAAGGACCATAATATGTTTTCACAACAATAGAGAGCCCTCTAATAACTGCCAAAATGGAATACACTAGAATAAATTATGAGATTTAGGCCTTTGTTTCAGTTTAAAAAATGCAACTGCAGCAAATCAATAAAAATAATATCTTTGTATAGGCTCTTTTGCCTGCATGGCAACTAAGAATACTAAATGGAAAATTTGCTTGCATTGCACAATTTCAAAATCAATCTCTCTGAGGTCAAATAGAGGAATCTAGAACAACTGGAAGTGATTTCCTAAGACTTCCAGGCAACATGACCGATGGATGAGGTTGGATTCAATAGGGATTCAATAGAGCATTCAAAACTATAATGCAAGTAGAGTAAGGATTCCATTAATCATCCAACTGAACTCTGAACTAAGGGCAAAGGAAGTGAGGTCTAAGGCTTATCAGCACTCAGTCTCAGACTTTGGAATGGTTTAAAGTAATTGTCATGAAATATGAATTTTTAAAAACTAACACACCACTCGCTACCACCATACTCATCACAAATTTGGAATAATAAGCCATTATTCTTACAGTAATTCTGGAGAATTATATCTAACTCTCTGAAGAAAAGCATCTAACATTCTATCCCCCCCTTCCCCCCAAATTCTTTTCAAAGCCTTAAACAATACATTAACTCATTAAATATTTATAGAATGACACCTCCATAGTATGGAAAACACTTGGGATACTTAGACTTTATTTTTGCCCTTAAAAATTCCCAACTAATCAAGGTAGGCAAATAAAAAAATCACAACCTTAAAATTTTTAGTGTCATGAAGAGTTATGAACAGAGACATGGTTGTTAAGTCTGATGGGGAAAAGTAACGTGTGTGTGTGTGTGTGTGTGTGTGTATTATATATTATTCGAGGAGAGTATTTCAGTTAAGGAGGGGTAGGATTGTGAATAATGGAGAGTTTGGAGATATAAGGTAGCAAGGCAACAGTATGTTTCTTCCTTGAGTATTGGAGTTAAGGAAGAGACTTAAAACGGGGAACTGAATTTTAATGCTAAGAAAATTTGAAAGTCTCACATCAAAGGGATATTTAATAAAACAAAATATGAAGCTGCCTGTTGAATGTAATAGAAAAGGAAAACGGATTGATGTTCAGCGAAACAAAGAATAATTTTATTCTGTGAACAATGGAGTCCATGGGCAATGAAAACATTGACAACAAAATCTATGACATGTAAAAAAAGACTACTAAGTAGTAAATAAGGACTCAACTTGGCAGTTTCAACTATAGAGCAGAAAACAATAGAATTAGTCATATCTAGCCAATGAATTAGAATATATGAGATAAATATTAGAGATTTCCCACTGCTAGGGATTGGAGAGATTAAAAATCTAAAGGTTTGGTAAAGGATGAGTGAATTAGGGGCAGTAATGTGGACATTATCAAAATAACCAATTATAGGGCCCATCTTCGGAGAGAGGTTGAATGGGAAGAAAGGTAAGAAGTGGAATAACACCTGGGAGACCAGGATGAAGTTAAAAAATCATAGAAATTAGAAATCATAATCAGTGTAGAGTCAGGTACAGTTGGTGGAAAGGAAGGGAAGAAGTAAGAATGCTGGTGGTTATACCCAGAGAAGAGAATTGCAGAGCTGGGAGGTATTTCAAGTATAGCTTTTTTATTAAATAGTTTTAGACACTGAAGATAATGGAAACTGTGTGGCTAAGATAAGCAAATATGTTGATGTTTTAATCATCAAGGGTAACAGAGGCCAGAGTTGGGAGGATAATGACTCTGGCCCTGAATTCATTGAAGATAGTAAAGCACTTTCAGGGAGGTCAATAGCCATTTGTAAACATTGAGGAAGGCCAGAGAATTTGTTTATTCCACAAATACTTACTGTCTCCCCTATGCCTGGTACACTTCAATAGTGGACAAAAATATAGTTTTCTCTCATAGAATACACATTCTAGTTGGAGAAACAGAAAATAAACAAATATGTCAGGTAGTGGTAAGGGCTATGAAGAAAAAGCAGGGTTATTATGTTGTAATATTTTATACTTAGGGAAGAATTCAAATAAGGGATAACATTTGACATTTGAAATAAGAAGGAAGAAGGAAAAGAAAATACTCTTTCTTGGCTGTAGAAAGAGTATTTCAGACAAAAAAGCAAGTGCAGAAATGCTGGAACAGGAACATGATTGGAATGTGTATCAACAAAGAGGCAAATGTGATTGGTGCACAGCATGCTTAGGAATGGAGACCAGGTAAAGGTTGAAATAAAGGGAAAAGCAGAAGGAAGAGCATATTAGGCTTTGGATTTTACTGTGAATATAATGGAAATTTGGCATCTAATTGATAGAGTGCAGGAAAGGAAAGGTTGAAACCATGGAAAGTGTTAGGAAAGTAATTTAATAACCACTGGGTGATTTTGGTGACTTGAGCTAGGGTGGCATGGTGAAGATAAGAAGTGTTTGGAAACTGGATGCATATTATTGAGGAATTCCTCACTGTAGACTCCTGACATCTCTTTTAAGGGCATTTACACTTTAGAAATTTGAAAGAGAAAGTCTTCTTTGAGATGTAATTCTTCTACAACCCCAAAATGTCTTTCTCAAGGACCTAGGAGAAATATCTTTGAAATGTAACCATGAAGAGGGATTGTACCCTTGTTTCATATTTTCTGTGGGAGTATAGGAGCCTAACTTCAATAAGTACCAGTTATCAAAACTGATGGCCTAACCACATTGACTGATCTTATTCCAATGTTTAACAACTCTTTCTTTTGTTTCGACATAGTTGAATGCAATCTCTCTTCCCTATTGCAGTGGTCTTAAATAAGGTCTTCCTTCCTTGTTTACCTGGTCTGATGTGTTTTATAGATGCCCGTTAGATATCTAAATTGATATATCAAAATAAGAAGTTCCAGGAGAGAGTTCCAGGGAGAGGTTCAGGCTGGAAATATAAATTTAGGAACTTTTAGGATTGCAATCAAATTTAAATCTGTAAGACAGAACGAGATCACCTGGGTTAGAGGGAAGAGTCCTGCAATATTCCAATGTTTAGAGATAAGTGGTATGTAGAAGAATTATCAAGGAGATTAAGAAAGAGCAGCTAGTGAGGTATGGATTAAAAGAAGATTGATACTCTGAAGATTAAGTACAGAAATTGTTTCAATCACAGTGATCAATTGTGTCATATGATTCTGATTGGTCAAATTGGATAACAAGTAAATGATCATTTGATAGTATCATACAGAGGTTTTTTACACCCTTGCCAAGAACAGCTTACTAGAGTAGCTGGTATACATGTCTGAATGGAATGGGAACAGGAGGGTATAGGAGGAGAGGAAGGAGAAACTGTGACATCAAAAGCTCTTTCTGAAAAAGGTTGCTAAAAGGAGAGCTGATAAATGATGCAGAAATTCTGAAGGGATATAGAATCAGGGGAAGCATTCTTTAAGATGTCATATATTTTATACTAATAGAAATAAACCACTATAGAGGAAAATGATGCAAGAAAGAAAATAGACCATAGCAAGAGCACTGACCTTGAGTAGACCAAAGTAGATGGGATCCTGTACTTAAGTGGATAGGTTGGCCTTAGATAGGAAAAAGGATAATTTGTACCTTTAAATTTAGACAAGAGTATATGGGTATTGATGCTGGGAGGTATGGTGGTAGGAGCATGTGAGAGTCTTCTAATTGCTTCCACTTCCTTGACAAGATCAGAAGCATGCTCATTAGTCGAAACTGAGTTAGGAGGAGAAGGTATTGAAAGTTTTAGAGAGAAAAGAAGGTATAAAATACTTGCCCAAGAAACTGGGTATGTAAGTGGAAATGAAGAGAGTTTGCAGGGCAACACTGAGGCCCACTTAAAGAGTGTGGTCATGAAATTAATGTGAGCACAGGAAGCATGTAGTTTGCTACCATCCATTCATTGTCAACTGCTAGATTTTAGGAGCAAGATAAGCAGAGAGTTGAATCTAGCTGAGGTTAAAGTTGGCCATCTGGGGATGGATGGAACAAAATGTTGGGCCATAGGACTGGGAAAAGTAAGGAAAGAAGTGAGGACTTGAGGGGGAATCCAGGGCCATAAACTATTAAACAATTGATTAGAGGTTATTATGGAAGCAAAGAACTTTAGAAATCAGAGTACTCAAAAGAGAGTGGATAGTCAGGAAATGGTGGTCAGAGAGTAGATGTTTTGATGAGTGATTCTAATTGGGATTTTTGGAGTGGATAAAATTATC
>CM052806.1:43509941-43531863 GCA_028533885.1 Nasua narica | reverse complement strand
CAGTATCTCTTCTCAATTTACACACACACACACACACCAAATGTACATAAAAAATTGTTGAGGGAAACTGGCACCTTTATACTATTGAAGTGTCAGTACATAGTTTCTATTTATTTACATCTTCTCTAATGTCTTACATAAAGTTCTATAATTTTCTTCCTAAAGGTCTTGATCATAAACTGTACCTTATATTTTTATGTTTTGGTGAATGTTGTATCTTCTGAAATATTTAATTTTAATAAAATATTTTATAACTTGATGGATAAAACTAATTTTATATATCGATTCTATCTAGAAAAATTTTAAACCCTATATTAAAACTAATAATTTCTTTGAATATAATTATGTTGCTATTAATAATAGTTTACCTATTTCTTTCCATAGTTTTAGACCCTTTGTTCCTTCTTGTTAACTTACTTTGTTAGCTATAATCTCCTTTAAAATTTTGAATAGAAGGATGTTAAACAGTATCCTTGATCTGATCCTCATCTTAAAGAAACAAAAATTGTAGTTTTACCATTTACTATGACGTTTATTATAGTCTTTGCAAATATGTTTTATAAAGCTTTTAAAAATGTATTGGTGTTGAATTACAGCAAATGTTTTTTTCAACATCAACAATATTTTTCTCTTCAATATTTTGTTTTGTCTTAATTATTTTAGTGTCAAAACGACCTTGAATTTCTGTGATAACTCAATCTATTATACTCTTCTATTTTTCTTAGGATTGTATGCTATTTTTTTTAAGTTCTTAAGATAGAATACTGAGCTCTAATAATCAAATGTTCTTATTAAATTCATTTACATTTATACACTTTCATCAAAGAAATGCTTTTATTGTATTAAATTTTGGCATGTCTTATTTTTACTATCTCTCAGTTTAGAATATTTTTAAATTTTGAATATTTCATTTTTGACCCATGAATTACTAATAATTGTCCTTATTTCTAACTATAATAGTTGCCCACCCCTCTGAGACTTCCTAGCTTGATTTTATTATAGTAGAGAAAATGTTTTCTATGAAAATAATCCTTTAAAATTATTGAAATTTGCATTACGACCTAGAATATCTTTAGCTCCATTGTGAAACATATTTGGATACTTGAAAAATTATGCCTATTCTCCAGCTGATTGTTATTTGCTCTGTTCTAAATAAGTACATCATACTGTTTGTTAATCTTGTTCAAATCTTCTATATCCTTCTGAATATTTTATCTTATTTGTTACTAATAAGGACATATGAAAATAATTCAGTGTGATGGGGTATGTCTACCCCTATATCCCTGCCAACTTTTGCTTAGATTGTAAGGATGTTTCTAGCTGGCAACAAATTTAGAATTATTATATCTTCCTACTGAATTAAACTGTCTTCTTAAGATGTCCTTATCTCTAACAATGCATTGTATATTGAACAGTATTTTGTCTAATATTATAACTGTACCAGCTTACCAGCTTCCTATTTTTTCATCCTTACATCCTTATGTTTTCAAACTTTCCATAGCCTCATATTTTCTATATGTCTCTTGTAAACTACATATAGTTAATTAATTTAAGCCAACACTATTTTGTCACTATGACTGTATTTGGATTTATTCCTACCGTATTCTTTTAATTTTGAAATGTGTAAAAACACAGGTGGGGGAACATGGATTTCAATACATCCCTACTGGATATAGAGAATCCACTTGTCGTCTTTCAGGCTGGAGAAAGGTCTGCGTGGAGTTTCTAGATGAAAGAAGCCAGGTTACCTGAATATCCATGTGAAGCTAAGCACTTGCCACCAAAAACCCAGATTAGATGGTAAAATGAAGGAGAAATAAAACTTTACTGTGTTACATTAAGATTTGGAGGGGATTGTTTGCTACTCTAGTCTGTCCTTAATAATACAACTTTCTCCCAAAGTTTTTGTGATATAGCCAAAATTGTCTGTGAAAGAATACATACTGCTTCGAATGCATTTGAATTTTAAAAAGACCCAAATAATTCTGTTTCACTCTAAAAGGTCATAAAAACCACTAAACAGGCCAAAAATAAATAGAAAATCCATAAATTGTGTCCTAATTCTTTATGATAATGTCTGTATGAAGTTGGGCAAGTTTCACTAATTCTCTGAGACCTTTATCTCCTATCCATATGTCTATCAGTGAATACATAATAGAGTATTGGATGGATCAAATTTGGTTCCTGGTTTACAGATAGGGCTCAATAAGAGGATATGTTAATAAAAGTAACCAATGGTAAGTGTTAACTGCAACATTCTGTTTTGCCGTTACTTTTATTATGAATCTATCCATTACTATGCCAGTTCAATGGCTCCTATTTTTCATGGAGTTAATAACCTAAAATGCAATATTTTATATAGGCATAAATGCTTTTAGAATGCACGGGTCTTTGAAAAACTAATACAGAATCAAAAAGAGAAAAACTCAAAGGTTTACTTAACATTGAGAAAATAAAATAATTTAACGAAGACCTATTTCTGATATTCAGTATGATAATCTTATCAATTAATTTTTCCTCTGAATTCTAAATTTAGTTAAAATTTGAGTGACAAGATCAAAGGAGAGAGAATCGATGAGCACTGGTTAACATGTTTTTCTGGAAACACATCCTGGGCCAGATGGCATTGTCAAGCAGGAGGTATTTGAAGTGACTTGTTGCTAAGCAATGCCAACAAGTTGGTCCCTTATGAGCCGCTACATGTACAAGAGGCTTTGTCATAAGGTCTGTAATGAGATGCCAGAAAACATTTGTGGAAGCTGTTTTAGTACCTTACATACACTCCTCTGTACTCACTCCTTACGTGTACTCCTCTGTAGCTCGGGACAGATCTCTGTCTGTGAGCATGTGTCCTCCTACCCCTATTCAATAGTGATTTTTTATTCCTATCAACTTGATTATTTTTCTTGATGGTACTGGCTTTTCAGCATTTCCTGGACTCTTTAAAAAATGTATATTCCCACCATGAACCTGAAGAGATAAAGATAATTTTCTTGTTATGTCTATGAAGACTAACTTTACACATTTGCGATTAGAATGGCTATATATTGGCAATAGCTGAAATATTATTTTAAATGTCCAAATAAATATACACATATAGGGGCACCTGGGTGGCTCAGTTGGTTAAGTACCTGACTCTTGGTTTTGGCTCGGGTCATGGTCTCATGGGTCCTGAGATCCAACCGGGGCTCCTGGCTCCAGAGGGAGTCTGCTCAAGATTCTCTTCCTCTGCCCCTCCCCCATCACACATGGACATATGCCCTCTCTCCAAAATAAATAAATTAAGAAATATATATATACATATACAATCTCCTATAGCTTTACCTAGTGGGTACCTGATTATCAGGACATACTGGTCTTTTAGTCACTTCCCCTCCGTTCATTTGTCACACTGAGGATGACCATAAAGTCAATAATTTCAGAAATAAGAATTTGGATGGGCCAAAAGATCAGGCCCTCCAAATAATTTAAAACATCTTTTTGACCCTCCATTGACAAGCACTAAGTCTAATGTTGACATATTAACTCAATCTGCAAACATTGTTTAAATAGTCATGACTACCACATGCCTTTGCAATTGCATGTACGCTTATTCTGCATCGATTTGTAATCAACTGTTAGGGTTACAAAGTGGTTTTTAAAAGTTACCCAAAAAAAAACCTTTACTTTTAAAATATTGATACATCAGGCTTATTTGTCATTTTAATTTTTTTAAACATTTTATTTATTTAAATCCAATTAACATATAGCATATTATTAGTTTCAGAGGTAGAGTTCAGTGATTCATCAGTACTCATTACATTGCAAGCCCTCCTTAATGTCCATAGCCCAGTTACCCATCCCAAGATTTTATTTATTTATTTGAGAGACAGAGAGGGGCAGAGGGAGAGGGAGGAGGGATAGGAGGGAAGAAGGGAGGGAAGGAGGGAGGGAAAGAGGGAGGAAGGGAGGGAGAGCATGAGCACTAGTGGGGCTGGGGGTTGGGTAGAGGGAGATCGAGAAGCAGTGAAAATAGTTTTATATCAGATTATGGCATTAGGGTAACCTATATATTTAGTATATTTGATATTCTAAGTTTTCAAATTTATTTTGAAATTTTGTATTCTATTATGGAATCTGGAGCGATTGTATCTGGGACTGCTCTATAAGTTACATTATAAATATGAGGTTTACCCAGAAGAGACCCTAATGATAGAGAACAAACTGAGGGTTGATGGAGGGAGTTGGGTGGGCGATGGGCTAAATGGTTGATGGGCATTAAGGAGGGCACTTGTGATGAGCACTGGGTGTTGTATGCAACTGATGAATCACAAAATTCTACCCCTGAAACCAATTTTACCATATATGTTAACTAACTAGAATTAAAAAAAAATGAGATAAAGGGGTGCCTGAGTGGTTTAGTCATTAAGTGTCTGCCTACAGATCAGGTCATGATCTCAGGGTCCTGGGATCGAGCCCCACATCAGGCTCCCTGCTCAGCAGGAAGCTTGCTTCTCCCTCTCCCACTCCCCCTGCTTATGTTCTCTCTCTCGCTGGGTCTTTCTCTGTCAAAGAAATACATAAAATATTTTTTTAAAAATGAGATAAAAAAATAAATATGAGCTTTGCCAAGTGTGAGGTATTGTTCAAAATTGTGTGGGAGACCCAAAGAAACATGAGAGGGTCCTCTTGCCCACAAGGCCTTAATTTACTTGAGAAGAGGGGAAAAAAAGCCCATCTTTGGGTATTTTGTACATGCTTTCTTTGCATGCCTGGGACACTGTCCTTACTCCTCCACCTGCCTCTTCCAAGCTGACTCCTTTCTTTTCAGATTATAACTTAAATTTTAATTTCTTCCAAGAATTTTTCCTGATCCCACGGACCACCTTGGAGTAGTCAGTCAACAGCATCCTGCACTTTCCATATACCATCACCTTTACTGCAATTAGTTGCTTTTTGTCTGCCTTCTCCACTAGACCATAAGCAGTGTCAAGGCAGGAACCTTATTTGTTTGCTTGACTACTAAAACTTCCAAATTACAAGAAACCATAAATATGTGTTGAAAAAATATCAACAACTTTTGAAGATGTGTAAAAAAACTTCAAAGTGCCATTGGCATTTCCAGAAAGAAAGAGATGACATTAAGCAGTTAGGAAAGAAGACTTCATGCAGCAGGGTAGAGTCCGGGGTTTCTGTTTGTACTAAAAACTATGGTGGAAAGTAGACTCTATTAGTGGTGAAGTGATTGAAAGTGTGGATTGACACTTAAGGAAAGTAAAAATGGCCATTCATCTCTGGCCTATGGTTCATTTCTAGAATCAGACTTAACCTAGCTGACATATTACATTCCGGACACAGCTAACAGCTTTAATTGACGGGCTGTGTGTGCAGAGTATCAAATGAGTTGGCATTGCTAGATAAGAGTGAAACAGCTTTTTTAAAAGGTGAAGGGTAATGGTCAAAACTACTTTCAGTTTTATTTCTTTCAAATGGCTTGCTTATGGAAGCAGTGTGTATAAAAAGATCAGAGGATTACAAAGAAATGTTACAGTTTTTAGATAGACATAACATATATGAGGATGGAAACTGTTTTTTATGGGATTTTCAACCAATTTCATAAAGTTTTCTTCTGTAACACTGAAAAAATAAAAGTATTTGGGGGGAAAAAAAGAAGCTATAGGACTAAGGATTTTAAATATACAAAGACATAATCTTGGGTTACTGGATCTAATATGATCTCATTATCTTTTAGATTTCCCGTTTAGTACATCATATTGTTCCCCAGTATATTCTTTCAATAGTAACTTGTACTACTTTCATTTACCAGAGACCCATAAAAGAACTGATCATGCTAAACAGATGTCAGTGCCCATTACAAAATAAGCTTGGACCAGAACACTTTCAGGCAGCTCCATATCTTTACAGTTCCATTACCAGTGATGACTAAAATGTAATTTCAGAAGTCTATATTTTTATCCTGTAAGAGATACAATCTTTCTTATTGGGTTTTTGAATTTTCTTTATTTTTTGCATTGCTATTGTCTGTTAAATGACAGAGAAAGAATTATTGTTTTCTAATATGATTACAGTATTGCTTAGTTACTTGAATCTCAAAATAACTAAAACTGAAATGCCGTAAGAGTCAACAAAAGCAGACAAATAAATAAGTAATTTCTTATAAGTAATGAGATTTTCTAGTGATGATCTCTATCCAATAAACATAGTTCCTCAAATTCCCATCTGTCACTACTCATTGTTAACATCTGATTTGGGGAATTTTTAATTGTTTTGGCTAGAGTCTAAGTGAAAATTTCTAGAGTGTACTAGTAATTCACTTGATCATGGCATTTTTCAGTGATATGCATTTCCTAAACCAACACTGAATGAGATGCAAGAAGCAGCTGTGATTTTAATTAACTGTTCTTTAATTCTGTATTTCTACTACTTTCAAAGGTTAATGAAGCCCTTTGGTTAACAAAAATTGAGATGTTGGCATTTGAAATCACACTATCAGTGTTAGTGTCTATTTGAAGTCTCTTTTTCCACTGCCAAATATGTTATTAAAACCAAAGTCCTTAACCTATTTCTCTCCTTTTATTAATAGGTAAATATCTTAGAGGCACCTGGATGGCTCAGGCTTAGTGGGTTAAGCAACCGACTCTTGGTTTCTGCTCAGGTCATGATCTTCCGGTCCTGGGATTGAGCTCCGAGTGGGGCTCTGCACTCAGCGGTGAGTCTGTTTAAGGATTTTCTCTCTTCCACTGCCCTCCCCCCATTTGTGCTTTCTCTCTCAAAAATAAAAAAATAATTCTTTAAAAAAAATAGGTAAACATCTTAGAAGAGTACACTTCAGTTTTTAATCCACTACAATATGGCTTTTGACCTTTCCACTCTCTGAAAATAGTTTTTATTATGACCACTAATAACCAAATCCAAAGATAATTTCCCATCCTATTTTCTTTTATCCTCTAGTGTCATGAAACTTCATCTCATATAACTCTGGCCTACATGATCATTTATAGCCCAATAGCTCCCACTATTTTATCTCCAGACCAGATATTTTTCTCCTGAAGATCTGGGTCATATTTCACAAGTCCACTGGATACCTCCTTTTGAATGCCTTAGAGAAACTTAAGCCCCACAAGTCAAAAACTAAATGCATTCTACAACTTAGTTCCTTTATCTGTAAAATTTAGATAGTAAGAGCTCCTATTTCATAGAAAGTAGGGTGAGGATTACACACAGTGTCCAGCATAGATAAAGCAGTAGTACCGTTGTTGTTATTATTGATGTCAACGCTATTATTACTAGCTGTTTTTTGATTCCAACTCCTACTTTATCTGTCACAGATACCCCATCTTCTCATCCAGTGCAGTTCATTCTTCTTGCTCTCAATCCTCCAGTCTGAGCAGTGTGCAATCGAGCCCAAGTCTTATTCTAATCCAATATGATGCAGTCAATCCTAAAACAACATCTCTGTCAAAGCAGTCCTCCCAAATTTCTAATGGATTATCCTGAGGTCAATGCTTTTATACAGTTAGTTTATGACTCAAAACTCATAAAAAGACACAATATCTATAGAAAGTTTTCAATCTCTTCTCTCTGAAAAATTAGCCACATTACCTTCTATTAAAAAAAAAAAAAAAAAAAAAAAAAAAGCTATCCTGGGGTGCCTGGGTGGCTCATATAGTTAACTGTTGGACTCTTGATTTTGGCTCAGGTCATGATCTCAGGGTTGTGAGATCGAGTCCTGCATAGGGCTCTGTGCTCCCTCACTGCACTGCTGGAAATTTCTCTCCTTCTCCCTCTGCTCCTCCCTCTACCCTCTCTCTCTCAAATAAATAAAATAAATATATATTTTTTAAATGTCATCCATTTTCCAGGATGTCTGGGAGCTTAGACTTCTTTTTTTATAAGACATCTGTTTCAACCAGGAGGAACAAAATATTATACATTATATTTGTCCCTTAAAAATATAAGTTCTATTTTTAAAGATATCCTCAAGGTATCCACTGTTTCCCAACAAGGAAATTAAGGGGACCAGCAACTGGCTTGTTTCTTTTATTTTGTTATATGAATCTCAATTTTACAATAGTTCTCCTGAGATAATCCTCAATTCTACATTTTTTTTTTTTAAAGTGAGAGAGAACATGAGAGGAGAGAAGGTCAGAGGGAGAAGCAGACTCCCTGTGGAGCAGGGAGCCCAATGCGGGACTCGATCCTGGAACTCCAGGGTCATGACCTGAGCTGAAGGCAGTTGCTTAACCAACTGAGCCACACAGGCGCCCCCTCAATTCTACATTTTTTGAACTTACTGCTTTTCAAAATCCTTTAGTTAATTGCTTGTGACTGGATCACACCACCTCATTCCATGGGACTCCTTAATATTCAGTTAACAATGCAGGGGCCGTAAGAAACACAGTGATGGAGATAACTATGAAATGGGATTTCAAAGATATGGGTCTATAGCCTGTTTTTCTCCAGAAAAATAGAAAGGGAGTTCAGAGGGAGAGCTCAGTAATTTAAAACATCTGGAACCCCACAGTTCTTAGAACTGTCATATCCTTTGGGGCAAATGTTAGAATGTTCTCTAAGGTGCTTTTTATAAAGCCCCCAAACTCCTAGTTCCTAGTAAGTTCTGTTTACTAGTTATCGTAGATAGATTACTTCCCCTAAACAGTGCCGTTTCCTGTAGATTACTGGAGCATATGCTGATTTGTAGCTCTATTACCCGCAAAATAAAATCTATTCCTTGATCTCTAATACTTCTATATAAAGTCATTTTTAAAAGTTGTATGTTCACAATATGTACTTATCTAGTCATAAGTACAGAGTTAGAGCTTCCTAGGCCATTGACAAAGTTCATGGCTCCATAGTCACAATAAACTGTGGAGTAGGCAAAAGGGACAAAAAGAAATATGGCAACTTTATTTAAAAAAAAAAGTTGAATGCGATGATTCACACATTCCCTTAGGTAGATCATTAGAGACTAGTTAGTTCTCTTTCTTCCTTTTTTTTTTTTTGAACTCAGGCATGAAGATAACATTGAAATTCTGGCCAAATCAGCTGTTGCTGGAATTTATAGAACAGATTTGGAGTTACCAATTTAACTTCATAGTTGGCTGAGAATCCAGCTGTGTTGGCTCAGCCAGAGTGTAATGGAAGGTTAGACATGTGACATCATCTGACACCATGCAATGAGGGGTCAGGACAGGGGAAGGGAGGGCCTTCAACAGAGAATAGCTTCTCTGCAAACAGTGATAGGCAGAGAAGGGGTGACATTTTTGCATTGGAAATAGATTCTTCACGGACATGAAAGGAAAGTAATTTTAGCTTTAATTGTAGAAATAACTACCTTTAGTCTCCAGTTTGTGTGGTTTGAAGCTGTCAGCAGAGTACCATAACCCCGTGTCCCAGAGGTGCAAAAGGCTGTCTGCTTTACACAGCCAGCCAAATGGCCAATTAAAGTGAACGTGAAGAGGCATGATGCCAAACAGAAACACATTTTCTGCGGTGGCTATTTTTAAGTATGTGCAATATCTGTTGACCTATTTCCCCTTGCTTGGCTATCTTCAATGTTCACATTCCCAAGGACAACACATCTGAATACTATGCACACATATTCCTCATTTCCAAGTTGGGCAAAAGAAGGTGGGCTTCTGACCCTGAAATAAAGTCTAAGCCTCTTGGCAAGCTCAGACATGGACTTTCATGATCACTTTTCCTGCTTGGCTAGTGGTATCTATTCAGTCTCTTGACTGGAGAAGTCTAGTCCTATTTTATACGTGCGGGGGTTCTAGGTGGTACTTCTCAAACATTCACAGGGAAAGAGACCTTTAAAGAGAAGTCATCTTCTATTCCTTTTTCATAAAGTGACCAGTGTATTCTAGGAATGCTCGACCTTCTGATTTCTGCATTTCCTAAGTGCCGGAAGGACCCCTGCTGGTGAGTGTGCTCGTGTATCAATACACACCCAGGCACACATGCCTCCTGCACAGGGGCTAACAGAGCTGCTTTACATGTCAGGGATGTGGACATGGCAACGCCCTCAAGAGGGAAACGTACTGGTGTGCCTAGAAAACCGCTACAGAGCTAAATACCGGAGTCCGCCCAATGGGGCCTCTACTGAGCTTTCCTCATTTTCTTCTTCATGACTGGGAGAGGAAACAGGAGTGTCCCCTCATGTTTAGGGACTGAGAGTGTTAAGATGATAGAAGAGAGAGGTTGACAGCCATTTAAAATTCAACATTGAGTATGGAGTTCATAATACTTCTTTCAGAGAACTATGTGTGTGCCCAAAATATTTTTCTCCCTCAAGCAGAACACAAAACCCACTTGACATGAGTACTTGGGTTGGTAAGTTGAATTTTGCCAGACCAGTCTGGTACTGCCAAAACAGTAAAAGAGACATCCCCAAACCCATTGTATATAATTCCAGCTCATTCTCAATTTGTGAGAAAAGATAGCTTCACGTTCCTTTTAAATGGATAGAGATACAGCTTATCTGTAACTTGCTGTAGGCTTCCACGGTGTCAGGAACACTTACTATTATACTCTCTTATATCTGCAGAAGAGTTTTTTATCTTTCCAAAGCACTTTTATGCCAATTACCTTATTTAAACCTTGCAAACCTTTAAAGCAATGAGGATGAGGACAGAAATCAGTACTTCCATTTTGAAGATAAGGAAATTGAGGCTCAAGGAATCTATTTAACCAATAGAAGGGGACATCAAAAAAAAAAAAGGTAACAACCAAGCTGACACTAGAACTGAGGTCACCAGAAAAGAGACAGTTTTCTTCCCTGAGGGTCATATAATCTGCCTTTGATATCACAAGCAGATCTGATAGAGACGAATCAGGCTGTGATGCTCCTGACTATCTTCTTCATTGGTTCTCAGGCTGGCATGATTTTGGCCCTTTGGGGACAACTGGCAATACCTAGAGATATTTTGGTTATCACAATGAGGAGTGAGAGAGGGCGGCTACTCTTGGCATCTATTAGGTAGAGGTCAGGGAAACCGCTAGACGTCCTACAGTGCACAGGACAGTTTCCTGCAACAGAGAATTATTTGGCCCAAATTACCAATAGTGCTAAGGGTGAAAAACCCCAGTAGTCATCTGGTCAATCGTAGATCAGCTCGACTTAAAGGGAGAAAAGCACGATGTTTGACATTTATTCCACCATCTTGACACCTTCTGGTTTGTTTTCTCAGATGGTAGATCAGGCTAGATAGGTTGGATGGAGAAAAGGCGAAGCAGGTGTCATTTCTCAACCCTGTGTTCATGCTCCATGAAAATAAGTTGCATAGAAGCTGGCTTCTTTCCCATTGTACATGCTAAAACAATAGTGTTTTTAAAATTTACTTCTTATCAAAGGATGGAGTGGAGCTGTTTATGATCTAATTATCAGTCCCTTTAGTTGTAAGGGTTATTTATTTTAAATTATATTGTGTCAAATTTCAGAAATCCCATACTATTGTAAGGGAGATGTTAAATTCATTTTTGTCTATCCTTTTCTGGTTGCTCAGTAACTGTATGCATTCCACAGATTCAAATCAGCACTGGCTGTAGAGAAAGAAAGCAATGTATAATTAAGTGGGAATCTACAAAAACCCATGGCTTGTTGATGGCCTCTACTGACAGCAATTGTATCCTGTGCTTTACCGCTAATCCCCATTTGGAAGGGAGCCTTTTGCCAGCAGCATCTTTTCCATGCTGGGGAATTGGCCTTCTGCTTCGAGCACATTGAAAAAGAGATGTTTTATATTTTCTCACTTTGCATTGCTAGCATGAGCTAAACACATATAAGGTGAAAAAAACAGGACGATGTAACCAGGAAATTTAGGTTCATTTAATATTTATTAGAAAAGACCCAGTTCGAGGTTGTTTAAAGCAGGCAATCGCTTGCCTTCTATGATCTAGACTTACACTATCCAATTTGGTAGTCAAATGTGACCACTTAAATTTAATCTTTTTTCATTAAAACTAAAATTAATTAAAAATTTAATTTCTTAGATGCACTAACCACATTTCAAGCATTAAAACAGTGGCAGTGGCTACTATCATGCGTAGTGAAGATACAGAACATTTCCATCACCAAAGGAAGTTCCACTAGATAACACTCCTCCAGTTAAGGGGAATCAACAGTTAAGAATGTGAGGACACTTCACTAAAGGCCAGAGAGCACCTTTCTGAGCATGCAAAGTGTCTCTGCATGGTCACTTGGAGGCTCCACCTAGTAGACAATAACTGTGAAGGTCTTGCTCCCTTTTCACTTAATTCATCCAATAATTATTTAATATCAAGTATAGGTTAGGCATAATTCTTGGCATTGGGAACAAAAACGAACAAAACCAATAATGCCCTTGGCTGCAAGGAGATTAAATTCTAGGGAGGGTATGTGCTATGGTGAGAAAAAGATTAAATTTAATCAAGGAGATTAAATAAAAGAAATAATATACATACATATGTACATATACACCCATACATAAAATATTTGGCCGGGAAATGACCACTGTTAAGAAAAAAATATAAGGGAATGTGAGGGGATCAAATGATGGTGTGGTATGTGCTATTTTAAGTAGAGATGTCAAGAAAGACTCTTCTGAGGAGGTGACACTTGAGTAGAGACCCTACAGCAGTGAGGAGCGATCCATGATCATACCTGGGGCGATGCATAGAAAACAGGACAAGCAAAGGCTCTCAGGTGGAAGTCTTCTTGACAACTTCAAGAAAGCCCAGGGAGGCCAGCAGGGCTGAGGATTATGAGGAAGGGGAAGAGGAAGAACAGTTGGAAATGAGGTTGGTTGGAGACAATGGTCAGGTCACATGTGTATTAAAAGCCACGGTAAGGATTTGAATTTTGTTCTAAGAATGACTTCAAGCCTTGTTAGTGTTTGAGCAGTGAAATGACATGATCCAATTTACGTTATTTAAAAGTTTCTCTCACTGATTATGTGCAATCAGTGTGCAAGACTAGAAGCAGTATGACCGTTTAATAAACCTTTATCAGAAACTGGATAGGAAATGATGGTGGCTTAGATTAGAGTGTTAGCCACTGAGGGAGATGAGAAGTTATTTGATTGGAAATATATATGGAAGCCAAAGAACTAACAGCATTAACTGCTTATTTGAATGTGTGCCCTAAATAAAAGGAGGGGTCAAGAGTGATTCCAAAATTTTGTTTCAACAACTGAGTAAATGGCAATGTGACATTTATTGAGATTAAGGAGCCTGAGAAATAAAGCAGATTTGAGATGAATGTGGTAATCAAGAGTTCACTGTGGGATATATTTACTATGAAATATTCATTGAACATTCAAGAAAAAATTTCCAGTAAGCAACTGAATATAAAGCCTGAAGGTCAGAAAAGAGGTTGGAATTTATGATACTGGTTTAAATGTTATAACAGCACACATATGATACTCAAAACTAAATAGTTAATGGTGGCCACAAAAGGAGTAAGTATGGATAGAAAAGAGATACCCAAAGACTGAATTCTGGGATGTTTCAACTTATCGAAGTTAGGAAAGGAAAGAGAAGTAAGTAGAGAAGTCTAGGAAGTAACCATTAATATAGGAGAAAATGGGAGTAATGATAGAAAACTGAAGAAGTTATGTTAAAAATAAGAATGGTCAATTGTGTCAAATACTTATAAGAAGCTGATTGATTTGAGAACTGAAAAATTCTACTTGTGAATTGAATCCTGTTTCCCTCATTAATCTTTGCTTTTAATCTCAGGAAACAAACTGAGGGTTGCTGGAGGGGACAGCGGTGGGAGGGATGGGATGGCTGGGTGATGGACACTGGGAGGGTATGTGCTATGGTGAGAAAGAAAAATAAATAAATTTTATTCTAAAAAAGAATTCTACGAGGGGCTCCTGGGTGGCAGAGTCAGCTAAGCATCTGACTCTGGATTTCAGCTCAGGTAACGATCTCAGGGTGTGAGATCAAGCCTGGCACCAGGCTCTGCCTGGTATTTCTTCCTCTGCCCCTCCCACTCAAGGTCTCCCTCTTTTTCTCTCTCTGAAATAAACAAACCTTTTTTAAAAATTAAAAAAAAAATAGTAAGGAGTGCTACAAAAGGCTAACTATAAAACTCTGTATGGAAGACCTAAGGCCTACTAAGATAGATGTTTTTTGAGTGATTGCAGCTTTCTGTTAGCACTTGCTGAATTCCCAGGATCTTCCTTCTGTATCTACTCTGCTGTTGCCCTTAGAAGATAATCTTTAGGTGCATAAATGTGTTTGAAACATTCTAAAGACGCAAAAATAGACTTCACTAATTCCATACATGAACACAGTCTCATTTAAAACTGATTTATATCATCATAATTAAAAAAGAAAAAAGGAAGATAGATGCAAGTACAGACCAAGTTAGGGACCATATGGTCTTGATTCACTTCAAGGTAAGTGTCAAGATATAAAACAAAACCTCAAGTAAAATTCTCATAGTTGACTTCACTGGAAACCAGTTAAATTTAGACCACACCCCATTAGTGCCTGTTACATTTAAGAATGGGAGAAGAGGTGAAAATGTTACAATATATTCTTTCTTTGCTCACTAAGAACAGTGATTGCACAACCATTGATGGGGGTCAGGTGTCCATTTACTACAAAAATTCTCATGTCCTCTAGATTTCATTGCAGTAATGAAAAAAAAAGCTGTCCCTATGTCCTTGGAGTTGTAAAATGGTATTATCAGGTCATGGATAAAAAAAAATACAAATCTTACGAGTTAAAAAGATCTAAAATCCACAGTAGCTATTACTCCCACACTAAACTAATTTCCAATAGAATAAAAGCAATAAAAAAGCCAAGGTGGGATAACCTTGGCGAATACAACCAGAGTGAAATCATATTACCACAGCTTGCAAAATGTCATATATAAAACCAATTGCAGAAAAGGGAGTCCTAGGGATCTCTCGGTTGATGTTTCAACTAAATAAGCTTCTCTTACATCTGGTTAGGATAAATAGCATGGCTTTGATTTGAATCCGGAACAGAATCATGAGTTCTTGGTTTGCTTTAGTTTTTTTTTTTTTTTGCAGCTACAATGCTTTTTATTTTAACAAAAAGGATATAAGGAGGGTGAGAAAATAGTGGACAGTAAGATAGGATGTGAAGTGTGGGGCGTCTCCAGACACCATCCCTCTAGTCTTGCCCCACACCCGAAGTTATTGGTTTGCTTTAGTTTTGAAACTGATCCCCTCCGCTGCCTAGATTTAGGCATCTGAGGCTGTAAGTCATACATGCCCAAGGCTCCACAACACAAACAGTAAAAATTCACCTGGTAAATACTGCTAAATGTTTTGAGGGACCTTTCATCCAGCTGAGGTGAGAATTCACCATCTGCTTCGAAACCCTAGGAGCAGACAAAACCACAAGTAGCTAACTTACATAATTATTTCAAAGAAAAAAGAAGCCTTAGGCAGCTACATGTCAAAAGCAGCTTATTCCTCAGCCCAGCCTCCTGCAGAGTCAGCAGTGCCACTGGGGAGGTTTGAAAGCGAATAACCACACAGGTCTGAAGCCAAGGGTCTGGGCAGATGATGATTAAGAAAACTTATCTATCATTTGTTAAAATCAAGCCCTCAGGGGAATAGTGGTTTCCTTCCTAAATTAGCTTTGCTTACACTTAAAAAGTACAAAGGACAGTGACAACAGATCAATGATTTTGAAATGCCACTTGAATTCTTGCAAGCAGAAAATGGGATGATGAAAAAGAATTAAATGACTACTGCCATTGTCTCCCCCAAGTTAAATGAAGGAATCAAGTCATAAAACAAAACCTCCAAATGTTTTTGTCTCTTTACAGCTTCACAGAACAATTCTTCCTCTTGTTCAAAAATTAAGGTATTCAGGGAACCTGGGTGGTTCAGTCCTTAAGCATCTGCCTTCTGCTCAGGTCATGATCCCAGGGTCATGATCATGACCCAGAGTCCTGGGATGGAGCCCCACATTGGACTCCCTGCTCGGCGGGGAGCCTGCTTCTCCCTCTCCCACTCCCCCTGCTTGTGTTCCCTCTCTCACTGTCTCTCTCTCTCTCTCTGTCAAATAAATAAATAAACAAACCAACAAATAAATAAATCTTTAAAGAAAAAAAGGTATTCACCAGAATTCTCAGCCTGTGTGTAAATTGCCCGTTCCTCATTAATTATTGATGTCCCCTTAGCAGCAATATTTTTGGCTGTTCATAAAGTCAACAAATATATATTGAGCACCTGCTATTTACAAGACATGTTAAGAACTAAATAAACTGATTTTGTACTTAATAATTCATTTTCCACCCCTCATAATAGTAATGCAATTATTATAAAAACTAATGCTGGTATGAATGAATGTCTGAGTTAAGGGAACTTAACAACTCTTCATAACTATTAAAGACAGCAGGGTTTCCTAGACAGGGATCCTTGGAGACATCTCAGAGAGCTCATGTACCACTCAATGTTTTAAGCAAAATTTTATCTTATTTCTGTGAGGTTAGAAGACTTCTCAGTAACCATGTTTCAATGTTAAGAGGTTTAAAATGAGATAATAAAAAGGAAAGGTTGCTCCTTTGCCAATGCATGGTTTACTGCTTCTATCCATAGTGTTCCCTTGTGAATTCCTAATGTTCCAACTTCCAACTATAGGATGGAGATCTAGGTTTGCTTGTTGTAGGGGATGTCCATGGTATGACACGAGGTCTGATGTTTAATGTCATCCTAATGGTTTTATTTTTCCATGGGCTCTGTATCTAGAGAAAAGCAGGCATTTTTTCTTTTTCTTTAAGAGATTTTATTTATTTATTTTAGAGAGAGAGCAAGACAGAGGGTGAGCAGGGAGAGGAGCAGAGAGAGAGGGTGAGAGTCTTAAGCAGCCTCTGCACTGAATGTGGAGCCCCACAAGGGGCTTGATCCCACTACCCTGAGATCACGACCGGAGCAGAAATCAAGAGTCAGATGCTTAACCCACTGAGTCTCCCAGGCGCTCAATGGGCATTTTTTTCTATCCCATTTTCACCAGGCACCTTGTAGCTTTTTTTAGGCTGAGGTTACAAATTATCTAGGGGTATGTGTGTGTGTGTGTGTGTGTGTGTGTGTGCGCGCGCACACACGCACACACGTGTGAATGTACAGTGCAGAAGAATCCCTTCCGACTCTCAGGTAACTTGGGTCTGCCTACGAATCCTTTCTCCCTCGCCATCTGCCCTACCACCTGAGAGTTTTTACTTGTTTATATTGGACCTAGGGAATCACCAGCAACATGGTTCATATAAAATTATCTCGATGCTTGATAAGATTGAAAAGGCAGAGTAGCCATTTGTCCAAGAGTTTGTTCCATGATTTCCTAAAACAGACTGGATTCCCTTGACTTGGCCACATTCTGATCTGTTTTTATTTTAGTCGTCCCAGACTGGCAGCATCTTGAGGTCATGGCTGTGCTTTCCTGTCCCACTATTATACCTTCAAGTCCTGCAACATAAGAGGTCCTCAGCATAGATCTGTGGTGGTGCCATTGGCATTTTTGTCATTGTTTTCAGTAACCTTCTTACCTACCTGCCTTACTGCAGAATTCACCTAAATGCTGCATAAGATCACTTGGCTGGCTTCAGGAGATAAACAGATGTTTGTGTCAGACAATTCGCTCCACACTGCCATGAAGCCAGTGGGGAAACAAAAATGATATGTTTCATTAAGTCATGGAAGACTGCCTTTGTATTCATTAATTTATGCTTTTCCCAAAATATCTGTACGCCAACATGTAGAGATGGTCATAATGAATGTTAACAGCTTCTAGCAGTTTATATTTCCCTTCACAGTCATCCCTTTGCACTCATTCCAATTTTGATCAAGATACACAGATGTAGGGTTTACTGGGATGAGATAGGCTGGGGATTTGTAGTCAATATACCTCCCACCAATTAAGGGGAATTACCAAATAACTCTCATCCATGTTGATTCAAATCTAGCCATATTTGACTTGCAAGTAAAAAATTGTATGAAATAAAAGCATGATTATGCTTTTGCTTAAGATGAGCCAAGTTAGTAACTTGCATTTTTATTCAGAAAGTAATGCTGGCAAACAAATTGCTCTATTTCTTCCCAATGGTGCCCTAGAGAATCAGACATTTCATTGTCAGTTTACTGGCAGAGATACCCAAAAATCATACAAGGAAAAAAATAGATGTTTCTTAAAGGCTGAGTACAGTCTCAGAGCTTAGCATTATTTATAAACAGTTGGTAGGAAGGTAGCTAAATGCCTTTAAAAATGATGTAAGCTGAGCTTAGAAAGTTCAGGAAAAATACACATTAGTAATCTTTGAACAACTTAAAGGAAAGTAAATAGGTATGGTAGTACTTAAGACATTCTACCTTTCTTCTGGTTCCAGCACCCTGATTGTTTTCTGAAAGCTATTCCTTTGTTTCTCCTAATTCATGTGGTATGGAGCTCCTTCCATCCATAACACCAAAGGTGACCACGTAACCTGTTCTCACCAAT
This sequence comes from Nasua narica, assembly GCA_028533885.1. Lineage (NCBI taxonomy): Eukaryota > Metazoa > Chordata > Mammalia > Carnivora > Procyonidae > Nasua > Nasua narica. The sequence continues at coordinate 43,513,401 of CM052806.1, read as the reverse complement.
CAAATTAACATAGCCTTTGACTAAAGTGATTAGTTCATGCTTGATTATTACCCAATCATAACTCAGTGAGACTCAGTTCCAGGACTCTTTTGAACCTCACAGTCAAGGAAAGCTGAGCTGCTCAGAAGAGATAATCATCTTGGGATAACTGGCAGCCATATTGTGGGAAAGCAGGGATAGTTTGAAAATGGATTAAAACAAAGAAGAATAGCATTGAGAAACTAGTAATTAAGATTTTTATTTAATCCCTGAATGCAGCCATGCTCTAAACTAATACTGTAAGACCAGTTCGAAAAGTATTCTATTTTTAAGATCTCTAAAAATTTTAGGGACCCCTGGTTGGCTCAGTCAGTTAAGTGTCTGATTTCAGCGCAGGTCAGGATCTCAAGATCCTTGGATTGAGCCCTGTGTCAGGCTTCATGCTCAGTGGGGAGTCTGCTGCTCTTTCTCCCGATATGTGTGCTCTCTGTTTCTCTTTCTGAAATAAATAATCTTTAAAAAATAAGTAAAGGTTCTAAAAATTTTATACAGGTCATATACACATAATGTTCTCCTAAAATAGTCAAATAACACAGATAAAGTAGAATCCCTAGAGACATTCCCACCAGTCCCTCTCTCTTAATTCTAGGCTGCCAAATAGTCAACGAGACAGCTGAAAGGCCAAGTAAAATAATGACTGACCATTTTCTTCAAATTTAGAAGTTTAGGAAAGGTCACTGGTGACTGTGAGATAAACAGTATTATTATACTAGTAGGGGCCAAAGCTCTATTGGAATGGATCTAATAACAACTGAGAAGAGAGAAATGGAGACAAAGATTAAGTAGGTTGTTTTGGAAGGTTTGCTGCAAGGCGAAGCAAACAGAATGGTGGTTGGCAGGAGAAGTAGAGAGGCATTACCTCTCTAAAGAATTCCCACTGCATAAGAGTGAAATTGTACTATCTACCTGGACACACATGATTGCCCAAGAGTGAATCACTGACCCAAGGTTAGCCAATACACGGACTGACCCCTGGAAAAGAATGATCTGGCATGAGAGCACTGACTTACAGAGATGATGGTTAAATAATTGGGCCAATCTTAATAGTCTTTCTAGAAGAATTTGAATCAGAAATACTGAATTGGAAACAGGTGAGGTGCTGGTGGGACGAGCAGCTCAAGAAAACACCAGGTCAAGCAGAACTAGATGATGTAACTTAATGACTTTAATAGCAGCTCCCAGGACTTAGAAGAACAAAATTCTATTATGCCAAGTAGATTCTAAGCTGTTGCCACCACCTCAGCAATGGTGGATTTTGAAAGACTTTTCATGTTTTGAGAAGCCCAACTCAAATTCCTTTTCAAAAATTCAGAATTTATTTTTAAAAGTACAAAGTTCCAAAGGTACAAAATTGTTTATAGCAAAAAATCTCCCTCCCCGCTCAGCCCCTGAGTACACAGGTTTTTATCCAGAGGCAACAAGTGTTGATCAGTTGCCTGCACGTAGTTCTAGAATACTTTTGCATATATAATATGTAAGTAACTATATGCAAGTGTGCATCCATAAATCATGGAAATTAACGTTAGTACCTCCAGAATTATCTCATTCTTTCTTGTGGCAACAGATGCAACCTAGTGTATTTAACCAGTCCTGTCCTGAGGCACATTGGATTATTTCCCATCCTTGGCTTTTACACACAAAACTCCAGTGAATAACCTTGGACTCAGGTCATTTTACATTCATTAAGGTTATCTGCATAATATATTTCAGAAGTGCAATTCTGGGGTCAGAAGCACATATATTTATAGTTCTGATAGATACCGCCAAATGGCTTTCCATAGATGTAACAAGTTACATTTCTATGAGAGTTCATATTTTCCCACATCCTCAGAAAAAAGTTTGATCCCAGACCAAAAATGTTTTAAAATATTTTCAAAGAATACCAATATTTCAATGTAGTTTTAAAAATTACAATTCTCTTCTTATGAGTGAGGGAGGGTATCTTTCTGCATGCATAAAAGCCACTTCCATTTTCTTTCCTAGAAAATATTTATGGATTGCTCCATTGGGTTTGTTGGTCTTTTCCTCACCATAGTTTTTTTTTTTTTAAATAGAGAAATTAACTCTTTGTCTAGTATTAGTTGTAAACATGTTTTACTATTTTTTCCTGTTTTATTTCTTCATGGCTTATTTTTCTATGAATGAAATTGTGTGTATATTTGTTAGTTGAATTTGTCAAAATTCTTTTTTTTTTTTATTTAGAGAGAAAGAGGGAAAGAGAGAGAGGGAGAGAAGGGTAGAGGGGGAAGGAGAGAGAGAATCTGAAACAGACTCCACACTGAGTGCAGACTCCAATGTGGGGCTGGATCTCACAAACCTGAGACCGTGACCTGAGCTGAAAACAAGAGTCAAATGCTTAGCCAATGGAGACACCCAGGCATTCCAAAGTATTTCGTTTTTATAGAGTCTGGGTTGTGTAATATTTAGAAAAGCTTTTGTAATTCAAAATTACAAAGCAATTCTCTCGTGGAGTTTTTTTGCAAATTTTTTTTTTTTTAAGATTATTTATTTATTTATTTATTAGAGAGAGAGACTGAGAATGAGAGGAGAGAAGGTCAGAGGGAGAAGCAGACTTCCCGCAGAGCCGGGAGTCCGACATGGGACTCGATCCCGGGACTCCGGGATCATGACCTGAGCCGAAGGCAGTCGCCCAACCAACTGAGCCACCCAGGCGCCCCTGCAAATATTTTTATGTTTTTAATTTTACAGTTAAATTTCTAATTCATTTGTAATTTAGCCTCATGTGAGGTATGGAAAATCAGTCTACTTTATCCAATATGTTTCTTTTTATGCTAATGAATATCCGGTTTTCCAAATACTCATTAAATTAAATCTTTAACACAGTTTTGAAGGATTACCTTTGTCATATACTAAATTCTAATACCTTTAGAAGTCCCCTGGAGTTTCTACTCAGTTCCACTGATCTGCTCATTCACCAGTAATATGCTGTTTCAACTGGCATAAATAATCAGTGCATACTAATTAATATAACTGTAAATATAAATATACAGCTTTAAAATATATATTCCTTTCTTGTTACTTTTCTTCTGTGTGACGTTTTCTTTTTTAACACATGAAACTTAAAATTTCATGCTGCACAATATTAATCACTTTCATTTTCTAAACAAGGGCTGGCTAAATGTTTGGTTATGACAACTTTATGAGAAAAACTCTCCTCAGATATGCATGCCTCTGTCCCTCCCTCTCACTCACTTTCTGTCTCTCCCTCTGTCTCTGCCTCTTGCTCATCCTCTATGAATACTGGTGAGCTATTTCCTTCTCCTAACTCTAAAGGGCTGGAGGTTCTCCAAGACAAATGAGGAGAGAATACAAGGGAAGTGAGGACTTGGTGTCAGGAGGACTTGTGTTCCAATTCTACCATCACGTATTACTAGCAAACTAAGTAACTTAACCTCTCTAA
>CM052806.1:43463759-43509441 GCA_028533885.1 Nasua narica | reverse complement strand
TACGTGATGAGGGAATGACTCAGGGGGACCTCTCAGCTTATAGCATCTCAACTTTTTTACTCAGCTATTAGATATACTGATATACATTATTATCATTCTTTCAGTTTTTCATACACTTTACATGTTCTTCAGAATATATATTTCATTGAAAAAGCAAATTGTTTAAAGTTGAACTACTAGTTTGAAAGGTCATCATCTTAAAGATCCCATGAAAACCTAAGTAATCCCATCACCAACCTATGAATGTTTCAGAATAGGATGAGGTAGGAAACATTTATTTTTGTAAATCTTACCTAGGAAGCCACTTGAAGATGAACTAAGAACCAAGAAGCAACACTGTAACAGAATTCTGAAGGGTCTTAGTCACTATACAAACTGACAGAAAGGAAGATGCAGACCCTGCAGACATTTCCATGTGTCCAAATACTCGGGTTCTACTCATCCTGGGAGTCCCTGAGCCATGATATCCCTGACTTTCTCCTCTCTTTTTCTACTTTATTTCTACTGTTTATCTCATATAGAGTCTGTGTTTTAGTGAACAGAGTGAGCAAGTTAGTGTCTCAGGCCATGGTTGCCATGGCAGTGATGTGTTTTGGACTGAGGACAACCCAAAGGTCAGTACTCCAGACTAACCATCCGCCCCCTCTTCCTCTCATGGGAATATTAAGGTAGCCTACTCCTACTCCTCAGGATTCTTGAGAAGTTACCAGGAGTGAAGGAAGGAGAGCAGAACTGAAAGTCAATAGACTTAGTCTTGGTTCAAGAATTGCTCATGACTTGCTTTGAGAAGCCATTCACATTCTCTGGACTTCAATGTCCTTATCAGTAAAAAAAAAAAAAAAAAGAAAAAGAAAACATTTTCATTGGCTTAAATGGTCTCTTTCAATGCCTCTAGGGATTTTGAAATTGTTTTCTGAAGTTTCGGCCGATCTCATATGGTTTCTGGGTGGTTATGGCAGGATTTAAAGTCATTTAGGTACAACTCCCTTGAAATATCCTTGAAACCATTGGGATCCAAAAATGTTCGGACATGTTGCTTAATATAATGTTCAAGCCATAGCTGTGTTTTGATTAAATCCCTCCTTGTGTGTTCTATCCCATTTGAAAATTCAAAACCATGTTTCTTTATTGCTGTCCCCTTCTGGGAAAGGCAGGCTTTGTGACAAAGACACATGTGTGACTAATCCTAACACTATTTGCTGTTTCTGAGTAAATCTTTTCTGTTCCAAATAAGGGTATCTAAAGGACATTATAAAGTGTACATTGTAGCCTTACCTTTTATAACCCACACATGCCCACAAAGATGTATTCAGACTCAAAGATTCAATTTGCACTCCCATGGTGAAAGACATAGCAAGGTCTATTTGATTTTTATTCACTTGAGAGAAAGAGGCTTATTGGAATAATATTAGGAGATGATTATAAGAAAAGTGGAGTTTTTAAACAAATAATAATATCCCCAAACTGGAATCAGTGATTTACCTTATTTTTTTTATTAGAAGCGACTCTTCAATATTTAATACACAAAGCATTCAAACCTAAACATATTCTTTAAAATGTAACCAAAAGATTTGTTAACAACTTTGTTCCCTAATTAAGAGCCTATCATTGAGTCAGAGATTTGTCAATTTTCCACCAAGACATTCTTTTCTTGAGAAAGAACAAGATATTGGGGATACTGAGAACCAGCTGACAATCATACACAACAAGCATGCATTTTGGTAAGTCTCTGCAACCCTAAATTATAGAACAAAGTGGAAGTTATATAACATATCGGCACCAATTTCCACTTTATCCCTGACTTGCTTTCTCAAAACTTGGCTTTACATAAGCATTCTTTTTTTTTTTTTTTAAGATTTTATTTATTTATTTGACAGAGAGAGATCACAAGTAGGCAGAGAAGTAGGCAGAGAGAGAGGGAGGGAAACACTCCCCAATGAACAGAGAGCCCGATGCGGGGCTCGATCCCAGGACCCTGAGATCATGACCTGAGCTGAAAGCAGAGGCTTTAACCCTGAGTCACCCAGGTGCCCCTACATAAGCATTCTATGATTTGTAATCAAACTCACATAAGTTTAGAATAAAAGCCAAATCTAATTATTGAAAGACAGAAAATTAATCTCTTATCCAATTTTCCCCCATGTAATTATATCAAAGCCTACATTTCCCAGCCAATGAGCAATGATCTGTACCTCCTGTTACGCTGTTAGTAATTTCTCAGTTTCCACAGTGCAGTGAGGACAATAGCAAAGGAGGGTGCTCTCTGTCTTTAAAATGTCCTGCTCCATAACTTTCAAGAAAGGAAAAGACCCATTTTTTTTATACATATGATATACAATAGAAGTCAAGGTATTTTTGGTATAATCAATTAAGTTAAAACAAGTAGCAGAGCTTAGGAGAAAATTGAAGATAGGAAATCTAATAGCGATAGTATCAGATTTTAAGTTCATATGTCTCTTAAGACACTAGAGAAGAAGACTTCATTTTTTTTTCCCCCCTTCGGAAAAAAATTTGACATAGGATTCTATTTTAATGAAATCATATATATTGTATATGATTTAATATAAAACATTTAAAATATATTTTCAAAAATATGCCTCAAGGGTTTAGAGTTGCCTTATATTTACGTCCTTTTGAAGGTGTCCGTATTATGCAGTGCACACTGAATTTAGCTTGAACACCAAAGCTCCATTTGGGTTAGGGCTAATTTCAATCCCCAATATGATTGGATTCAATGCTAATGGGAAAAAAAAAAAGGTGTGGGGTCGAGTTGTAACAAAGATTGAATAATTATTCCTGAAGGTTAACCTTACAATGGCATGTGTTGAACGTCCCTGTAAACTAGCCTTTTACAGATCATTTTCAAAAGCAATAAAAGAAATACTTTGGTTATAGAGATCATAGATAATGTAGCTATAAACCCAACTGATGCTCCATCTGTTTCCACCACTACAACTAAAGCAGCGTCCAAAATATGGAAATACTGTGATTCATAAATAAACCCCTATGGCTCTGAGTCCTCCTAGGGAGTGCTCTGGCTTCTTCTCTAGGACCCCTGGACACCACAAGATTCAGGAACAAAGGAAAAGATAATGCCTGGCACAGAAGGAGGGCTCCAGGATGCTTTAGCAGGGTGATCCTTTCTGCCCTTAGGGAGCATGCAATACCAGTGGATAAGTATTTTGAATACAGCTTTTAGCCATAGACAGATGAAATGAACGAAGAGGGTGATGATGACGATGATGAGGATGAGGATGATGTTGTAGTTTGGTACTTAAAATAAAATATCCAGGGAGAGCAAGTGTGAATTTAAATGTTTCTGAGTCTCATATCACTTAGAATGAGTATGATAGGCTCTTTAAAAAGGTGTTAGATGATCCATAAATGGCTCCATTGACTACTAGTATTCCAAAGTTGAAGATGCATAAGAAAGCTTGGAATGAGATTGACTTATAAATGTAAGGTAAAAAAATTGGTATCTTAAAAATTAGTATGTCTCTAATCTCTTATCCCAAATCTTTGAGGATGTGTAGTATTTTAGAATTCAGAATTTAGAAATTACATATACTTTTTATTATGTAAAACTCTAAATCCAATAATAAAAGTTTATGAAAATAAATTGATGAATATCCGTAGAGAATTTGGATAGACAAAGAGAATTTGTTGAGTCATTTGTTATATAATTAATATGTTTCAAAATATGTACACAAAGGTATATGAACTTATAATTTATATAAATAAACATTTGTGGATTTCATTTGAATTTCTAACAATTTTTATATTTGTATTGGCCATCAATATTTGGTAGGGTGTTTTTAATATCAGGAAATTAAGATATTGCCTTATATTCTTAGATAAATTTCTTGCATGTATTATTTTTTTATTTCAATTAACTTTATTACACATTTTCAGGATTGTCAGCATTTGATGTGGCCTGAACAGGAATAAACCCTAGGGTAGTAAAACTAAGGGCTTCAAATATAACCATACTCTATACCAGAGAGGGTAAGGAGCCAACAATCGTATTTCATTGGTGAAATAAGAGGCATTCAATATAAGCGATTGGTTAGAATGATCTGCCCTTCCATCTGTCTGGCAAACTTCCATGTAATAAATATTATGACAGGTTAAGGTCTAGATCCCCATTAGGAACTTCGATGTACAGACAGTGTTAGAAAGTGGGACAACAGCGATGAATAAGGAAACGTGATATATTAATAAGCTACTGAGGCAAAGAGCCAGTGAATGCCATGTGATTAGACTTTAAGAACAGAGCCCATCCACAGTTGTGCAGATGTCTCTAGCATTTAATATATTTTCATTCACACAGTAGGAACACAAATGTTCAATGATTTCATTTCAATGTAAGAAACATATGCAAAGTCCGGGGCGGACTCCAGAAATAGGAATTACTCATTCTACTATGGAGGAGGTAATACTTGAACTGCATCTTGAAACATTGAGTAGGAGCCCTCTTCAGAAAAAGAAGAAAAGACATTCTAGGAAGGGGAACAGCCTGTACAAAGGCAGGATATTTATGACCAGCTGTTCTTCGCTATGCTCTAAGGGTGCCTGGGATACCTGGCAAGACAGGGCTGGATGGCTATGAGTATGAGGAGGGAAGGGAGACACAGAAGGCCTTTTTTTTCCCTAAATCCTCAGACCTTATTCATCTTATAGTTGAGAAAATACATATCCCTTTACCAATCTCTCACTATTTCCCACACCCTCCAGCCCCTGGCAACCACTTTTCTCCTCTGTTCCCTTGAGTTTGACAGTGTTTTGGTTTGCTTTTTAGATTGACGTCTGAGTGATACTATGTAGCATTTGTCTTTCTCTGTCTGGCTAATTTCACTTAGCACAATGCCCTAAAGGTCTATCCATGGGGTAGTTCTATTTTTAATCCTTTGAGTAACCTTGATTTTCAACAGAGGCTGCACCAATTTACATTCCCACCAACAATGCATGAGGGTTCCCTTCCTGCCCCCACCCCCCTGGCCCCCAGCATCCTCACCAGTATTTGCTATCTCTTGTCTTTTTGATGACAGTCACTCTAGTAGGTGTGAGGTGATATCTTACTGTGGTTTGGATTTACATTTCTCTGATGATTAGTGATGTTGAACACTTTTTCATGAATCAGCTGGTCATTTGCAAAAAGGTGTCTTCAGTTTCTCTGCCCATTTTTTAGTCAAATTGCTTTTTGTTCCTGTGTTTGCTATTGGGTTGTATGAATTCTTTATATATTTTGCATATTAACCCCTTATAAAATATATAATTTGGAAATATTTTCTATTTGGTACATTGATTTCTCATTTTGTTGATGGTCCCTTTGCTATACAAAAGCTTTTTAGTTTGATGCAGACCCACTTATTCTTGATTTTGTTGCCTTTGCTTTGGTGACAAATCTAAAAATCATCGCCAAGACCAATGTTAAGGGCTTTTTCTCAATGTTTTCATCTAGGATTTTTATGGTTTCTGGTGTTACGTTCAAGTCTTTAATCCACTTTGAGTTGATTTTTGTGGATGGTATAAGACAGTGGTCCAGTTTCATTCTTTTCCATGTGGCTATCCAGAGTTCCCAACACCATTTATTGAAAAGGCTATCTTTCCTCATTGTATATTCTTGGCTCCTTTGTCATAAAGTCATTGACTTTGGGCCTCCCGGTTTTAAAATTTATCCTTTAGGATCTCTACTTACACAGATTGGGGGAGTAATGATTTAACACACAACACATGTTTTTACCATCATGCATATATTTCTTTTTTTTTTTTTCATGCATATATTTCAAAGAAAAAAATAATGGTGTTGTAAATAAGTCCAGTTCAGTTTTATTTTTATCAATTGAAATTCTCATGGGCTGTATAAGAACAATTTCTCTACATAACTCTCCAAGTACTTTTGGCATAATATTACATCCTATTTTAGTCTCCGTCATATAGATATATATACACACATATATATATACACACAGACACACACATACACACATACACATACATATGTATATGTATGTATACGTATATATATGGTTTGGCAAGCAGTTCCTAATTGCTTTTGTCACATATGTTAAGTCAGTTCCTAATTGCCTAAAAGGTTTCAATGATGGAAAAACACATTTTAAAGGGAAGCATTATGGATAGGCAGACTGTTTATAGTTCCTAGTTTGTGCTTGGCAGAAACAAAAATAATTCACACATGCATGCAACCCAAACAATTCATTGTAGTACATTTAAATACTGAAACTGTTTTACAAGCAAAAATAGCAAAATTACAGTTTGGCCGAGCTCTAGAAATTTAAATACATTGTTATTTAAATGCATGTATTCCATAAACTACCCCCAAATAATCTACAACCATCTTTATAGATTTTTTTCTGAGCGCTGTATGATGTGAACACTAAGTAGGAGGTTATTAGTAGGAAGCCACATGGACATGAAACATTACATCTGATCATGATCAATAGCAGTTATCAGCTGTTACTGAGATCTCTGCAGTGCCAAGCTCCGTTATTGGTGGTAATTTTATTGTGGTATTTGAAACCAAAGTAACCACTGAAGATAGGTTTTGAGAAATCAGAACACCAAAAATCTAGCAAAATAATCAATGCTACAGGCGCAAAGGAAATTTATATCCTTGCTTTTTTAATGCACTTTCATTGAGAAAAGAATTTGTTAAAGAGCCTGATACCAATAAAACACCTCATTTATATTTGTGAAAACAATTTTGCTTTCATGATATTTGTTTTTTCCTGTAAGTCAAAGATAATGTTATAGAAAAGAAGCATGGGATTAGTTTATAAATTATTACAAGTAATGGAACAGTAGTCCTTCGTGCTATTTCATTTTAAAAATATAATCAAAAACAGCTTATCAGCAATAATGGGGTTGTTGATAACCAAAGAGAGAGAGAATGAGATTTTTGTACAGCACATGGAGAAAACAAGAGATTGTAATATCTAGTATTTTTTAAAATGAGTCAGCTTCAGTATAGAAGTTATAGGGAGAATTTGGTGGGCAGACTAATATAAAAACTATTAATAATTATATCGAATAGATCCTTAAGGCAGTAAGAAAGCTTTGACAAGATATTAGTATCCAGGTTTATGTATTCACAATATATAATATACTTTTTTAGAACACACTGGCGATGAAAAATCTGCTCTTATAACTTACATGTTATTTTAACATTCAGTAAAATTGCTATTGGCTGGTAACCAGAAAATAGCTCTGTGGTGGTAGTCTCTAATATTACATCTTAAAAGATGTGTGTCTAAGAAAAACATATTGTCAGTCAGATCTATAAAACAAACTCCTTGGTATCCATTGCTTCTTTTCTTTTCTTTCCTTCCTTTCTTTCTCTCTTTTCTTTCTTTCTTTCTTTCTTTCTCTCTTTTCTTTCTTTCTTTCTTTCTCTCTTTTCTTTTCTTTCTTTCTTCTTTCTTTCTTTCTTTCTTTCTTTCTTTCTTTCTTTCTTTCTTTCTTTCTTTCTTTCTTTCTTTTTAAATATAACTCATCTGCATTTAGCTTATATGGGACAAACACTATTGCTCATTTCTCTCAGAGACTTTTGCCAGACCGCCTTCCAGAGCTCAGTTCCAAAAGATTACAATGTCGAAATGCTGAGAGTTTCCATGGTAACCTTGTGTGTTTCCATCTGAATATGCCATGGCTGCGGACCCTCAATTATCGGTCCGCAGATTAGGAAGATTCAGGGCTTCCAAGGAGTTCCACTTCCCTGGAACAGAAGTACTAGATAAAAGTATGCGAAAGACAAGCACTGGAATGGAAATTTTAAAGACAGCGTTTTATTTAATTCCCAGGGAAGTGCCTTTTCATTCGTAGATAACTATCTGTTGTGGCTCTGAAGAACTCTTGAAGATAGGGGCTATGTCAAGATTTTATCCAGCAAGTAGTCAGCTTAGAGTTTGGTACCTATGGTGTTCAAAACAGATGTCTCTCTCCTGTAGCCAGCACGGGGCTGCCATACCCATTCTACACAGAGGGACTTTCTGTCAGCTTCAGAAGCTTGACGGGTAGAGCAAAGTGACTCTAAGGCTCATAGAAATATTGGAAATCATTTTAGACAATTAGATCATAAGCTGCCTAAACATGTTAATAAAGCTTCTGAAAATATATTGTATGAAATATAAGCACCAATACACACATACACACATAAGAGCGGAGGAGTTTGTTGTAATTTTGTTTATAGTTGGAGAGAAAAAAAACAAAGTATCCTGAATACCCATTCATACAGAAATAGCTGAAAAAATATAGTACCTCAAAATATGGAATATCATGCCCTTATAAGAAATAATAAACTATACCTGTATCTGTTGAATTAGGGCACTAATATTTATTGTTAAGAAAGAAAAGCACTCTGCAAAATATATTTGGATAAGCATGGAGAAAGGTGTAGATGATTGGCATGAGGCAATTAATAATTATTTCCTCAGGGAATGGTGAGACTAGGAAACCAGGGAACTAGGGTAATGAAAAATAAAAATACATTGGAAAAATATACATGGTGTAATATTAAGTTCAAGTATAGAAAAGAATAGTATTTAACATTGCTACAAATAAAAGTAAAATCTGCATGTAGATAAAAGTAACGGGCATATAAAACTACTGATTTGAATTCGTGATAGAATTTAGGACACCTTTTTGCTTAAACTTCTCTTGTTATGTTAATATAATCTTTAAAATAAAGAAAATATGCTGATCCCTGGATTCTAGTGCTACAGTCTGGGAATCTGTATATTTTAAAGCTCCCTGATTTTGGAAGCACTTTCTAATACAAAGGAACCAAGTATTAGAATCCCTATAAATAAACGAACCAAGAGATTTCAATAGACCTTTGAAGACATGGCCTTGCTTGAAATGGTACCCAGGTACACAGGATTCATAAATAATCAATATTTCCGTATTTCCTTCTTACGGTTATTATAAACCCAGAGCCTTAGTTTTAGACTTGTTATATTGGTCTACAAACCCTGCGTTCAGTTTACAGGATTATACGAATTCAATAGAGGGACAAATAGAACATGGCCCACTGAACACATTGATTACTTTGCTTGATTTGTATATTGAGGACTGTCAGAGGAAAACTGTGAAGGGAAAACCCCCACTCTCCTCTTCCTATATCTTGTGATCTTTTTAGAGCCCTTGCTCATTTGCCTGAAAAACTAGTATCTTAATAATTGTTCCTTTGTCCTTTCCATAAAACCTAGTTCCCCAAAACAATATGGACCTATTACTCCAAGAAATATATGACTGATAACCTTAGTTCTTTCTTCTCCATAGATTTCAAGGATTCATAACTCACTGGTCTTGGAGTTATTTCTTGCCCTAATTTCTGCCTAATCTCTTGCCCTTCTATCAGGCGGCTGAGAAATAGTTTTAAAAATCACATTCTATATCTGAAACTAATAATACACTGTATGTTAATTAATTTCATTTAAATTTTAAAAAAGAGCCACATTCTAAGCCTCTGCACTTCGTTAATTTACAAGGACAAGGCAAAGGACTGCTTGTGGATAGGGTTTTTTTCTTTTGAGCTCAAAGTTAGCTTAGAAGTTCCCAGCATTTGAAGCAGTAAAACTTGACCTACCGTTTTGATATGTGGCAGAAAAAAAAGGTAGCTGAGGATATTAAGAGGAACATAGAGCTGAGAGATGGACCAAGAAATCCTCCCTCAGAAATTCTTTTTGAATGTCTTTGTTGCTTTTACACAATTCCAAGTTGTAGAAACACCTTCAGGGACTGTTACCAATAGTCTTATTTTGTTTTGCTTTTTGTTTGTGTTACTGTTTTTCAGTTGCCTGTGCCTTTGTTTCCTTAGGCCATGAAAATTCTCCTGTCCAGAATGGGCAGCCCAGGCCAACATCCCAGCCAGCAAAACGTTGTTGTAACCCATTTAATTCTAAATGAGTTCCTCACTTACAGATACACAAGCTAAAGCAGCAGAACTTTAATTTTGGAATATCAGGGAGCAGTGAGGAAGCAAGGAGATACAGAGTTTCCTGGGAGAACAATTCCCTCCTCTGCCACGGAATAAAAATGATCAATTTGTATGTTCCAATTTTAATACTCTTAGCTAATTAAATAGAGTACTTTTTTCCCTTTATGAGAAACATAAAAAGATACATAAAAACAAACAGACAAATCCAACTTTAGGTTTACCAAATATACCTTTCACCAGTACTCTGGTTGCAACTGTTAGAAAGTTAACTCAAACTAAGAGAAATAGGAAAATGTACTAGTTCTTGCAATGAAACTGCAGAAATTGCTGGTTGGAGCTGACCTCAAATTTAGTAGAAACCAGGCCTAGTATCCAAAATGATTCTCTCTGCAGCACTCTCTGCTTCTTTACGTGTGTTGTTTTTTACTTTCTTCAACTTTTCCCCCTAGTTGGGAAGCCACCAACAACTCCAGATTCATATAGTCTCCAAAACTCCTATTAGGATCTGATTAACCTAACTTCAGATAGGTGCCTGTGCCTGGATCAGTCAACTGTGGCCATTGCCACAGAGTCTGAAAATGGGACAACACACACTTGGACTATCTTGTCAGCAAGGACATTTCTTGGTTAAGTGTCTGAATGCATGTGTACATGAGCATGTGATTGTGTATGTATGAGAGAGAAAGAAATGAATGAAGAGAGGAAGAGGGAGGACGAGGGAGAGAATGAGCGTGAGAGAGCACGAAAGAGCAGGGAAATGAAGGGGAGAGGAAAGAAGAGACCTAATGGCCTTGGAGAATTGTCATATTCAGCACAGCCTAGTATTATAAATGTTTAGGAATAATATGTATGAGTTTTACTCATTGGGAGATAAGATCATTAAGCAGAATGGAGTTCAAGCAAATTTCTCTAGTAAATGTAATAAGTTCCATTATGAGGTAATGAAATATAAGAAATACAGATTTCAGTTTTTTCTTGCAGAAATAAGGCACAGCTGAAAATGAAAATATTTTAACATGAATGCATTCATCTGTAGGTGTTTGTTTTTGACTTTTTATCTCTCAAGTAGTTTATAGAATGACAAATCATGGTTTAGAAGGTGCTGTGGACTATAATTTTAGAATTGTTTTATTTCGGTAAAAGAAATGGATTCTGAATCTTGCTATCTCAATTTAAAAATTGTACCATTCTGATCATACTGCTGCTGCTTCTCTATACCCCTACCAAAGCATAAAAGGGTTAAGATACAGTTTTCTGCCACTTATAATCATTGTCTAATTGCCCTCAGTATGCAAAGTATTATACCAAGCGCTGTATATAATTCCTGGAGGTTTGTAAACGACTTGGGTAAAGAGATCAAACATAATAGTCTCCTTTACTTCCATTCTGGTTGTCAAGTCTAGATATAGAGATTTGACATCTATGAGCAGTTGATATCAATTAAAATGATGGCAGTAGATGAGATACCAAGGGAGATTCTGTAGACTAAGAAGAGGAGAGCAAAAAACAGAAATCTGGAAAGTTAACCCACCGGAGGACCTCTCTTTCCCTAAGAAAGGGAAACATAGAAGTGGAAGGGACTCCACAAGAGAGATGTGTCAGAAAAAAACAGCGAGGGAAGTTTCTTACAACCAAGGGTGCTGCATGGTGAACAATGTTACAGAGAAGGCTAATGAGGACAACACTGTGTTTGCTGGATTTAGCAATCCATAGGTAAGTGGCGTCTTAGAAGGGAAGGACAGTGACGGTGGAAGATTAAAGGGAGATGGGATGGCAGCTCAATTTCATAGGATCAAACAAAGCTGAAACAGTGAATATAAATTATGCTGTTTCCAGTATCTTAGCTATGAATAGAAGAGAAATAATGAGGCAGACATATAGGAATGTAAGCACAAGGGGGATGTGTCTTAAAACATGGAGAGAGGTAACATTGCAAATGACCCTGAGTAAATGGGAAGGATGACCCAGAGAGGACAGGCGAGAACCTAGACTTGAAATGGAGAAAGCAGACTTCCTTTCCAGAGAAGGAAGAAAAGAAAGTAGGAATGAGGGCAGATGCACAAATTTTTAAGTATTTGACAAGAAGTTAAGTAACTTCATATATAAACTTCTCAAACTTTAAGGAAGGAAAAATAAGGTCACCTGATTAACAAATGCAAGGAGAGGAATTGAGTATCAAATTGGAGTTATGTATGTTTCATACCATTTTGGCTAATTACAGAAGATTCTATTTATCTACTTTCTAGTATGTCTGTCTATGGAACTATTAATTGCCCTGAGTACCCAGCTGACATTGGCAATAGAAGGTTGAAAGTATTAGTTATGATGAAAAGGTATCCTTACCCTATAAACACTAGGTTTGAAATAGAAAGAAGTGAATAATAATAATGAAGAAAGGAAGAGAGAAGAAGAAACTGGAGTCTTTGTTAATGTTGAAAAGCTGTAAGACCAGAAGAGAATATTAGTCATTAAAGTATAACACATTAGAAATAGCTCAGTTCATAATGATATCAAAGTTGAAGACATTGCTATCATTAGAATGGTTAAATTCAGCAAAAGTAAAAATAGCTGGAATCCAGGATGTTAAGAAGCTTTGAGGCCAAGTCTTCAGATGGGTCAAGCACATGGATATTGAGGTTACCTAAGACGACCTACAGAGGAATGTGGAGAAAGAATGTAAGTTAGATATCAAAGCCCTCACGGATTAGGGAGAGAGTGAACTACTGACAGATGGGAATGATGAGTAAAAGCAGAGACAGTGGTATTGCTTAGGAAGTTGGTTTATCAAAGAAGAAGGGTTTTGCACAGGGAAGAAAGAGTATTCAGCTATAAGTGGTACCAAAAAGGAGTGGTGCCTGGAGACTATTGATACATCTAGGCTCTGTAGGAAATCAGTAGACTCTGAGAGGGCCCTAGGGAGGGATGGGCCAGGTTTCAACAAGGCAAGGAAATGGGAAGTGTAATGAGATTGAGAATAAAATTAGTTTTTTTCTTTCTGCCAGTTTTTGTAATAGTATGAGGATACCTGAGGCATAGAATTAGAAGAGAAATCAGCACACACATGCACTCTCACTAACTTTTCTTTTCTTTTCTTTCCTTCTTTTTTTTTGGTGGGAGTCAGATTCTCCCATGGACATTTTGCTTAAGAGCTCTAGCTCTACCAATTATAATCTTTTCTTACCTGGTAAAATCATATGATTTTGTTGGAGCTTATTTTATCAGCTAAACATGACTGGAGCTCAGTCAGGTGTTAGCAATCATGATGTAACTTGTAACTATGAGAAGCCAAATAGAAGTAACATTTTGTGAAACACTCACACTACCCCACTCTGTGCACCTCAGGACCCTGTGATAGAATAAAAATGTATATTGTTAAGGCACTTTTACTTGATTGGAATTTTATGGTACTTGGAGCGAGATGCCATCCTAATTGATATCATGGACATCTTTGAGTTTATCTAGCTTACGGGTAGTTTTAAATAAAAAAAATCAAGTTTTGGAGCACCTGGATGGCTCAGTGGGTTAAGCCTCTGCCTTCGGCTCAGGTCATGATCTCAGGGTCCTGGGATGGAGCTCTGCATTGAACTCCCTGCTCAGCGGGGAGCCTGCTTCCTCCTCTCTCTCTGCCTGCCTTTCTGCCTACTTGTGATCTCTCTCTCTCTCTCTGTCAAATAAATAAAATCTTTATTTAAAAAAATCAAGTTTTAGGCAAATCTGTACAACTTTTCACCAAGATTTCAATGCATAAGTTTGTTTCTTTTGTAACACCTATGGAGAATTATCTCCCTCTTCCTGATGTGAAAAAGTGCTGTGATTTTTTTTCTCTAGGAGTTTTCACTCTTGTGTTTGAAATAAAAGTTAAAATCTTCTGTTAGAAATTACTTGTAACAAAGTTAAAATTACAGAATCAACTGTAAAGTCCTCCTCAAACTTAAGCTCTGGGAAGCTAATTAAAAAAAAGAAAGCGATAGAAAGCAAAAAATTTTTTCTTTTTTTAAAGAAAAGAAATTCCCCTGAGTATTATACCCCTGATGATAAAACTTTCTTCTTTAATGTGGAATTAGCTCACTTCAAATATCTATGTTGGTTTTACAAAATCTTCAGATACTTCTATTTAATATTTGTACAAGTTTTTCTATTTTCAACTTATTAAACAAGCAGTGTTTTTGAACTCCTTTGATGGGCCTATGGAGTAGGTAAGTATTCTCTTACTTTCAAAATGTCTGTAGAGGTCACAGATTTCTTTTCTTTTTCTTTTCTTTTTTTTTTTTAGATTTTTATTTATTTGACAGAGGAGAAAGATCACAAGTAGGCAGAGAGGCAGGCAGAGAGAAAGTGGGAAGCAGGTTCCCTACCCAGCAGAGAGCCCAATGCAGGGCTCGATCCCAGGACCCTGAGATCACGAACTGAGCTGAAGGCAGAGGTCCTAACACACTGAGCCAGCCAGGCGCCCCACGGTCACAGATTTCTTTGAGGAACCAGAATGATCACTAATAGAGTCAGGGTTGGGATCTATATGCCTTGGTCATCAATTGTTGCATAACAGTTATGCTAAAACTTAGCACTTAAACCAACCACCTTTTTATTATATCTCATGATTGGTGGATCAAGAAACAGAGAGGGTACTATGGGTATGAACCTTGGCACATGATGTCTACCGGGGCTATAACACCCAACGTGGCTTCTTGACTCACAAGTCTGATGCCTCCACTTGGATGGTTCAAATGCTTGGGCCCGACGGGAGCAATTCAGCTGGGGTCATACTCCCAAGACCTCAGTTCTTGGTGTGAGCTGAGCTAATTTCCACATAGTCTTGCCAGGGTAGCTAGATTTCTTCTATGAGGGCTTAACATCCACAAACCATGAAAGCAGAGGAGGTTCCAGGTCCCATTAAGACTTAAGCCCGAAACTGGTAATGGCTGTATCATTTCTCCCTCATTCTTTTAGTTCCAGAGAGTCATAGGCCCAGACATAAGGGATGTGGGCTGTACAAACTATGGGTTCGAGAAGATGTGTTTCGTTGGGTGGCAATGCTGGGATTGCCAAGTAAAACACAAGACACATAGTTAACTCGGAATTTCAGATGAACAATGAAAATTGTGTTAGCATAAGTACCTTCCATGTAATATGTGGGACATGCTGGCACTGAAACATTATTCCTTATTAATCTGAATTACAAATTTAACTGATTATCCTGCATTTTTTTATTGGCCAACTCTCATAATCCTAGAATCCACCAGTGTAACAGATTACCAGTAAATAGAGACTAGTATTCTCCTTAGATTCTGCAGCAGCACATCAGTAACATATAGTTCAACGAGACTATTCTCCAGGCCCTGCTGTATCTCCTAGTTCATAAAGTGTGTATTTATGATCTTAGTTACATGTCTAAGTTTAATAAAAATCATCATGGCAGTCAGATGAATTAATCAGTGAAATGGGATTAAATGAGCTACTGGGAAGAAAGGCTTTGCACTCATAAAAATATAAGGAAATTAGTAAGATGATTTAATAAAGTCTTCATGCCTGGATTCTTCTGAAAAACTTGCTTATGTGTATATTTCTGGCAGCTTTTGTGTAGGTATTAGGTAGTATTGCAAGACAGTATTCTTTTATTGTTGCTGTTGCTCTTCCATTTAAAATGAATGATATTATACAGGAAAGTAGTAACATCTTAACTGCATGAGGCTTGTTAGAATACCTTTAATACATTTGTATAAAGAATTTAGTGCCTTTGTTGCTATTATTCAGGAATAAGTCCCAATCCTGAGAGTTTATTATTTTTTATTACTCTTGTAATAAATCCTGACTTAGAAATCGTGCTCTCACAAGCTTCTAGAAAAGAATAACTAATCTCCCAGTAATTTGATCTAGCCAATGCTCTTTAAATCAGTGATCATTAGAATTTCATTCCCCTCTGCCAGGAACCTCTTCTCCATGTGATGTTACAAGGTCAAATGCCTTAAAAAGTATGTAGGAGATTGTATATAATTTTCTGGGAGCTGCATAAATTTCATCACCTACCTATCATTTTTTATTTGAAATATAATTCCTACCTGTTAGGTTGACACATGTTTACCTAATATTTCTCACCCATCCACCAAACTTGACCTAAATTTTATAACTACATTTTTCAAAAGAAGGATACAGTATTATGTAAAACTAAATAAATAAATAGCAAGCTTGAGCCAGCCTAAAGCTTTTTCTAGGTCAAAACTATGAACTCTCAAACTTCTCTTCTTCCCACAACTTCCATCTTTCCTGTTAGAAGTTGCAAGGTGAGACCTGATATTTAAGAATAGTTAATATTGGCCACAGGAGTGACCCACTATTCAAATTGTGCAGTGGAATTTCCCTAATAAACATGGTACCTCCCATTGTTCTGAGGATCTGGGAGTAATAACGTACTGCTGTATAGTATTTAATTCTGAAAGAATTCTTTTTGAATTTTTCTCAGTTCATTAAAGACATGATATTTTTGAAGATATTAATGGGAACAGTTTAGGTGGCAATGACATAAAAGGTTGTAGAATGTTTGGTAGGTTCTAAGATATTATTTGATAAAGCTGCATGATTTTATTAATGAGGAAAATGTTGCTCAGTAAAATTGAAGGACTTGTCCAAAATCATGGCAACAGTGAGACCAGAATGGAGAGCTTCTTCAACCCAGTGCTTTTCTCATGAAAGCATGTCCCACTATCACTAATATTGTGCCTACACACTGAAGTCAATGACTTCTAAAATTCCCTTTGGTTTAATGCCTTCATGCTTTGTGCCTTCAAGGAAAATACCTGAGAAATATTTCCAAAACTCTTATCTCAACAATTTTCCATTCCTTTAAGGTACTTTGTCACAAGGCTGAGGTTTGAAGCTTGTGGCTTTAGTTAAAATTATTGACCAAAGTTGAGTTTAACAGTATGATCATAAAGTGATCTGTTTTCACAGTGGTATTTCATTGTAAACAAGTGCTAGTGTTTACTTAACTAAGCTCCTATTGATGATCATTGAGGGTTTTCTAATCTTCTGTTATTAAACATATTGTTTAATACATGTGGAAGTATATCAATGGATACATTCTGAAAAGGTGTTTACTCTAAGTTATTTAATAATTAATTTAACCTACTGCACTTGATTTTTAGAATATTATAAGCAATTCATTACTGTAAGTTGTGATGATGATGATCTTTAATTGCCAATTTATCTGCTTGAAAAGTGAAATGATCAATTGTCTTCATTTTTTCTCCCTGGATAGATAATTAATATTTAAACTGATTTCTCATTTGAATTACCATCTCCATCTGGTTCTAATTGCTCAACTGATAAACTATTTTTATATGGAAATAGAACCATGAATTTTCATAGCTCATGAAATATGGAAAAAGGGCCATCACTGACTGTACAAAGACACATTAGTTTCAGAACTGATTTTAGATAGAAACTCATTCAGTTCTCAGCTCAAATTAACAGACTTTTATGTGACATAGCAGTTAAAATCAATTTAAGAGCTTCCTGGAATACCATTTCCAGCAAATATGCAGACGTCTTCTTATTTAAAACCTGGAACACTGACAAACTCTAGCAGATTGGGTCTCCTAGGCATTGAAACTGTGGGAACATGCACAGTAGCAGTATGTCTGCTTTTCATTTTCCAGATTCTCATTGACTTAACCATGAATAAGAAGTAGCTACGCGCTTAGATGAATCTACTGGTTATAATAAAGCTTTGGATTAACCGGGGATTTCACTTCACTGTTCTATTCCTACCTCTTTAATTAAACATCTAATTTGTCTTGATTATAACTATATCTGCCAAGTATTTTTCAAAATGAGGAATATAATAATGGGGTACAAGTAAGCATATATTGGTACACTTATGGAATTTAAAGTTATTTAACCACGAGATAAATTTAAAAAACAGATTTCAACATTAGTTATTTTGAAGAATTCATCCATCCAGTCAATATAAATATATTTATTTTTAAAAGAAAGGAAGAGCCTGGTTCCTTCGTGTGCTTTTTAATTGTATGCCTTTTGTCTGACAACAGAAAAGGAAATATCATTAGGCATAATTTTGAATTTCATCCCAGTTCAAGCAGCATGCTGTAAAGCTGTAAAGCTGTGTTTTATTAAGGGTCTTTCATAGAACATTAGCCTGAAGAGATGCTTATATAAAAAAGAAAAGTTTTTGTGACCAAACATGTTTGGGAAACTGCTCGTATTATAATCTTAGAAATTCTCAATATACATTCGCTTTGAACTTTTAACAATTTCCCAGGTGATACTTATGTTGCTAGTACATGGACCATACTTTGAGGACCACTATCTCTAGTGATCCATAGGAGAATGGCCTACTTCCAGAAGTGTATTAGACTTCTAGAAACTCCATGGAAACAGTCACCAATTAAGTGCATAAGATGAGCCATCCTGGTGGAGGGCAGAGGCGGTGGATCAGAACAGAGGCTCCTGGGACCTGGTGCCATACAGTTGCTATCTATAGAACAGACCTCATTCCTTCCAAAATGCTAGAGGAAAGTCCGCTCTTCTCTAGTCATAAATACTAAATGACAAAATAAAACTTAAAGGCAAAGTTTTCTTTATGTTAGACAGCTATATCTTCAAGGCTGGGGTCCCAGTCTCTAATACACCAGGGAAAGTGGCAAGTTGTTTTCAGACCAAGAAATTCTGAGGTGGAAAAATAGAGTTAGAGGGTGCACTTTCTTTATTTCATGCTTTCATCAGCTGCTGGATTATGTCTCATAGCCATTGTCTAAGTCTCTTTCTTTTTTTTTTTTTTCTTTTTTTTTTTAAGATTATTTATTTATTTGACAGAGAGAGAGAGATCACAAGTAGGATCACAAGTAGGTAGGCAGAGGCAGACAGAGAGGGGGAAGCAGGCTCCCTGCTGAGCAGATAGCCCGATGTGGGGCTAGATTCCAGGACCCTGAGATCATGACCTGAGCCAAAGGCAGAGGCTTTAACCCAATGAGCCACCCAGGTGCCCCTCTAAGTCTCTTTCTTGCTCCGCCTGATATCCAGTCCTGTTAAATGATGCATCTCATGGTACTTCAACCCTGTTTTATGGAAATACTTGGACATAGGAATTTCCACCCTATAACCATCAAAAGGAATATAACCAAATTGTACATAAAGAGAATATCATCAAAAGTTGAAGGCAAGGACAAATCTAAAATGTTATCCCTTCACTGTGAAATTAGAATAGCTAGCAAGTTTGATGGGGTGGCCCTCAGAGCACTTGCAAGTTCAGAGCCTTTTCATAATTTAGATTATAAATTTTTTATATTATTTTTTATTTAAATTCAATTAATTAACATATAATGTATTATTAGTTTTAGAGGTAGAGGTCAGTGGTTCATCAGTCTATATAATACCCAGTGCTGATTGTATCACGTGACCTTCTTATTGTCCATCACCCAGTTACCCCATCTTCCCACCCCTCTCCCCTCTAGCAACCCTGTTTCCTATGATAAAGAGTCTCTTATGGTTTGTCTCCCACTCTGATTTTGTTCTTGCTTTATTTTTCCCTCTCTTCCTCTATGATCCTGTTTTGTTTCTTAAATTCCACATATGAGTGAGATCAAATTTAAGGTATTATTTTTCCAAAGGCATGTGTCTCTCACATAATTGAAGCATTAAATACATGACTTCATTTACTATTGGCATATATTATCCAAATAGAAAATGGAATTTACTATGTAATTCTGCCGGCAGTTTAAGCAGATGTATTTCACATGATCAGCATGTCCTATAGAATATGAGTTAAAGTGGTTCAAGTTTTGAACAACATTTTGAACAACAACATAAGTGTTCAAGTGGTTGAACAATTATATCCTGCATCCAGGACAGGTAATGGAGTTTTCCAAAGCTGTAGGTCTTATTTTTGCTCTTCCTTTCTTATTTATTACGATAACTGTCCTTCAGCATTACTGACAGTGATATTAGTGCTATAATCTCAGCTCCTACATGTTCAACTGTACAGGCTACTCAAGACATAGGAAATAGTGTCCAATCTGGCCTGAGAGGTCAGGGTTAATCTGACTGATGCATTCCCAGTAGGACTCTCAGAAAGAGTCAACTTTTGCATTAAAATCCATAGAACTAACACTAATAAATGTCCATTTTCATTTATGATAATTTAATAAATAGGGATAGTTTTACTCTTTTGTTCCTGATTTTTATGTGTTTTATTTCTTTTTCTTTCCTTACTGCAATGGCTAGACCCTCCAGTACAGTGTTGAATAGAAATGGTAGAGATGGACATTATTGCATTTTTTTTTAACCCAGGGGGAAATAATTCAGTCCTTCACCACAAAGTTTAATATTAGCTTTGGGGTTTTTTGTTTGTTTGTTTGTTTGTTTTTTGGTTAGAGGTGATTTATCATATTGAGAATATGTTCTACTATTCTTTGTTTATTATGTATTGGTGCTATACTTTGCCAAACATTTTTATTCATCCATTAAAATCACCCCATGGTATTCTTTCTCTTTTTTCTGTTTATTTTTTGAATTAATTTATTGATTTTTCAATTGGTATACCAACCTTAAATTCCTGAAATAAATGCAACATGGATTAAAGATTTCTTTTACATATTGTCAGATTGTATATGCTAAGAGTCTGTCAAATATGTATTTGTGAAGTAATATTGTGTTTTCTTTATATTGAGGGATACTTATTCATATTCTTAATGTCTTCTTGTAGTTTTCTTGAAGTAAACTTTACATATGGTGAAATGAACAGATTTTAAGGCTATAATTAAATGAATGTTGGTGAATGATTATACCCATGTAGCCTAGGTGGCAATAAAAACTTAGACCATTTCTATAACCTCATAAAATTTCCTTATGCTCTTATACAATTAATCTCTACTCCCCACAGGCAAACACTTTCAAAATCTGTTTCTCTTAAGCTAGGTGTGTTTCACCTTTTTTTAATCTTCATATATAGAACATTTTTATGGGCCTGGCTTATTTTGCCCAGTGCATGACATTTATCCATAATGTTATATACATTAAGAGTTCATTCATTTTTATGGCTGAGTAGTATTTTATTGAATTAGTATATCACAATGATTTTTAAATCTTGTATCTTGGGGCACCTGGGTAGCTCCCTCTGTTGGGTGTCTGACTCTTGATTTTGGCTTGAGTCATGATCTTGAGGTCATGGGATGGAGACCCATGTAGGGCTCCATGCTCAGTGGGGAGTATACTTGAGGATTTCTCCTTCTCCCTTTGCCCTACCCCCACTGTCTCTCCCTTTCTCTTTCTCTCTCTCAAATAAATAAATCTTTAAAAAAAAACCAAAAAAGTAAATCTTATATTTCAATGGACATTGTATCATTTCTAGTTTACTACTATTGTTAATAAATATTTTTATGTGAGCATGTAGATAAATTATTTCATTCTAAATACATAGAAAAGAATTTTTGAATCATAAGATAGGCATATGTTTAACTTCATAAGGAAATATCAAAAGGGACTAATGGAGATCAAGGCTACAGAACAAAATACAATGATTTTAATTAAAGTTAACCCATCATCTGATAGAGGTATGTTAAAATGGAAGGATTGGAAAAGTACAGCCCATGGACTAACTCTGATATTCTACCTATTTTTGGATGGCCTGTGAATTAAGAATGTTTTTTACCCAGTAAAATGTAAAAGGACTATTAGCTTTTTGGCAAGAACAGTTGCTTGATTTTGCTCATTGGATCCCAAGGACATGAAGACTTATCATTTGGCTCTTAGAGAAAAATTAGCTGACCTCTAGGAATAGTTGTAGTAGTAATACAATTGAGTATATAGAGAATATTCTGAGAATGATAATACAGATGGTCCAAGATAAACAATGCAACTTCAAAGCAAAGAAAAAATACTATGAATTAGATATATCAATACAGAGATAATAAATGAAAAAAATGTATCCAAAGGTCTTACTGACATACCTATTAGATAGAAACATCCCCAAAGACAAACTAGATGGACTATCAAATATGCCATAATTATTGACCATTATGGAAAGTTAAACAAATATAAAATGTTAAAGAAATGAAAATAATTGGAAAGAAGAGAGTTCAACTGGGAGACCACAACCAATAAAAATTAATATATCCAAGGTAACACTGGGGAATCTAATAAAGGAGGATTTAGATAAATAATAACGATGATAATGAAGAAGAAAAGGAACAGGAGGGTTCTTTAGAATAAAAACAATCAGAATTTCAAATGGAAAACCATCCAAACTGTAAGAATAAGGCAGGCCCGAGGTTGTAGCCATGTCAGGGGACATGTGTAACTCTACCGTAGTGACTATTTGTATCTAAACACTTAACTATATTAAATAAATCCCAAAACACATTGGATCAGTAGATACAAGTTGTCAAGTAATCATAATCATAGTGAATTTAGTCATTGGGAAAAATTTCATGAACACAAGAGAAAAGGGTTGGGAGACTCTATAACAAAAAAGAGTAATATATTTACTAGATTGAACCGAGGTTGTTAACAGCCTAGTAATAGTATATTACTTAGGTAAATAAAATGTTAATCATTTTAATAAGGATTTACTATAATATAAGTGATGTGTATATATATATACATGTATGATTTTATGACTGAGAAAATTTTGCAAAGTAAAAAGTGGCTATTATCAGAAGAAAAAGTATAATAGAAATCTCAATTCATTTCTTATACATGTAATGGAAATAGCCAGCCCAAAGATAAAAGGCAGGATTGAAATTATGCCATCTGTTTGTTGTTTTAAGAATAATTCCTCACTTGGAAGTTTTTATATAAGATAGCAAGAAAATCCCAAGGTTTTAAATGGATAGAAAGGGATGAAAGAATATTACCGAAAGTCAAGTATATGTTACAATTTCCTATGCCTATGATCCCTACACCAAGGTATTCTGACTTTAAATTAGAGGAAGTAACCTTAAATAACTGTGGCTCCCAGTCCTTGAAGCCAAGACAATAAGGATTCAGGTTTGAACCATATCAGCCAATTGGATTTGGAATCAGAAAGTTGACTGACTCAATAGTATGATATTCTCTGTTAGAAAAAATGGAATAGGTCATTTATAATGCTTAAACAGCCTCCGAGTTCTTAACTAGCTCTACCTCTATTAACCTTAGGACTCAGGTACCAAGCCTACAGTAGGCCAAATTAGCACCATAGCAAATAAAAGAATTGGCTCTGTAGCGCAATCATGGAAAATGGAAAGGGGGCATCGTAGAATGAGACAAATCCAACCCTTCATGTGTCACCCTTGCATCATGAGATTGTTACTGTTGAGATTTACTTTGCTAAAATCAGATTACTTCTGAGAGCCTCACCCTGGTCTGAGCACACAAAGGACCAAGACAAAGATTCTAGTTCTTAGATAGAGGAGCTTTGCTTACAGCAGAAGGCACAAAGGCAAAGCTGATTCTTTAATCAATGGGTAAAAAAAAAACAAAGCCAAAGGAATTCTGATAGGTAATCAGATTAAAAACATATGATACATCATTATTATTTCTGCAATAAAGCCAAAATTCTAAAACACAAAAGAAACAGGTACTTCTAATAGACATTATAACCCAGTACAAAAAATTCAAGTTGAGTGCATAGAACCTATATTGACAAGGAAACCTGAAGATCCTTCTTCAGAAATAGTGATGGTTTACCCTCCTATAGGATTAATGCTGATACGATAAGTGAATAATTAAACAAATAAAAGGCTTACTCTGTAGAAAACAACTTATTGAGACTCACCCACAAACAATTTATACAGATAGCTCAAGAGAGCCATTTTAATTCCAAGAGGATTGGCATAACCCAAATGATATGAAAATTTTACCTCTTAAACTTTTCCACTAAAATAAGTATCACTGAGAGATGGACTGAGTTCCTAAAATGCGGATAAAGAAAAGATAAGGTACTGGAAATTTCATGGTGTATCAATCAAGTTAATGAGATATTTAATAGAATAAAGGCAAAAATTACACAAACAGACATCTTGCAATCATCCTCTATGATACCGGTCTCTCAGGTAACTCCAACACAAGGACTCCTCAAGAAAGGTAAAATCAGGATTAAGACAAAAGGAGAATACCCAGTTGTCATCCCAACATCAATTGTATCAAAATAGAAGAAAGCAATCTGATCCAAATAAAAATCTTGTTATTTTTGTTCTTATAAGCTTATGGAAATATTAATTACTGTCTTCCCCTTCTTAATGTTTTCTGGCATAAGGTATGCTTCTTTTTTTCACTACCTATAGTACTTTCATGACTATTACAAGCACCCATATTCTTATTTCTATTCTGTGATTACCCAATCGGTTCTCAAAATATGCATTATAGAAAATCAGAAAAAAAAATTCCCTAGAAGAATATGTGTTTCTGGAGAAAATGCCAATTTTAAGATTATCCGATGGCATTCTTTTTGGATGGTTTACCAAATTTATCAAGAGATGGAAAGTTGTACTACTGATTCATCCCAAGGACAATGAGATAACTGATTATTGGTAGTTGGACAACTACTGTATTGTGGCCATTTGATGGGTAATGCCCCCTCTACCCCTGAGACATAAGAATATAAGAATCCATAAGAATGATCTCCATTGGGCGCCTGGGTGGCTCAGTTGGTTAAGCAACTGCCTTTGGCTCAGGTCATGATCCGGAGTTCCAGGATCAAGTCCCACATTGGACTCCCAGCTCCATGGGGAGTCTGCTTCTCCCTCTCACCTTCTCCCCTCTCATGCTCTCTCTCGCTCTCTCTCTCAAATAAATAAATAAAATCTTTAAAAAAAAAAAAGAATGATCTCCATTGTGCAATTACAGTAAAGGGACCATACTCATAGCCTTAGTAGAACTCAGGAGGAGCACTCACTATTGCTACTATGATTAAAAAGGTATTTTTAAAAGTGAGTATAAATCATAACATAGAAGATGGATACAAAAACTTGGAATTAAGGATGAGGCAACATTGGAGTGGATTGTGTTTTATAAACAATTTTGTAAAGAACGTTTCACACTACCAATTTACTTTCTGTGTATGTATAATTACATAGTGTATATGTATAATTACATTGCTATGTAAGACTCCACCTTAGCTGTCTAGAGAGAGACTGACTTTATTTTTTTTAAGATTTTATTTATTTATTTGACAGAGAGAAAGAGAGAGAGAGATCACAAGTAGGCAGAGAGACAGGCAGAGAGAGAGAGGGAAGCAGGCTCCTTACTGACCAGAGAGCCTGATGCGGGGCTTGATGCCAGGATCCTGAGATCATGACCTGAGCCGAAGGCAGAGGTTTTAACGCACTGAGCCACCCAGGTGCCCTGAGAGACTGACTTTAAAGAAATGGACCAAATAGCAGAGAATGGTGGCTGGCTTCTGTGGGCCGAGGGCCTCAGTCATACAACTGCAAAGAACTGAATTTTTCATCAGCTCAAATCTCAGTGAGTTTGGGCCTGGGTCCTTTTCTGTTTGAGCCTTGAGATGGCTCAGCCAACAACTGGATTGCAACCTGTGAGAAGACCTAATTCAGACGACCCAGCTAAGCCATGCCTTGACTCCTGCCCATGGAGACAGTGATATAAGAAATGTATTGTTCTAAATTGCTAAGCTTGTGGCAATTGTGATGCAGCAGTATATAAATACAGGTATCTTCATGAACTACCTCATCTATCTATAAAAGAAAAGAATCTGCCATGTACTTAAGATTTCAGCAACCTTACAACAATAAACGTTTATATAATACATAATTTGAAACAGGTAGCATCTATTGCACATATCTTTGTTCACTAGGAGAATAACCTTGATAAGAAAGGTGTGACTCATTTACTAGAAACGTGAAGGCTCTGCTAAAAACAATACCCTTGAACTAGTAGAATATTGGGCATGTCAAAAACGTCCAGGACCCCAAAGAGCATAAAACTCACAGTGCCAAGGCCATACCAACAACCAAGTAACAAATTCCCTGTATGTTTCATGTGGTATGCCAAGTGGGCTGCGAATCATTTGACACTAGCCACAAGGTAATTCCAATCTCTTTGCATATTGAGCAAAGGGATCTTCAAACAGGAGCAAATAGCTAATGGAGCTGATAACTGGCAGTGGCGAAAGCAGAGAGATCAAGATGGATAGAATCCTAAGAATAAAGTTATGTGTGCCTTCCTGCTCTGCTAGGTCTCATTGCCGCTTAAACTGCCTCATTGAGTGATTCCTTGATCAACTTACTGAGTGAGTATAAATGCGTATGTAGTGGGCAATCAACGATTCATAGTTTTCTTGATCATCACTTCTGATTGGCATATTCCCACACATTCTTTGTAGTAAAGCTAAAATCTACCTTCAGAGCACACAGGCACCCCTGTAGTTTTTACTTTTGCTGAGCTTTTCCACATGGTCAATCATTTTGGCCCTGAGTGGTCTTTATATCCTCAAATATATGTATAATAATAGCTTTAAAATGTTTGCTAAATAGGCACGTGGATCATCTCAGTGTCTCCTTCTTTACCTTGCTTTTCTTTAAGTACGGGTAAATGCTCCAATTTCTTTGCAAGTCTAGTAATATTTTTATTGAATGTTTGACTACCAGTTTGGTGTTAGCAAAAAAATATTACTGGCTGACTATTACCTTGAACATGTAGAATTTCAGTCTTATATTTTTATAAACACGGGTCTTTCATTTTGGCATTAATCTAAAAATAGGCTTTTAGTTCTGTTTATAGTATTTACTGTGAAGTTATGGCATTCTGTAATTTCAGGGGCAATCCCAAAGTGTATAAAACAAGCCTCAGATGCTATATTGTATCTCCTCTGCAGTTGACAGGAGCTAAGATATCTGCTCAGCTTTTTGAAATTTCCAGCTGTTGTTTTCCACTAGATTTCTTGGTGTTTTCTTGTGCATTCAAAGGTCAGACAAGAATTTGAGAAAAATTTATACACGGATTTGGGGACTCTTTCCCTTTGGTTCTCTCCTTCCCAGGAATTTCCCTTTCAATTTATAATTCATCTGGTAGTCTAAACTCTGTCCTCTAACACCCCAATCTGAGAAAACAGCAGGTTTTTGCTTGAATTATAGCAGCTCTATGCCATATGAATTGGAAAATGCCTTTAGGGAAAAGTCAAATAAATGTGGATCTGACTCAGTGCTATTTAATTCTTTCAAGGGTCAAAATTTACCATAATTGCTCCCTGCCTTTGGTCCTTCTAAGGTGCTTCAAGTTGGTCTCTACATTATTTTGTTATAATAATTATTTGCAGGACAGTTAGCCTTATATAAGCTGCTCTATCTCTACTACAGTCTGAACTCATTTTTCCCCATGACGTTTATACACATCTCTCCATTGCTTTCCAGCATTAAAAGTTCCTTTGAATTTGAGTCCAGATTGCTTTTATCCCCCTTAGAGTCAATGTAATCTTTTTGTATGACTTCAAAAGGATTCTCTCT
The DNA here is from genome assembly GCA_028533885.1 of Nasua narica. Lineage (NCBI taxonomy): Eukaryota > Metazoa > Chordata > Mammalia > Carnivora > Procyonidae > Nasua > Nasua narica. The sequence continues at coordinate 43,482,030 of CM052806.1, read as the reverse complement.
TTATTCTCAAGGAAATTGACAAGGATATTCTCTTGGCACATACTGCCACATATCACTTCATTCATTCTACCAATATTTGTACCTACTATGGGCTGGTTATTGAAAAAATGTTGGGGATACAGTGATAAATAGAGTGAGGAGAGATCAAAATAAAAAGGTGTAAATGATCTTAGAAATAATAAAATATAAGAAGATAAGTGCTGTGGAGAAAAAGTGGAGAAGCACTTTTGGAATTATACTGTTTTTATATTTCTGAGATTATATTACCTTTTTTCTAATTGCCACTATTACTTCATAGGATAATTGGTCATAATTCACAATAGCATGCCATTTCCTTCCTCATGTTTGTCCAAAAGTGTCCTAATTACCAGTAATATAAATGCATCTATCATTTACTTATGTGATGCTGGGGTTTTTTTAAATGAAAGTTGTTTGTTTTTTGTTTTTTATTTTTTTGAGTGCCTTCCACAGAAATTTTTATTCCCTGACTTTTAGGAAAGTTGGTATTTCATATTTTATATTCTTTGATCCATGCATGAATATTCATTAGTATTTCTTGAGTAAAATTTCCATGCTTTAATATGTATATTTTTACCGTGCTAAAGAAAAGTCTGCTTTTCAGGAAAACAAATTAGGATGATTTTGTTCGGTGCTTACAATAGAGCAGAGTGGAATTTCCGACCAAGTAGAGATAACAACTTCCAAAGTTACCAGGACTGATGAATGAATGTAAATGGTGACATATCAGTAGCAAAAGAATGCTATGAGATTTTTTTCTTTGGCTTTGGAACAGATTGTGTATTTGCTTGTATATGTATGTGTGTGCGCGCATGTGTGTGTGTGTGTGTGTGTGTGTGTGATAGTAACACAGTTTCCAACAACTCAGCTTTCTTTTCACTTTAAGTTGGAAGTTAGTATTGCTACTATACAGGGGAAATCTATCAGGATCAAAATTAATTTTACATAGTAACAACTAAGATTATCTTCCTCTTAGTGAAGAATAGCATATTAATTGCTGCAGTTTTCATTTTTTAGTCTTAAATTACCCTTTCCCACCATCTATCTCATATCATCTCTGTTCAACATTTCTTTATTTTAAAATAACTTTTAAAACAGAGAAGAGTTTCCTTGAAATCAAGTATTGTATCCACTCATGAGCAGGCTACTAATTGCTCCCCTGCTGAGTGTTCCTCTACCCATCATTTTCTTGTATTCTCCCTGCCTGTGGCTTCTTTTGCTTTTTATTTCTCTAGAGTATGAAAAGCCAAAGCCCTGTCAGGCTTTCTCTAACTCTCAGACTGTCCACATTATACTAGACACAATTCAGTCAATTCAGCCAAATAGCTAATCAATTCTGTCACACCATGAGTTTAAAAGATGTCTTTTCTAACTATATCGATTGGTTACTTAAGATGAAGCCGTCAATGTGATCACACGGAATAAATACAAACTCAGCCTGACTTAATAATCTGTGCTCTAGTTCCAGCCTCTTGTTTGTTTATCTCTACCACAGTGTCCTGAAATGAAGAGGAAGCCCTTCATCCTATTTTTTTTCATTTATTTGTCTTAGGTTTTGAAAAGTGATGGGTGGGAATAGGAATATAGGGTCTTCTGAACCTTAAAATTGCAATTTGATGGAATATTAAAGCAGGAATAGAACCCAGGGTTCATCTCCATTTTCAAACTTTGGATCAGTAGATCTCTAGCACCGTCTTGGAGTTGGCTAAAAGGGTTTCATGCCTGGTCAAGGTGGGTGGGAGGAGGTGGTTAGCCTGACTCAAAGGTGCTTGATGGACTGGATTTTCTGTCTGTGCTGGGGGACCCAGACCCCCCCTCCCATACACGGGTTCTAGATACATCAGACATAGAGAGTGCAGCTCCAATCGCAGTTGATTTTGAGAATTTTTTTCTGCTAAGAAAATATTTTAGCACCAATAATTTCATGTGAATGCATCATTTTACAGACTGAGATATTTAGAATCACAAAGAATGTGACTTTCCCAGGGTCATGCTGTCATTTGGTGTTCACAGCACACCTTCTAACACTGAGGAAAAACTCATTCAGTCTCTGAGAAAAACCACAAGAACTTTCTGGGGCATAGATCTCTCTGTAACTAGGAAAACTGAAGAAAAGCTGAAAATGTTCATTTAAGAGTTATGTGCTGACTGCAGTCAGAAATTGTCCTTGTTACCTGTTCAACTTTCATTAAACACTTCATTAGGTGTAAATAACCATCCATCCATATTTTTATAAAAAGGTGGATCATATATATGCCATGTGCCAAATGTTGAGGTCATAAATACTAGAGAAAAAATTGGCATACTCTCTACTTTTATAGACCTTATATCTTATTGATAAATTGATAAGTAAAACTACATGAATATGTACTTTAAAGCACAAAAACTTTGTATTGTAATTTCAACAGTAATAAAAAAACAGCTACTATTTATTAAAACTAGGGACTGTGTGGTAAGATGATAGATTTATATAAATATCCATTTAATTATATAAATATATCTCTCTATCTTTATATATATGTGTATATATATTATACTTTACCATTCTAATAGTTATTACTATTTCTATTTTATAGGCAAAGACACTGAGGTAGTTAGAGAGTTAATTAATGTATCCAAGACCATACAACTAATTAAATGCTACACATAGAGGAGGAATTCAGGTAGGTCCATTTCTAAGGGCTCAGCTTGGTGTAAGGAATTTTAGGTCTTTGAGAATCCCTAATAAATTCTCTACAAGAGGAACATTTTCTCTTTAATTAACACACTGGGGAACAGAAGGGGAAGGCATGTTGGCTGTGGTGTTACATCTGGATCTGAACATTTAAAAAGATAATAGAGGGGTGCCTGGGTGACTCAGTCCTTAAGCGTCTGCCTTCGGTTTGGGTCCTGATCCCAGGGTCCTATGATCGAGCCCCACATTGGAGTTCCCTGCTTGGTAGGAGGCCTGATTCTCCTTCTCCCATTCCCCCTGCTTGTACTCCATCTCTCGCTGTCTCTCTGTCAAATAGGAAAATAAAATCTTTTAAAAAAAGATTTAAAAAATACTAAAAAGATAATACAAATGTGAGAAACATTAAACATTTTACCTAACTCATATTTTTACCAGCAAATTTTGCCTTACAAAGAAAGGTCTGATTAATAATTAAATGTCTCCTGAATATGCCAAAGTATATAAGTATGTAAATCTGTAATGAACCAAGCTCCTTGATTTTAACTTTTGGAAATTAAATATTAATGCAGAAGCTTTGCTAGACAAGTACATTAAGCCCTCTGGTGATGTTGTACACATTTGAAAGCTGGAGTTTAATCATGGCCCTTCAAACAAATATGGCCCTTATTTCCCTTTGGCATCAAATCTTGGTGTTCAATAATTTTAACAGGAAATAATTATGGATGAGTTAGTTAAACCTATATCCTCAGGCCCCTAAAATAACCCCTATGCTGATACAGGCAAAGACTCAACTAGGCAGCTAGAAAGAAAAATATATATATATTTTAAGGACTAATGAAAAGATTTTCTAGGTTTCTTTTTTGAAACCTTCATCTGAGAACAGTTTGACCTAATGTTAAGATTAAGATGCTACTAATCTAGTCCCTAAATTTTCTTAATAACTTTGCTTTTATGAGGGCTACTAATCTATACAACCTTAACTTCTTTACTATGATAATTGGTCCAATTTGTATTTTATAATTATACATTTTTATTCATGTAGAGCAATACTTTTATTACCTGTGACATATTGTTTAAATCGAGACCTCAATTATAACACTTGTAATACTTTGTTTCATCCAATCTAAGATAACATTGACTATAAGGTAAACTATACCTCTAAAAAAGAAAAAGTACTGCTGTTTCAAATATAATTTAGTTTTTTATCTTTTAGCATTTGTATTATCCTAAAAAAGGACAATGTTGGATGTATTTAGACATGAATTTTAAATAATATATCGATATTATGCCTATTTATATGCCTATGAAGAGATAAATATAAGCAAAATAATGTTTGAAGCATTTCTAAAATTTCTTCTCAATAAATATTTGATTCTTCTGAATCACTTTTTAACTCAGAGTCTTTAAACTCAGAGTCTAGTGTTTGGTCCAAATGTCATATTCTCTACAATGAGGAGCACTAGTGATGCAGCATTTTTTTTTAAGATTTTATTTATTTATTTGACAGAGAGAGAGACAGCAGGAAAGGGAACACAGCAGGTGGAGTAGGAGAGGGAGGAGCAGGCTCCCCGCTGAGCAGGGAGCCTGGGGCTTGATCCCAGGACCCTGGGATCATGACCTAAGCCAAAGATAGATGCTTAATGATTGAGCCACCCAGGCACCCGGTGATGTAGCATTTCTTAAAATAATGAGAATTTGTTCTAAGAATTTGCATAAGAGCACTTTCTTTTTCTTGACAAGAAGTGTCAACAAATTGTTTTCCAATAAGTTTTTGGTATCTTGCTATATTAGGCCCTATTAATATGTGTAAAAAATTGTGAAATTGTAATTATTTTTATAGTTCATATTTGCCTCATTGGTACAAATTGATACCCTATTGTTCATCTTGATGACTTAGTGACTATTTAATAACTTTCTATTTCAGTGACGAATGTAGGACCTTTTCTACATTCTACAGTGTGGAATCTTTTTGATGCTATTTAAAATGCCAATTAATGGGGCGCTGGGTGGTTCAGTGGGTTAAAGCCTCTGCCTTCGGCTCAGGTCATGATCTCAGGATCCTGGAATCGAGCCCCGCATCGGGCTCTCTGCTAGGCAGGGAGCCTTCCCCCCGCCTCTCTCTCTCTCTCTGCCTACTTGTAATCTCTCTCTCTGTGTCAAATAAATGAATAAAATATTTTTTAAAAATTAAAAATAAAATGCCAGTTAAGGGGCACCTGGGTGGCTCATTCTGTTGAGTGGTAGGTTCTGGTTTCCACTCAGGTCATGATCTCAGAGTCCTGGAATTGAGCCCCACAGAGCCTCACATCTGGCTCTGGCTGCACTCAGCAGGGAATCTCCTTGAGGATCCTTTCTCTCTCTCCTTCTCCCTCTGTCCCTCCCCCCACTCATGAATCATCTGCCAATAATTAGAAGCATTCAGTTATTCTGCCTGGTTTTATTTTGAAGTTTGCAGCTAATTGCAGCTTTATTTTTCCTATTTTAATTTAGACACTAGGCTTCCTCCAATTTATTCTAATTCTAATCCAAAAGGAGCACCCTATTCAAAGGTGAGGCAGAGAATTTAAACCAGCTTCACAGAATCTAGTTTGGGCTCTTACCTGCAAGCACACAAAGATGGGCAGAACCCTGAGTGTGCAGTGCCCTCGGGCCATACCTCTAGTGAAGATGAGAAGTATTTTGAATAAAATAGATTGGTCTGCAGCATAAGTATTATATTTCACAATGGAGAGAATCAGAAAAAGTTTTTCCTCCAACCTCCCAAAGCAGTTACTATTTTAAAATTCTTGTTTGTTCAAATTTATAAGCGTATCATTAATAAATTTATTTTTCAGCATATCCTATACTAAAGAATATGTTTTAACAAACTATTTTTTTCTTTTATTTAAAGCTTTTATTTATTTATTTAAAGATTTTTATTTATTTATTTGACAGAGAGAGAGGGATCACAAGTAGACAGAGAGGCAGGCAGAGAGAGAGAGGGAAGCAGGCTCCCTGCTGACCAGAGAGCCCGATGCAGGGCTCGATCCCAAGACCCTGAGATCACGACCTGAGCCGAAGGCAGAGGCTTTAACCCACTGAGCCACCCAGGCGCCCCTATTTTTTTCTTAATTAGAAATCCACACGTTAGGTAATTTCACTAACTTTTTCAAGCGATTACATTTTAACATGATGGCAAGAAAAGGATAGATGGAAAAATAAAATAATAATTATTCCCTTGGTTTAGCATTCCTGAATGGGAAAATAAATCAGGAAGTATTTTGCAAAGGTATTTGCAACATGGCAGAGCTCATCCATCTAGTCAGGTAACTAAAGTACGGTTGTTATAGGCAGGATAATAATTTGGCATCATTTCAGAACTATCATTAGGGAAACTGCTTATCATTCACCAAATTCCACTCTTCCTTTTCCGGTACAATAGAACTATGGTCATACAGTTGACTAGACACACTGTGTTTCCCTGCCTCTGTTGAAGTTATGGGTGGTCAAGTGATGAAAACATTATCGATGGACTGTGAATGGAGGTCTTCGACTTCAGGGATTTAAAACATTTGTGTGCTCCTCCTCCACATCCTCTCTCTCCTTACTCCCTGCTGGACACTGAACCTGGCAGCAATCCAGCTTCCACCAAGGAAGACCATGGTTCCTCTGCTGCCGGGGCTGGGAAGCTAAACCCCTCAGGCAAAATCTAGCCTGTGGTTTTCTTTTGTGTGGTTTCCAGCTAAGCATTATTTTATATTTTTAAAGAGCTTATAACAAAAGAGAAAAGGAGAAAAATACACAACAAAGATGTATGTGGCTTCTAAAGCCTAAATATTTATTATATGGTGCTTTACAAAACGTTTACAGACATATGCCCTAAGGTATAGCAGACCAACAGCTTAGAAGAAATCCAAGTCTCTAAATGAGGACAAAAAAGCAAAGCTCTCCAGGCCATCTAGGCAGTTTGTAATAGTCTATAATGTGAAATAGAAATACACTGAGAGAGCAGTCACATTGCATAAGAAAGAACAGTGTGAGTGATAGCTGAGTTCTGACAAGAAGCAGTGCGAGCAAGAAGACAATGAGACATTTTTAATCTTTAATGTGATGAAAGAGAAAAGTTAGATTTGTCTATCCAGTGAAAATATCCTTCACCAATGAAGGTAAAGCACCAACATTTTCAGAAAAACAACTGAGAAAACTTATCTCCAGCAAAACTGTATAAGAAGAGCACAGTGGTCCTTTTTTTTTTTTTAAAGATTTTATTTATTTATTTGACAGAGAGAGAGATCATAAGTAGGCAGAGAGGCAGGCAGAGAGAGAAGGAGAAGCAGGCTCCCCGCTAAGCAGAGAGCCCAATGCAGGACTTGATCCCAGGACCCTGAGATCATGACCTGAGCTGAAGGCAGAGGCTTCTGAGCCACCCAGGTGCCCTGAGCACAGTGGTCTAAAAGCAAGGGAAATGATCCAGATAAAATCCTGAATGGACAGAAAATGAAGGCTCTCAGAAAAGACAAATATTTATGAAAACATAAAATATCTTTCTATTATAATTGCGTGTGTCTGTGTGTGGGGGGTTAAATTTCTTTACAAAAATTATGGACTGCTAAAAGAAAACAGTAGTATAGAGTTTATGGCATATATTGAAGAAAAATATTAAAATAAAAAACAGCAGGAGATGAATGGAGTTTGTTGCAAGGTTTTAAAAATATTTCTGAATTAACATATGAAGTTTGCCTGAAGTAATGTGAAGATTTGTATTATATTCATATTTTTGAGAGTGAGAAGTCACCAAAAATACCAATAAGGTTATAGATTAAAAAACAACACAATAAAGCATGGTGCATTAAAAAATACAATATTCATTGAAGAGAAGAAAAGGTTGGAGCAAAGATAAATGAAATAAATAAATAAAAAACTTTTAAATGGAAGATTTAAACCTTATAAGAGCAACATATATTAAATGCAAATTAATATACATTCTAGTTCCAGTTAAGAAACACATTATGTGACTGGATAAAGGAGAAAGATTTGTCTGTATATGGTTTATACGAAACATACTTTAACAAGAAATACACAAACAGGTTGAAAGTGAGAGTTAAAGTATAGTATATCATAGAAGCACTAAACATAAGGCTAATATGGCTCTATTAATTTCTGCCAAAATATAATGCAAAATAAATAGTATTACTAATGAAAGTAGATATTTCATAATGATAAAAATATCAATCTATTAAGATATAACAAATTCAAATTACATATGCATTTAATAGTAGAGCTTCAAAATATAAGACTCAAGGGAAGAAAAAGGACAAATTCATGATTACAGTTGATAGGAGAGTGGACAAAGAAATAAGGGAAAATATGGGATATTGAACAATATGAATAGCCAGTATTTTGATATGCTCATAGAAAAATTCATTAAAAAGAAAAAAATTATGAACTAGGAGATGAGGGAGAAGTGCTAAAGATTTTTTCTTGAGTTGAATAAGTTGGGCTGCCATATATATATTGTTTTCCATGGACTTCCAGGCACCTTCTTCCAGATTACTCACTGTAGTGTTTTAGGAAGTAGAGATCTTATGTGGTGGTTTCCTATAATTCCTATACTTATTCCAATTTCTTAAATACTAACAGAAATTTTCTTAACCTTCACTCTGTCCTTCTTTTCAAATCCTTGCATTGAATTTTTTTCTTCTTGAAATACCTAAAGCAGTTTTTGTTTTTGTGACCAAATTCAATATGGTATATCATAATGTGTGAGCACAGAGACTGATAAATGGTTGAATTTATCAATTTGAATTGTTGAATTTGTGAGTCTGTAGAGGTTCCCTCCCAACTGTTTATATTTTCTCAGTTGAAGGAGAAAGTAAGGTCACTAGCTGAGAGTAAGGGGGAGGGAGGAAGTGAAAGAGGAAAAGATCTGAAAAAATTCTTTAAGAGTCTGACTAAAGCATGGACTCTAATGGCTAGGCCACAAAAAGGGTGCTCCTTTATGGTTCTGGATTTAAATCTGGTAAATGTGAGTTTGTGGCTTTCCTCAGCCACATTTATAGGCCATAGGTAAAATTTGTAAGATAATTGGCTGGAAGGTCTAAACAGTGAGGAGTTCTCAGCCTTGTCTGGACATTAGACTTCTTGAGAAGCTTTTAAACAATACCAATGCCTGCTCTCTTCCCCAGTGATTCTGATTTAATTGTCTTAGGGTGGAGTCTGAGCATCAAAAAAATTTAAAGCTACCTGTAGGATCCTGATATAAGAACATGGTTGAGTTCCTTTTTTAGACTATGCAGGGTCTATGTCTTATTAATATTTTTACTCTCAGTGCTTGCACAAAGTAGGCAATCAAAAAATGTTAGCAGAATTGAAGAGTAAATCCATGAAAAGTCAGGCTTTGGCAGCTGATTTTCATCTCTAATTTCCTCCCTTTAACGATTTCTCACAATATTTCCCTGTAGAAGGTTGGAGTCTGTATTAGATTGGCTGTAAAGGTAGACATGGAATTCCTTACATTTCAGTGAGAGAGTAAGCCATTAAAAGGCTAAGGATGAAGAATCTGGGGCACAGGATCTCACAGATTGGTGTCAGAGATAATCTACTGCCTCATAAATACCTGAGGTAGAGTTGGTTTGTTGAACAAACCTATTTCCTCTTCTTCTTTAGCACACAGCTAGACTCCACTTCCTGGTCTCACTTCCAGGAAGATAGAGCTATGAGACAAAGTTCTAACTAATGAAATGGTTAAGATTCAGTCATTAGGGTACATTCTAATCTTGTCACTAGTGTCCTTATAAGTAGAGGGGAATTTGAACATAGAAACTCACAGAGAGAACACCATGTGAAGACAGAAATAGAGATAGGAGTGATGCATCTACGAACCAAGGAATTCCCAGGATCGCAGTTGTCCCCAGAAGCTGAGAGAAAAGCATGGGATAGGTTCTCCCCTAGAGCGCTCAGATGAAACTAACTCTGCTGACTCATTGATTTTGGACTTCTAGCTTTATTGTCTGTGAGACAATAAATTACCATGGTTTTAAGCCATCTAATTCTGAAATACTTTGTATGACAGCCCTAGGAAACTAATACAGCTTTGTATGCCATAATGTCAAGTTGTTATGGGTTTTAGCATATTATTTATCAATGAGAGAATAAAAGCAAATCAATGAATATCATTTTCCCTTTTCTTTGCAAACAGTAAAAAAATTAAAAGTGATTTGTATTTTATCAGCATGCACGCCCAGACGGTTTTTTCACTGATGAATCATTGATTACTTAGGATGTCAAGAATGTTTAACTTCTTTGTGAAAGTTAGCATGAGAAATCTTTGTTTTATTTTTTTCTCTGACATATAGCTTACTTAAGTACACTTTCTACCTGATTACCTCCTTTGCATGGAAGATAGCAAATGGCCTAAAACTACCCCAGGGGCTTCAGAACTGCTGACAGTTACACTTCCAAGAAACTGGACCCGCAAACTAATTTTTCGCAGGTTCCCAAAAGTTAAAAATATTAAGTATGAGTCACAGTGGGTGTTAATTCCCTGACCCTCTTTATTCCTATTCTATTCCTGCTCTTTCCTGGAGCTCTTCACACAGATACAGCTGAGGAAAGAGTGAGATCATTTTCCTTCTGTCAATTGTTTGATAGAAAATTACTGCCCCCCCCTTTTCTTACTGTTCACATCTTTATTTTTTTTAGTTTTTTTTTTAATTTTATTTTATTATGCTATTCTTCATACAGCACATCATTGATTTTTGTTGTACTGTTCCATGATCCATTGTTTGCATATAGCACCCAGTGCTCCAAGCAATACCTGAAGTAAATAAGGGATCCGAGGTAATAAAACATTACCAAAAAACCATCCTGGAAGGAAGATGATAACACATTTTCAAAACTTAAATACAGATGAGTAATTGCAGCATTGCAAGTGGCATTTGTCTTGTTTTAGGAAAGTGCTCATCATTAAACACTTTATCTAAATGTATTAGCACTGGTAAAAGATATTTTATGTCAAGTGTCACTTTGCAGCTAGGGGGGAAAAAAACAGGAAAAATCATAAATGGTGTGCTTGTGGGGATAGATTATGCCAAAGGAGAACAAGAAACTAAGTTCAACTAAATTTATGGATACTGGGTCCTATTGCTCTTCAATGAATATATTTAACTCAGAGTAGTTTTTCCTGGACTTTCCTATAATGAAGAATAGTGACATAAAGCATGACATAAAATACTGCTCTTGAATTGGCTTAGTTTGTGTTGTGGATGCTTTGCAGAATCCATTGAGGATGGTGACAGTCATTCCCATTACTTGTACGAACGTGTTGGACCATTAAATTGTTCACTTGAAACTAATGTAACACTGTTAACTAACCAGAACTATAATAAAAACTTAAAAATATATGTAACTTGTGCAAACTTGCTATATCTATTAAATTGCATCACAGTCTTACATGGTGTCTGGTACAGAAGAGGCACTTAATAAACATTACTTATTTTTGTTATTACAACATGGTTCAGTGGTTCATTTATTCAACAAATATTTTGTGAGCCCCTACTGTGTTTAAGAATTGTTTTTCCAACTTGCGTAATTATCACATTGAGATAGAACTGAAATTTATCAGTTTATTTAAACTGAAGATTGGAAAATCTCAGGTCATAGATAAAATGCCTATTAGTATATCCAGAATTAATATTTATTTAACATTTCATGAATTAAATAATTCATTAACAAATTCCTTTGATCGTTTTTATTCAGTGTAGACTAGCTTCTTGTAATCCATTAGAGGCCATATGAAAAACTTTGTACCAGCCCAAAACACATAAACCACACATAAAGTGTGTGAAGAATACAGCATTTTTCCTAGAGTTCTTGAAAAAAAAAAAAGTGATTGTAGTAGACTTCATTGAAAATGGAGGGGAAAACTTCAGAGCATTTGAGGTTATGACCGAATATGTATTTTTACCCTTAGATTATTTGACTAAAACAGCATATGCACATTCAGTGTTTTATTAAAAAGCACATTCCTGCTCAGAGACATAACAGATACATTTGCAGTGGAAGAATTTTATTTATTTTTCTACTGCAAATTCTGCCAGAACCACATGGAAAAAGACCGAAAGATTTATTACCTTTATAAATCTATTCACCTAGTTTTGAAAGACTTTTCTCTAAATACCATTTAAAAAATTTTTATTCTTTTCAGTTCTTATTGAAGCGTTTATAGTTAACATCATCAAAGAAACAATTATCAAAATGTAAGACAAATAGTATAACTGCATAGGCTCAATAAATCAAATGCAAGGAAAAATATCTTTTATTAATCAAAGTAGTTGAAAAAAAGGAAAAGTGAAAGAACTATTTTGTGAAATCTAAAGGATCTTTATAGGGATGAATAAGTATGGTGTGTGGGTATGTAAACCTTTATTTCATTTACAAAGAGAGGGTCCAGTGAAATCACACACAAAAGTGAAAGAAAGACTAGGAAATGCTTGCCTTAGTGGGCCTGTATTTTGATGGTTAGAGTCTCTATTTTCAGTGGAGAATAGTGCCATCAGTGGATTCGAACATGGCTAAAATATGATTCTTTAGGTATTTCAGCAGATTCCAAAACCAGTTCTACAACCGTGTAACATTAAAGCTAAAATGAAATTATTTACAAAATTGTAAGAGAGCTTAAGAAGCCTTCAAAATAGGGTAGTAGAAACTTCTAATTTTATAGAAAAGGAAAATTGAAGTCTGAAGAGATGTACTATAATCCAATTTCTGAGTCACTCAAAATTAGAAGATTCAATATTTAGTTGCTGAACTTTGTTTTTGACTCCTCATGTGTTATCCAATTTTATCACCACCTCATTTAACAGGCTTTGTTCAAAATGATTTTTGACTGTTTTCCAAGATCCAGTCCACATTCAAGTGAAATTTGCTTCTAAAGTTTTCCCAGGAATGTGCCCCAAGGCTTTGAAAGTAATTCTAAATAAGAGCAACAAAATGTTTCCAGAGCAAGACAGTATTGTCTAGAATGGCACTGTCCAACAAAAATATTTTCTACCAGATACATTGAAAAAGTGAAAAGAAAGAGATGAATAAATTTTAGTAAGATATTTCAACTCAACATATCAAACATAATCATTTCATCATGTAAACAACGTTAAATTTTTTTAAATTAGTATTTCATATTGTTTTCATACTCAGTCTATAAAATCAGCATGAATTTCATATTTACAGTACATCTCAATTTGGATTAGGTGTATTTAGAGTACTCAATAGCCAGCCATGGCATGTGGCTACCATGTTGGACAGTACACATCTAGAATGACAATCATTATTCAAATTCTACATTAAAATTATTTTCTTTGAAGATTTATTTATTTATTTTAGAGAGAGAGAGCAGGGGAGGGACAGCGAGAGAGGGAGAGAGAAAGTACCCAAGAGACTCCCCATGACACAGAGCCCATCGAGGGGCTCAATCTCACAACCATGGCCTGAGTCAAATCAAAAGTTGGACACTCACCTGACTGAGTCATCGAGGTGCCCCAAATTCTACATTAAAATTAAACTTCTTGAGCTTAATTATTAGCATGAATAGCTGTTGAACGAATACTCAGTTGGCAATTTTGGATTTCCTAAATAGTAAAAACTACTCTGTTCTCATGTTCTGGATTTTATATTACAGGTGTTTTGAATCCCTTGGGTTTTTTATTTTTTTCCCCTTTTATTAATCTCTTCCCCTTTTCTGCTGTGTTCTGGGAGAATTATTTTAATCGTCCTTCTAATTCATGGGCTTAATGTTCCACATTATCTTAGCAGTTTTTTCATGGTCTCCACTGCACATTTAAATTCAATAATTTTATTTTTTTAATGAGGCATTATTTCTTGATCTCAGATTATTCTCTTTGACAGATTTAATTTACTCTTGAGTATCCCTGGTATTATATGTTGCATATAATTAATTTTCTCCCTTCTTTTGATTTATTTCATTTGATTCCTCAAAATAAGTTTCCCTTCTTCTGTACTATGGAATCTTTGCCTAAATATTATATTGGTAAGTTATTTTAAAGTACTGTAGCAAAAAAAGTAAATAATGTGCGGGTTAAACTGACTCCAAGTCACACCTGAGGCATAGGTCAACAATGTTTGAAGCAATAAAGCACACGGATTCACCATCAAGGGGCTTCAAATAACTAAATACATATCAGAGAGAACATCAACATAAAGACTGTTGGAAATCAATTTGGTGAATTTTGGTGGCACCAAAATAGGGGGTTCTCCAGAATGGCAGCACAACCCTGGCTGGAACAATAGGTAAATATCCGGTATACATAGTCCAGGGTCTGGGTTACAAAGAGGACTGTGTGGTCAAATTCAACTACAAACCAGACTGATTTTTCTGTCAGATGTGTTTGCTCTCACCTTTTTTTTTTTTTTAAGATTTTATTTATTTATATGACAGAGAGAGAGAGAGAGAAAGGTCACTAGCTGAGAGTAAGGGGACCATGAAAAACTGATAAGATAATGTGGAACATTAAGCCCATGAATTAGAAGGACAATTAAAATAATTCTCCCAGAGCCCCTTGCTCTCACCTTTGAATGAATTTCTCAGGCAAGGGCCTCACCAGTGTGCCAGAGGACAGAGAATGCATTCATCTCCAAGTGTGCAAAGAACGTGTTGTTTGACTGCTCTTGTATCTTTCTGTTAGGAAATGTGGTTCATTTGGCAAATTTTGTGTAAACTTACTCTCATTTTAACAGCCCACCGGAAAACCAGATGCTGTATAGTACATACTCTCAAGTCTTTCTCGAGGGGCTACCAACTGTTGAACAGCCGGATGGATCAGGTCAGTTTAAAATGATATGTTCAGTCTTTCCCCCCTACACGCACTCCGTTTTTAATCTTCACAAAGAAAATTCTGCTGTTCTGTTACTGTTGTGTAAGTACCTGTTAAATATTATGGGGGTTTCTGTGAAAGTATCGTTCTTTTCAAAAAAGAAAAAGGGAAGTGTATCCTTTCTCTAGTTTTTTTTTTTTTTTTGGTGGTCTGTATTGCTAGTGGGGTGTAGAGAGAGAGTACCTACTTGTGGCAACTAAGAAGTGGGAAGATATTTGTCATGGTATCCTGAAGAATCTCATTTTCTCTGACTAGCACGCCTGACTATTCAGGTAATGCCCCTGAGGTAGATGGGCATTCCTCTTAGACAATCCCCACAATAATAGGTGGGGTCAAGATTGTCTCCAGGACATCTTGCAATAATTGCTCACAATTTCTGTCTCTCACTGTTTTCTCCTCTCTGCATCGGGGTCATCTCCCATGTAGCTACGGCTGCTTGGAGTTGCAAGATATTATAGACCAGAAAAGGTCAAGGTTTGAAGACTCTTAAGAGTTTTCATTGACTATGTGGTAATTTCTATTCCATGAAGGAAAGGCAGGAAAAGATTTTTAAAGCCTTAGTATTATAAAATATTCTCTAGTGTCATTTCACTGTTGCCTCTTCCCGTCACACTTCAGTCCAATCAATTCCATTAAATAATGGGGGTCAAAGGTATATAAATCTCTTCTGTTATCTTGTCTCCATCCTTAGCCTATAAGTACAGCATTATATTTGAGATGTCCCAGAATTATATCAATTCTACAGATCTCAGAGCCTGAGTCCCCCAGAGAGCCATACAAAAATTAAAAAATAAAATTTAAAAAGTCATATTTAAAAAAATAAAATCTGTAACTCTTGTTATCTTCTGAGATAACAGAAACATTCTAAAATGTTTATTAGAAAGTAAAGGAAAGTCATTATACAACTGTAGGTCCGTTCACAGCAAATATTCATCTTAAAAACATGATAACAGATTAGATCAATCCTTTGCAAGAAAAGAGATTTGTAGTTTGTAATTGTATTTACAATTTGCTAGCTTATTGCAATTATATTTTAATATTAAGCATCTTTATAATTAGTATCTTGCCTTCTTGCAGGCCTTCAGAGTTTTAATTAATAGTCTTCTACATTTTCAAATATGATAGTTATTCTTTTATTTCAAATTTATTTAAGATTGGAGATTTCAGAAGGGGGAAAGTTCAGTGTTAAATAAAATTAAAATCCCAACTTGAAAAACACATTAGAGGCCACTAAAATTCTTGACGTTTTCATCAACTCTACCTTCAAATATTTGTTGTTTAATGAATCTACTTTTTTCTTTCAATGCCCTGGGAGAAAAGTTGGAAATGTTTTAATACCTATAAAAGCTTAGATTTGCTCTTTTGAGTAACTGTCAGAAAACGTCTGCAGAGTCTTGCTGTATACCCAACGCACAGTGTTCTGCCAAGGCGTTTTCTTTCAGGCATGAATTAACAATATGAAAACTACTTAATTACATGATTACTGACTCGGCTCAGAAAGGAAACTGATTTCATCTTCTCATGTCTATGGTTTCATTTGGAAAAGTCTTAACATGTGTTCTCCTTATGCATGAAAAATGGCGTGACACATCATCTTTTATTTACTTGATATGGTGTTCCCTGTTTTGAATATGTGGATTCTAACAGGATCGGATTGTTTTCCCTTGTGATGATCTTATAATGAGGAAGCTCAAATTGGAGGAGTAATTGATTGAAAAGAGCTGAAAGTCTCTGAAAAAAAACATATATATGTATATGTATATATATGTATATATGTATATGTACATATATGTACATGTATATACATGTACATATATGTATATGTATATATATGTATGTATGTATATATATCTCCAAAGAAACAAAACACCCTGGAACCATTTACCCCAAATGACTCCGAAATGATTCTTTATTTTTGAATGAAAATAAAATATGATGCCTTTTTTTGTTTGAAATATTTTAAGACATCATATTTGAGGCCTGGTGAAAGATGGATTGTTGGAAAGCTATTTGTGAGGATTGCAGCAACAGAAGCAGAATTGTGTAGATCAGGTGGCATGAACATGGATGTCAGAAAGGCATCTGTCAGGGGGAGAATTCTAAACCCTGATAGTTCTCACTTCCAATTATAGCAGCAGACACAGTATAAAAAATTGTTGGAATGAAATCCAAGGGCTTTGCTCAGCTGTCAGTTCTTCTTGTGTTGCTTTCTCATTTAGCAAATGAGTCCTTCCTGGAGCTATCTTTTGTGTGAAGGTTTTGGATTTATGCATATGGATTTTCACTTAAATGCTGTGTAGTATGTTATTACATGTGACCAGCTAATTTCTCCTTGAGTCTTTTCCACGTGACAAGACAGAACTCTGGGTATTCAAAATCAGGTGGTTAGCTGTTACATTTCTGATAACTTCAGTAAAGGCTTGAAATATAGAAACTACAGGTACAACTACATGAAGGATGATGAGTCTTAATAGCGGTGAAAATAATGGAGAAATAGGTCAACAAATCTCATTAACATTCCATCCTAGTGAAGCCAACAAACAGCCATTAAGATAAAACTCAGCAGAAGATGAACAGACATTTTCCCTTTAATCCAGGTATGTGATTTCTCTGAAACTGTAGCTAGAGAAAGTATGTGCTATTATTTCATTTGCAGACATATACATCAGTGTACTCAAACTCAATGACCCAGGAACTTTATGAAAATATTTTTTAGC
The DNA here is from genome assembly GCA_028533885.1 of Nasua narica. Lineage (NCBI taxonomy): Eukaryota > Metazoa > Chordata > Mammalia > Carnivora > Procyonidae > Nasua > Nasua narica. The sequence continues at coordinate 43,464,754 of CM052806.1, read as the reverse complement.
TTTAATTTTAGGTCAAAGGGACAAAAGTAAAAGGAACAAATTCACACAAAAATTTATTTTTATTTATTTATTTTTTAAAGATTTTATTTATTTGTTTGACAGAGAGAGAGAGAGAAATCACAAGTAGGCAGAGAGGCAGGCAGAGAGAAAGGGGAAAGCGGGCTCCCTGCTGAGCAGAGCCCAATGCAGGGCTTGATCCCAGGACCCTGAGATCATGACCTGAGGCGAAGGCAGAGGCTTTAACCCACTGAGCCACCCAGACGCCCCAAGAATTTATTTTTAAAAAGAATTACAGGCTTTTACAGATGATATGACAGTTTACCTGTCCCCTTTTTGCATCTTCTTCATCTACATATGTGGAGTGCTACACCAGGAAAGTGACCACATGAAGCTCTAGCATAGTGACACAATAAAGTCCTTAATTAGTTAAGAAAGTCAATTATATTTAATATTTTATTTTTTCTTACTATGAAAAGAAAGCAATAAAATATCTGATAAATAATTTTAATTGCAAGGTTTGAACCCAAAGGGTAGCATGGGATTAATCAACACAGTTAAACTAAGCACTCTATTCAATTGAGGTTTAAAAATCATACTGAACTTTGAGACTTATTGTATTATCATTTAAGCTTATTTTTAATAAATTTTGTGGAGACAGCTATGTGTTTGAGAATGTGAAAAAAATTTCAACTGAAATTTTCTAAAGGAAAAACACATGAGCTCATAGCTGATGAGTACAATAAAATATTTTTCTTTTAACCTTTTCTGTTTTATCTAGCTTGATCATCTATTTGAGGAAAAGCTCTTGAAAAGCTTTTTAATAAGGAATAAAGTATCCCTTTCCAAAAGGCACAGTTCTAAGGATTTAGAAATGTGGTCCTGAGGATTAGAAAGAATTTACTTAGGGGGGAAATTACATAGTGATTAGAGCACACTACTGTTACACATTATATCAGGGATTTTACAGAGGGATTCTATTTAATTCTTTAAATACT